>VWZE01018028.1:195914-209843 GCA_013396675.1 Eubucco bourcierii | reverse complement strand
CACTTGTCACTGGTCTCCAGGTGGACATTGTGCCGTTGATCGCCACTCTCTGGGTTCGACCATCCAGCCAATTCCTTATCCAGCAGTGGTCCATCCATCAAGTCCATGCTTTTCCAGTTTGGTGACCAGGATGTCATGTGGGACAGAGTCAAATGCTTTACTCAGGTCCAGGTAGATGACATCAGCTGCCTTTCCCTTGTCCACTGTCGCTGTGACTTCATCATAGAAAGCCACTAAATTTGTCAGGCAAGATCTGCCCTTGGTGAAGCCATGCTGGTTCCCACCAATCACCTCTGCTTTGTTTTCCATTTGCCTTAGCAGGACTTTCAGCAGGATCTGCTCCATGATCTTGCCAGGCACAGAGGTGAGGCTGACTGGTCTGTAGTTTCCAGGGTCATTCTTTTTACCCTTCTTGAAGATGGGTGTTATGTTTGCCCTTCTCCAGGGCAAAAGAATTTATTTAGATTATAGAATCTATTTAGATTATAGATTCTTCAGGGCAAAAGCCGTCTCCTGCCCTCTGTGTGTGCATTACCTGAAAAAGGCATGCAGCAAATGAAGCAGGCAGATGGTGCTGCAATAGTTCTGCTGGCGCATCTGGCTGATTTTCTGGATCAGCATCGCATGGAAATGGTAAATTCACCCGTGAAAGCTCGTGTTAAAGGAACATTACTGGGTCTGTTGCTGTCTTAATGACATTCATCTGTGGCCTGGGGTAGGGCTCTATCATAAAACACCAGCAGCTGAAGTGGCTGAGTGAAAGAATAAATATTTGTCATTAAAATATTCCACCATTTTGAACTCCTAGACAGATGAACTACTGGGACTTGCTCTTGAGGACTTTGGGGAATTGAAATAATAGGAATAGAAATGGGAATTGGTGTTTGTTTTGTTTCATTTTTTCCCCCCCCTTTGATTTCTTAAGATATTCATAAATTGCCTACAAACAAGCAAACACTTACAGGAAAGGGGGTTTCATCATGCCAGCTCCAAATGGCTGTGGAATTATTGTTTTTCCAGACTGCCTTTCCAAAATCCCTGCAGGAAGTTGACTCAGGGCTTCGTTCTGGCCTCAGATGCACACACAGCATTAGCAGAAATCTTCACTTCAACCAGGTAAGAAACCCTTGCAGATATCCCATCTTTACTGGTGAATTCACAGGTCAGATTAACTTGTTTAGTAGCAGAAAACCAGACCTGAAACATCCCTGACTCCTTTCCTCCCAGTCAATCCCTTTCCCCTCCTTACAGTTCCAGTCTTGTTCTGTTACACTCCCTTTCCAGTTAATCTAATAAGCGCAAACTTACGTCTGGCTGTGCTGGTTTGAGGCTAATTGGAATATTTTAATAGAGAAAATTACACTATAGGCTGTGAAAGGAAAACATCATGGTGTCTACTTCACTCATAGGCTTGCTGGAGAATTGTTTGGGAACACTAACCAAAACAATAGGTAAGTCAGTTGCTCTCTGTCGCTTGCTGGGACAGGAGCAGCTGGTGGGATCTAGCAGCTTCTGGGCTCTGGCTCCTCTGCTGATTAATCCTCACTAACCACTTTTCTTCTAACCCCCCTGGTTGATTCTCCTAATTTACCTTGCACGTAAGGCAAACCTTGGGGAAAGGTACAGGGGTGGGGAGAAGGTGGAAGGGTGGTTGGGAGCCCCTCCTGGGGTCTCTGATTTCTGGGAGGGGAGTTGTGTTGCTGTATTACCTTTTACTTGTATATTTCTGTAAATATTGTGTATATAGTGTAAATATCTGCTGTACATTGTGCAAAGCTGTAAATAGAGCTTCATCATTTAACTTCGGGCCGACTGAGTGCTAGTCTGGGTCATTTTATAAAGTGTGGGGGGTGGGGAAACTCCCAAACCTTCACACTGGCCTTTGGTGATGGTTCACTACTTTACCCCACCACCCCAAGCCTGTAAACTGCAATCTCAGCCACCAGCACTGCAGATAGACCTATTCACCTGCCCTCTCCCTCTTGCAGCCACCATCATCTTCTCTTATGTACACACCAGGTACCTTGGCTGTCCCACTGCTTTCCTAGCCTAGCCCATGTTGTTCAGGTGGCAGTGCAGTAAATCAGAAGACTGAAGCAGATAGCACTCTTGCTGTGCTTCCTGTCTCAAACTGCATTTTTTCCCCCCATGGCCAAGACAAATGACTGGTTCATGAAGTGCCTTCTGTATCACTGCAGCCTAAAATCAATATCTATACGTGCAGGTGGGTAGATGCTGATATCTTTTGAATTCCTTCTGTAAATCTCATCTTTTCTTTGCTTCTTACAGAAGCTAGCCTAACATTGTCCCTTCGAGACATGCTATTTTTAGTCCAAATTTATACAGTTCTTCACAGAGCAACATTCTGCCCTATCGGGGACCTCCAAGGCACTTTAATAATGCTAATAAATAATAAATAAGACTTTAAGTACGCTGACATTAGTAAATAAATCATCCAGGCAAGTGCAATGATGGTTTTTATTGGTATCTTCATGGAAGTACCTTCAAAAAACAATCTAAATGAAACAAAAGGGACTATCTCTGCTACCTCCCAGATGCCCAAACCCAGAAGCATTTGGTCTAAGTGGCCAATATTCTACTATTCTGCCTGTGCAGATGCTTCATGCAAAGAGTATGAGAAACCTTAGACAACTGCCAGTATCTGAATGACCTGTACTAGTGGGAAGTGTCCCTGCCTATGGCAGGGGGTTAGAACTAGATGATCTTTGAGGTCATTTCCAACCTTACCATTCTATGATTCTATGATCTCTGAGCCTTTAAACTACAATGTCCTCAGGGATTGACATCCACAATGTGATTGTCTATGTATGTCATTCAGCAAACTGAGCATGAATGATATAAAGCACTACCAAGACAACTGTCCTCTATGACAGCAGAGGAACCGATGACATTTTCTTTCTGTTTTTTTTTCTCCATAAATCAGCTATGACTCTGCAATCAACAGTGGGTTTTAGGATATATTCTTTTTTTTTTTTTTTTTTCCCCCATCCAGAATATTTCATTCAGAAGCTGTTGCATGAAGGAATAAGACCAAAATGGAGCTATCAAGAAAAGCTGTCATCCAAATATTATTTTTATAGCAAGTGATGAAAGGAAAGGCACATTGTTATTTTCTTACGCTAGGGAGAAGCTTCTGTTATTGCAGATTCCAAAAGCTTGGAATCATTGTTATTGATGAGGAGGGCCACAAAGATGATCAGAGGGCTGGAGCAGCTCTCCTATGAGGACAGGCTGAGGGAGTTGGGGCTCTTCAGCCTGGAGAAGAGAAGGCTTCGAGGGGACCTGATAGTAGCCTTCCAGTATCTGAAGGGGGCCTACAGGAAGGCTGGGGAAGGATTATTTACAAGGTCCTGCAATGACAGGACAAGGGGCAATGGGCTTAAACTGGCAGAGGGGAGATTTAGACTAGATGTTAGGAGGAAGTTCTTTACAGTAAGGGTGGTGAGGCACTGGAACAGGTTGCCCAGGGAGGTTGTGGATGCTCCCTCCCTGGATGTGTTCAAGGCCAGATTGGATGAGGCCTTGAGTGAGCTGTACTAGTGGGAGGTGTCCCTGCCTATGGCAGGGGGTTGGAACTAGATGATCCTTGAGGTCCCTTCCAACCTTACCATTCTATGATTCTATGATTCTATGATCTAAGTGAAATTTAAGTTCTGGTTTCTACCAATTACCACAATCCACTCTAGGTTTTCTCTCTTCACTTTACAAATATTTGCAAAATAACTCCTCCCCACTGGAAAACGGAGAGCTTGCCTCAACTAAAACACGCTTTTCTGCTTTAGGTGTAAGCAGAAAGGTCTAGGAAGATTTTTTTTTTTTAAAAAATATATAAATCACCTTTCTTTGAAGAATTTCAGAGGCTAAATTAGAGGTGTAAGTTATCTCTCAGCAGTGAACCATAACGAGAGTTTTTATATCTGCACTTTCAAAGAAGCCATTCAGTCTTTTGCTCCCGGTGCTTCCTCCTCACGTAGCACTCTAACAATCTGACAGTTCAACNAAGGACATATTTTGTTGCTTTCTATGCTGCAATTGCAGTCTCCTGAAAATAAAAGGAAATTACTCTGGGCTTACAATTGGGAAAATGAGAGGAGAATCTGTCTCTATGAATCTAATATACGCATAAGGAAACACTTCTGTAGGATGTAACTACACAGACAACACCAATACTTCCAGAGCATTAAAACTAAGGGCCACTGTTTCTTTGGGTAAAGCGGAGGATGAAGATCTCACGATCCCTTGGGTATTTTTTTGAGGAGGGCCACGAAGATGATCAAAGGGTTGGAGCACCTCTCCTGTGAGGACAGGCTGAGAGAGTTGGGGCTCTTCAGCCTGGAGAAGAGAAGGCTTTGAGGACACCTTCTAGTAGCCTTCCAGTATCTGAAAGGGGCCTACAGGAAGGCTGGGGAAGGATTATTTACAAGGTCCTGCAATGACAGGACAAGGAGGAATGGGTTTAAACTGGCAGAGGGGAGATTTAGACTGGATGTTAGGAGGAAGTTCTTTACAGTGAGGGTGGTGAGACACTGGAACAGGTTGCCCAGGGAGGTTGTGGCTGCTCCCTACCTGGAGATGTTCAAGGCCAGATTGGATGAGGCCTTGAGTAACCTGTACTAGTGGGAGGTGTCCCTGCCTATGGCAGGGGGTTGGAACTAGATGATCCTTGAGGTCCCTTCCAACCTTACCACTCTATGATTCTATGATTTTTGCCTCCAAAGCCAAGACTAAACAGGGCACATGCCCACATGGAGCAAAGTAACCTTGCCCTACTAGGGTTCCCGTTATTATGAGCTCAGCCTTCTTAAGTGAGTGAAGTTAAATAAAACAAAATCTGAAGAAAAAAATGAGCTCGGAAACTTTGAGTTTAATTTGACTGTAGGTCATAGAATCATAGGGTAGATACCAGGAAATACTTCTTCACTGAAAGGGTTGTCAAACACTGGAATGATCTGCCCAGGGCAATGGAGCAATCACCAGCCCTGGGGGTGTTCAAGCAGCACATGGACCTGACACTTAGGGACATGGCTTCTTGCTGACCCTTCAGTGCTGGGGTTGACAGCTGGACTGGGTGATCTTCAAGGTCTCTTCCAACCAACTAGTTAATTGTTGGTTTGTTTGTTAAAAAGCCTTAAGTCTTACTTCAGAAGCATCTTCCACTGAGTGGATTACATTTTTTCACCAGGTAAAAGTTACTCTTCAAACTTCTACCCAAGTCCAGTTATGGATTTTCCCCTCACCGGCCCAGGTTCTGTATAAATGTTGCAGTCACGATTAAAGCTGTGCAGGATTTGGAGTCTCTAATTATTCCCTAAACAAAGAGAACATTGAAATTCTAAGATTTTTTTCACAACACTGTGCATGTGTTGCATCCTGTTAGACAATGGAAAGGTGAATCCCACAACAATGGAAAAAAACCAGATCAATCTTCCAGGAAACCAGGATGATTTCCATCATTTTTTATGACTATTCCCTGGAGGCAAAAGATATCCAATTAGCAAATCCCACTACAAGTTTGTTGCAGTTTGACACAAAGCAAATGTGACAAGCAGAGAAATGACAAGCCTTACATTCCCAGATAGCCAGCATGGGCTGATAAAACAAGTTCTAATATTATTTTGGGATCTTGAAGCTTGAGGAGGAAAAATCCAGAGGGTGAGCTGGTTCAGCTAAAAATATGAATTTATGATGTTGCAGTCAGTATTATCTGATGGCAATGTCACAGCAGCCCTTTATAAATGTGCATTCAGATTTCCAGCTACAAAGTATTCCAGCCAGATATGAGATGGTCTTTACATTCCACATTTATAATGATCTAAGGAGGAGCTGAATGATATCAAGCAGAATCGAACCTTGATACCTCCTGAAGAAACTGAGCATGAGTAAAATAAATATTAGCAAAGAAGTTAATTAGTAAATGTTGATGATTAATAATGCATTCTGTCAGTGATGTGGAGGAATCTTTAGAGTTGGGACATGGTCCTCCAGAAATAAAGACCATGCAGCCTAAATGAGATGATAGCTGCCCAGGGTGGTGGAGGAGTTTCCCTTCATGGAGGTGTTCAAGAAGCATATAGATGGTGGGCTTCAGCTTATAGCATAGTGATCATGGTAGTTGCATTATGGTTGCATCTGATGATCTTAAAGGTCTTTTCCAAACTTAATGATTCTATGATTCTGTGTCCCCATTGAAAAATCAGTGGGAGTTGACCCTTGAGGTTGCTTTACCCTTTGTTGTCTTCACTGAAAGAGAATCTTAGCAGTGTCTCCACCCATTCAGTCTGAACTTAAGAGGCAAGCAGGCCCTGCCCAAGAGGTTGGTGGACTCTTGTAGCCATGCAGGCTGGCTCTAAAGGTGTCCATAGAATGCATAAATACTGCCAGCTGAACAGTTATATTCAAACCTTTCCAATACTCTGTGATTTATGAGCCAATTGTATTTCTAAGTACAATTCCAGCACCTACAGAATACTCTACTGAGAGAGACCTACCTGGTTTTCTGAATTTCAGAACTTTGGCACAACTGCTAAGGATCTCTGAAAGAATCCAGTTATCTCTTCAAAGTGTAGAAAAACCAGCACTCTTGCTGCAAAAGCCCCATAATCTGTGCCTACAAACCTTCTAACCTTCTCGGCCATGCTTTGCACCAGGTGGCCACATCCTGCTGACAGCACTTCAGAAAGTGGTTGGATGACAAGAAACAGTGGAAAGCTATTTGCAGAAGTCTGTGATGACAGGCAAAACTCCTTCCTTGGTGTAATACCTAAAACTTAACACAGAGTTCATCTAGGGCAAGTTTCCTAAGTCAAAAGATCTGACAGCTGCACAGGTGAGAGATCTCATTACGCTTGTGATAAATCTTGCATGCGCTACTATAGCCAAGTTGCCAAGTACCATCTCATTGGCTTGCCTCCCTGAGCAGTAGCCCCAGAGGACACAGAGTAAGGAGCTCTAATTGCCTCTAGAAGAGTTGCTCTCAGTGTTTTTATTCCTTTCCAGAATGTGACCTTGCATATTTTTCCTCAGAAAAATAGTGTTTTCCAAAGTCCTGCGTGTCTCCCCTGTGCTGACAGATTGCTGGAAGCTTCACCATGGCTCAATGAAGGAACTGTTAAAATTCATCTGTCTGCCAGTCTATTAAGAGAGAGGGGAAATGTGCCCAAAAAGAGAGCACACGGTGGCCCAAGAAGCAGAGAACAGTTCCTATAAAACAGCAAAGTTGAACTTGCTGCCTACCAACAGTTGTTCTCCAGCATCTTCCAACAAAGTCTCCCCACCCAAAGCTAACTTTTGCTGAGGGATTTTCTGTTGGAGAAAGTCACGGTAGCCAGTCAGGGGATTTCAAAGAGTTAAAAGTAGAAAGCTGTCCATGCATCCAGTTATATTTACTTTTATTACACAATATCAGAGTGTTCACCCAAACAGTTTGGCAATGAAATTCCAGTTCTGAATGATGCATTCACAATGCTGCTTCTCTGGGCCTTTGTGGAAGACTTAGGCTTTCACTTGGCGGCAGTTTCTCACAGTTGTTTTGCACATCCATAAATTATCTCTACACCTATTTTGCCATTCCACACTTTCAAATGTGCTGAGCCCCAGCCCCACCAAAACTTCCCAGAGCGGTTTAAACAGTTTATTTGTTTTGTACCTGGTTACCACTTTCCAGGGAACAGTGAGGCTGCATACTCAAACTTTGACTGGCAGGTCTGAAGATTGGAGTCCTGGTGCACAGTGACTTGGCATAGCTTAACTAAGCTATAACAACTGCTCTTGTCTGAACACTGTCTCATGATGAGATAGCGGGAGCTGGCCACGTGATATATAATTGTAGACATATCTGTGGCAACCTTCACCTTTATTATCTAAGCACACATTTTATCCACAGAAAATTCCCAGAAGTGTGATAGGTGTTTATAAAGCTCACAGATATGTCTTAGCTTTCATTTGCCAAACAGATAACAAACGTGCAAACAGCATTTCTGTCATGTCAGTCAAAAGATATCTAAAACTAGAACTTCCTAACCCTGCCTCCCTGAGGAAAACGATAGCATAAAAATTGAAGTTGTAAAATACATTAGCTAAGATAACATAGGAATTCATTAAAATTTTGCCTTTCAAAAGAGCTTATATTTTTCTAAAAGCTAGAACACTTAAGAGAGTGGTCCAAAATAAGCCTGCGTGTCCTGCTAGCTCACCTTTCTGATAAGTAGCTACATAATATACAGCAGTGACATATTCACTCCATTGCATTAAGGGAAAAAACCCCACATTTTTCCTGAAATTCTTATAAATGTATATATATATCTCCATAATATATGTGAATAGGTCCTAAACATGCCATGACCAGCTTTGCAGAAGTATATGCTGAAATAGACATTATCTGGCACCAGTAAACATCTCCTTAAGGAACAAGGCTGGGCTGGAAAAGCCTTTTTACTGCTCACACCTGCAAGAGACTGTAACAAATGAGGAAGAATTTGCCTTACCTGTCTGTGCTGCTGCTGAGAGACGGGATACTGCAAACCTGAGATTTGCTGGCTTTGCTGCATTTTCTGAAGCATCATTTTTTGCTGCATTGCTAGGGGTATACTAGGTGGCCTTTGCAGAGGTTGGTTTGGGAGAGGCTGAGCAGGCTGCGGCTGCGGCTGTTGTTGCTGCTGTTGCTGTGGCTGTTGCACAGGGGCCGAACCCTGCGCCTGCTGAGTGTAGTGCAGAAGGGCAGGCTTGTTTTGGGAACCCAAACCTGAAGGCATCTGCTGGTTTGTTTGCTCTGAGTTGAAGTGAAACAAAGGCTTCGTGTTGTTGTTGTGATGCTGCTCTAGTGGTGGCTGGGCACTGTTGATAAAGTTTCTGTTGAGGTCCTGAGGCTTCTGTTGCATGATTATGTCCATGGCGTTGCTCTGGGGAGTGGTTGGTTTATAAACATAGTTGTTCATCCCTTTCGACTGGCTGCCGTTCACTGGTACCCCAAGCATCGCTGAGCTTTGTGGGCTGAATTGCTGCTGGCGAAAAGAAGGACTGGGGATTTTCTCTTGCACGAAGGGTCCAGAGGAAGGTCCTGATGGAGACAGAGTGGTCCAGTTGGCTGTCTGGTTCTGCTGCTGCTGTTGTTGCTGCTGAATCAAGGCGTGTTGCTGCCGGTTGGCTGCAATCTGTTTGAGCTGCTGCGCGTGAGACACCTCTTGCCAGTTAGGCAACGGCCGACTGGACGCAGAAGAAACTTGCGATATCTGTGTTTGACTCTGAGGCACCGAAGGGATGGGTGAAGAGGTGGACATGGCAGTGGTGGCCATACTGAAGGCTGGGCCTGTTGAAGAAGGCCTCATCTGCAGGGAGCCCACAGGAGCCTGATTCATGCTTGGTGTATATTCACTTTTGATCACCATCTTATCCATCTGCAGAGATCTCACAGGACCCCTCTGGCTCTGCTGCCCAAGGTCAATGTTGAATGGCTCATCTTGTTTTATTGTGGCATTTATCATATTCTCTAGCTCAAGATCACTCATTGGTGGCACTGATATGTTAGTGAGTTCATTAAACAGTTCCTGGAGCTCAAGATCCATCATTTGTTCCCATGAATCCTCCCCATATCTGTTAGGGAACATGTTCTCATGGGTCGTCTGGCCATCTAAGTGTTTGCTGCAGGACATTGTTTCTCCTGGTTCTTTCTTTACCTCTTTCAAAGTCATATTAAACATGCCATTCCCACTAGCATGTGTACTGTTTGCTAAGTTGCTGGCCTTTCTTTGTGGTCCTTGCCCCACAGACAGAGTTCCTGACATTGACTGGCTTTGGCAATTGTTAACATGTTGTCCACTTTGTCCCACTGAGATATTATCACCAACTCTTATCCTCTTAATGTCAAGGAAAGAGCTTTCAGAAATACCATTGGGTCTCTTGTTGTTGACAGGCGACAGATTTACCACCAACTTTCTCTTCAAGGAGCCCTGGAGCTGAAAGAAGTGGAAACCAAAGAAACCCACATTAGGTGACACCAAAGAAACAATCTGTAGTCTACTTGCTAGAAGGATCTCGAAAGGCAATAGGCTAAGTAAGCATTGCTTAGTACAGAAAGCTACTCTGGGCTTTCTCAGTCAATCACAGAATCACAGAAACATTTTGGTTAGAGAAGACCTTTAGGATCATTGAGTCCAATTATTTTCTTACTCTACCAAGTTTGATGCTAAACTACATCCCTTAGCACCAGATCTGTGCATCTTTCAAACACCTCTGGGGATGGGGATTGAACTGCATCCCTGGGAAGCCTATTCTAGTGTTTGAGAACCCTTTCAGTGAAAACATCTCTTCAAATACCCAGTCTAAATCTCCTCTGGTGAAACTCGAGGCCATTTCCCATCCTCCTATCACTTATTACTGGGGCGAAGACACCAACACACACCTCGCTGCAGTGTCCTTCCAGGCAGCTGAAGACAGCAAGAAGGTCTCCCTTCAGCCTCCTTTTCTCCAGACTAAATAGCCCCATTTCCCTCAGCTGCTCCTCATAAGACATGCTTCACTGACCTTCTCTGGACACACTCCAGCACCTCAATGTCTTTCTTACACTGAAGGGCCTAAAATGGAACACAGCACTCAAGACACGGTCTCCCCAGTGCTGAGTACTAGGGGACAATAATTTTGCTGGTTGTGCTTGTCA
Organism: Eubucco bourcierii; assembly: GCA_013396675.1. Lineage (NCBI taxonomy): Eukaryota > Metazoa > Chordata > Aves > Piciformes > Ramphastidae > Eubucco > Eubucco bourcierii. Next base: position 199,171 of record VWZE01018028.1, on the reverse strand, counting down.
CACTGTTGCCGATACAGGCCAGGATGTTGTTGGCCTTCTTGGCCATCTGGGTATACTGCTAGCTCATGTTCAGCTGGCTGTTGATCAACATCCCCAGGTATTTCTCTGCTGGGTACCTTTCCAGTCACCCTTCCCCAAGCCTGTAGTGTTGCACGGGATTGTGACCCAAATGCAGGACGTGGCACTTGACTTTGTTGAATCTCATACAACTGACCTCAGCCCATCAATCCACCCTGTTCAGGTCCCTCTGGAGAGCCTTTCTACATTCAAGTACTCCCTCCCAGCTCAATATTATCTTCCAACTGAAGGTGTATTAAATCCCCTCGTCCAGAACATTGATAAAGATATTAAAGAGAACAATGAAACTATGCATAACTGTAGGAAAACATGCTGTGGACATTCTTCTGCCACAACCACCTCTGTCCTTGTAGCCATAGGTATTTTTTGAGCACCACTGGCTTGTTTGGTTCAGAAATCCTCCTCACCCATGGCTTTGAGTAGAGGGAGGTGACCAGAGCTGCAGCTGGCATAGCCAGGAAATATCTGCCTCAGATTTGCTCCCATCCAACTGTGTTAGATAGATCTGAAGTATTTTTAGATAGCAGTAATGAAATCTACCCCTGTGCCTACCCAGTGCTGCAGGACTCCACTCTTAGGACTTTGGCATACAATCCAAGAGACGACTTTTGACTGTTGCAGGAGACATTTTAATAGCACAAACAAGATTGAGGCATCCCCATCTCACATAGGCTTTTACTGGCCAGAGATGTGTATAATTAAAGCTGGCAGATATCAACTTGTTCAGAACTGAAAATGAAACCACTGGAGTCCCATCAGGCTATGTCAGCCAAGGGTTTGGCCCATGATGTGCTGCCAGATTATTTTTCAGAGATGTATATTAATACATTAAGGCCAAATTGTTTATGTCCTGAAACATCTGCTCTAAAGCACGCTGTCCACGCAGCACCGCTCAGAAAATAGTAACTCTGTTTTCCTTTTCCTTGAATGATACTTTCATCTACTTATGAGCCCTGTGCGTTTACAGAAGAAAAAGAGGTTCACAGCTCTGTCTGTCTGATCTACACTTGCTTGCTGTGGCCGTACAAATTCCCAACCCGTGCACATAAAAGAAAGATGTAGTCACACGAGCTGAAAATTTCAGACTTGCTGCATATGCCCTCAAGTAAGGTGCAGATACCCTCAAGCAGGGTTGCTCTGAACACAGCTCATAAAAGGATGGAGGCTGTCTGGGTACATTAAAGGTGCACACACCGAGCAGAGAAGCAGCACACAGGAACCCTCGCACAGTCAGCGCACACATGGCTGAGCAATGCCAGAGGACTCTGCAGGGAGGCATGGCTCATCTTCTGCCTTGCTGCACCTGGGCTCAAGTGCACTAGTCTCGTAGGCAACAGGATAATAGCAGCTAACAAATATCTGTGTGTGCCCGTGAGAAAACAGCACCCAGGCAAACCGTGATGCCTTGGGAGGCTGTGATGGGCAGTGAGAGAACACGGTGAACTTTAATTTTCCACTGAAGTGAGGAAAGATGACCTAAACATCTTACTGTCACATTATTTGTGTTGTACTGTTTCCTGTACAGACATCCACCAGCACGTAATATTTTATTGTGANACAAGTAAAAGGTAATACAGAAACACAACTCCCCTCCCAGAAATCAGAGACCCCAGGAGGGGCTCCCAACCACCCTTCCACCTTCTCCCCACCCCTGTACCTTACCCCAAGGTTTGCCTTACGTGCAAGGTAAATTAGGAGGATCAGCCAGGGGGTTAGAAGAAAAGTGGTTAGTGAGGATTAATCAGCAGAGGAGCCAGAGCCCAGAAGCTGCTAGATCCCACCAGCAGCTCCTGCTCAAGCAAGCAACAGAGAGAGACTGAGTTATCTATTGTTTTGGTTAGTATTCCCAAACAATTCTCCAGCAAGCGTATGACTGAAGTAGACATCATGATGTTTTCCTTTCACAGCCTGTAGTGTAATTTTCTCTATTAAAATATTCCAATTAGCCTCAAACCAGCACAGACCTCCACTCCCATTAGCCTTACATACAGGTAAGAGCTCTTCCCAGACAACTCCACTCGTGAAAACTTTTATTCTGGTGTGAATGCCAGTGAGTCGCCTGAGAAAAGCTCAACTGAGAAATACATGAAATTCAACAAGGCCAAGTGAAAGGTCCTGCACCTGGGTAGGCACAATCCCAAGCACAAATACAGGCTGGGTGGTGAATGGCTGGGGAGTAGCCCTGAGGAAAAGGACCTGGGGGTCTGGGGTGATGAAAAGCTCAACATGAACCTGCAGTGTGTGCATGCAGCCCATACAGCAACCGAGTGCTGGGCTGCAGCAAGAGCTGTGTGGGCAGCAGGGCAAGGGAGGGGATTCTGCCCCTTCACTCTGCTCTCCTCAGACCCCACCTGGAGTCCTGTGTGCAGTTCTGGAGCCGCCAGCACAGGAAGAACATGGAACTGTTGGAGCGGGTCCAGAGGAGGCCACACTCTGCTCTATAGCTCTGGTATAAGGACAGGCTGAGACACTTGGGGGTCTTCAGCCTGGAGAAGAGAAGGCTTTGAGGAAACCTTCTAGTAGCCTTCCAGTATCTGAAGGAGGCCTACAGGAAGGCTGGGGAGGGACTACTGACAATGTCTTGCAATGCCAGGACAAGTGGCAATGGGTTTAAACTGGCAGAGGGGAGATTGAAACTGGATGTAGGAGGAAGTTGTTTGCAGTGAGGGTGGTGAGACGCTGGCACAGGTTGTGGCTGCTCCCTCCCTGGAGGTGTTGAAGGCCAGGTTGGAGGAGGCCTTGAGTGACCTGTACTAGTGGGAGGTGTCCCTGCCTACGGCAGGGGGTTGGAACTAGGAGATCTTTGAGGTCCTTTACAACCCTACCATTCTATCATTCTATGATTCTATATTTCCTCCATACCCATCTACCCTTCCCTTGCATCAGCAGGTCACTGAGTCTATCCCTTGGAAATAAAGCTTGCAATTTCTGTCGCTGACATCGTAAATCTCATATCTCAAGTTCAGTTTCCAGCATAGCAGATTCAGGTTTTTGTTTCATAAGGACAGATGTGTTGATGCCCAGCCACACAAGTCTGAAGGCCTTGTGTCTTCCAGAGTAACTAATTGTCACTGGAGGTCCCCGGGAGGGCCAGTTTTGAGCAGTCACTTGAGCAGTGCATGGACTGTCTTTGGTTAGCATGTTCCTTCTGACACATGAGTCATTGTACTTTCCTTTGC
>VWZE01018028.1:180707-195888 GCA_013396675.1 Eubucco bourcierii | reverse complement strand
AAAAAAAAAAAAAAAAAAAAAAAAAAGGCAGTAAGCTGCACTTCCTTTTACCATCATCTTCACTGTCAATGTGTTTATTAGAAATCACTCTTATGCCCCTGAACTCTTCTTCTTGGGAAATGGGGAAGTCCCCAGGTCATCAGGTTACACAACTTGGCAGCATGTTTTGCTTTCAGGTGTGCTGTTGACAGAAAGGCTGAACAGAAAATTAATAAATATCCTCTGCATATGTATATGCTTTATGTGCTTGACCTGCCTTTCCATGTCAATATTGCTTCTGTTTGACACTCTGAGGAAGAGGGAGATGTTTTAAATGTCTTCATATTTTCAGAGCAACTGTACCAGGCTTTCTGATACAATTAAAATGCAGATGTTGCACTGTGCTGTTTCCTTCTGCTTTTGAACTAGTTGCTAGCAGATAAGGGCGAGCTGGGAAGTGGTTTGCCTGGTGATGCACAAGTCAGTAGCAGAGCCAGGGAGAACACCATGATCTCCAGACATACCCCTGAGCTAAATGCTCTGTGCCTCAACATGATCTAGAGGACTCCAGGTTTCATGACATATCCTTTTCTAAAGTGCCCACCAAAAAGGGTACCATGCATTTCTAAAGATGGAGTAACTTACTGGCTTGCCACTTGTCCCCAAAACCTTGCAAACACTTCCCTCTGAATGCTGATAACACCTTGGTCAATAGGTGTCCCCACCTTAAAGTAGAGACTACAAAGTTGCAGGGTACTCTCAGGGAACTTCACTGAGGCTGCTGGAACCGTTTTGATTCCACATACCCCATGAGTCCAGGATGTGGAAGGGAGAGGGCATGGGAAGGATATGAGCACTCCACAGGTATGAAGCCCTTTCTACCTCCTTCCACCAAGCTGTTGTCAATTATAGGTCAGGGCTGTTTGCAGGAAATTGGTCTGTGCTTGTTCAGCAGGACAAGCAATGTCCATCACAGGCCTCTCTATCTTGCCTTCTACAGACCAGTGCTGCCCAAGTGTTATTCTTGTTTTGTTTTCAGAGGGGAGCAGACTAAGGTTTGGACTTAGGGCAAGGGAAGTGATTCTACCCCTTTACTCTGCTTTCCTCAGACTCCACCTGGTGTACTGTGTACAGTTCTGGAGCCCCCAGCACAAGAAGGACATTGAACTGTTGGAGAGGGTCCAGGGGAGGGCTAAGAAGATGCTCAGAGGGCTGCAGCAGCTCTGCTATGAGGACAGGCTAAGAGAATTGTGGCTCTGCAGCCTGGAGAAGAGAAGGCTTCGAGGAGACCTTAGAGTAGCCTTCCAGTGTCTGAAGGGGGCCTACCGGAGGGCTGGGGAGGGACTGTTTACAAGGTCTTGCTATACCAGGACAAGAGGCAATGGGTTTAAACAAGCTCTGCAGAGAACCTTGCCAGATTTAAAGCTCCATCTCTTCCAGTTTTCAAGGCAGGATTGCTTTGGGTCAGTAAAAGCAAAGCAAAAGCTGCTATAACACACTGCCACAGTCCTCAGAGCAAATGGGCTCACGATTATGCATCTCAAGCTGATGTAATACTGAAAGGCTCTGTGATGGGAAATAAGTGACATGACAGTAAGTGGGAGAGGAGGAAACCCTCCATGCACGGCCCCATCCCACAGGTAGGTGGGCAGCACTGTGTGAACCATCAAAGAGTACATGCATTTCCTGGCAGCCTTTGTCATTGTAAGACCTTTCACTGTGCAGGCCCTAGTGAGTCAGCACACTTACAGCAAGGGACTGCTGGATACATTCAGTTCCTGAAGTTAAAAATGCTCAGGCATCTGGAGATCAGGTTGGCAAGATAGTGCAGTGCTGTTTCTGACTAAACTGCTCAGGGATAATAACAGCAGAGGGAAAAGCTCTAGAGATGACTCGGTCTAAACAACCTAGTGTGACATCACGACCTGTACAGAGGGACAAATAATTTCTACTTAAAACTTATTCTCAGACTTAAAGGAATTTAAGAGAGGCAGTTACTTCTCTAAGGCTCACTTATATCAGGCCAAATCAGCAGGAGTTTCACCAAAATAATAATTAGAGCTCATAAAATTCTAGTATCAAATAATTTCTCTTTCGGCAAATAAAACCCCCAACGAGTAACCCCAAAAGGCTTTTGCTTCACTTTTTTTCTGGTTGAAATTTTTAACCAAGTATAAAACAAGAAGATTTTGCTGAAAATGTATTGATTTATTTCTGACTAAAAATTTCTTCCAGAAAACAGAAATAAACACTTATTTGAAGCAGAAGTGCAATTTGCCAATGAGAAATTTTAGAGTTTGCTTTCTCAGAAATATCCATATTCAACAATATTTTAATCAAATCTCTGATCCTTCTCTGATATTCACCTTGTATTCCTTTCCACAGGAACTGTCCATTATGGCCAAGAAAAGAATTTGTCTGTGGCAGTGAGAAATGATGAGGAGCATCTGGTTTAACTTTCACTGAAAGCATTATTTTTTTGTGTGCAACATGCAGCTTCTTCACTTGGACTTGCTTTAGAATTTGCTTTTTACTTAATTTAACAATGTGTAGGAGCACAGTGTTTGATAGAAGTCCTAAGTTAGCTATGCAGAAGTCTTGAGCTTCACAGCTCTCAGGACAAGTGAAACATAGCCTGTCCCTCTGCCTTGCCCAAGTGTTTCACTGTGTGCAGAGCTCCAAAAAAGCCAAATGAATTTCCCAGTGCAGCCCATCTTTAATCTTGTACAGAGAAGTTGGAGTTATAGAATCATAGAATCAGAGTAGGAAGGAACCACAAGGACCATCCAGTTCCAACCCCCTGCCATGGGCAGGGACACTCTACCCTAGAGCAGGCTGCCCACAGCCTCATCCAACCTGGCCTTAAACACCTCCAGGGATGGGGACTCAACCACTTCCCTGGGCAACCCATGCCAGGCTCTCAGCACTCTCATGCTGAAGAACTTCCTCCTCATGGCCAGGTTGAATCTCCCCCACCTCCAGCTTTGCTCCATTCCCGCTAGTCCTGGCACTGCCTAAAAGCCTAAAAAGTTCCTCCCCAGCTTTTTTGCAGGCCCCCTTCAGATCCTGGGAGGCCACCAGAAGGTCACCTGGGAGCCTCCTCTTCTCCAGACTGAACAGCCCCAACTCTTTCAGTCTGTCCTCATAGCAAAGCTGCTCCAACCCTCTGAGCATCCTCATGGTCCTTCTCTGGACATGCTCCAGCACCTCCACATCTCTCTTGTCCCAGGGGCTCCAGAACTGGATGCAGTACTCCGGGTGGGTCTCACCAGAGCAGAGCAGAGGGGAAGAATCACCTCCCTCGCCCTGCTGGTCACACTTCTCCTGATGCAGCCCAGGCTCTGCTTGGCTTTCTGGGCTGCAAGTGCACACTGCTGGCTCATGTTGAGCTTCTCATTCACCTGCACCCCCAAGTCCCTCTCCTCGGGGTTGTTCTGTTAGTAACATATCTGATTGTCATCTCAAAATGTTTATAGACAGACAGGTAAGACTGGACCAAAGCACTAAAATGCTGCAAGTGAACTACAGAGAAAATATGAGAGTGTGACAGCTTGAAGTCTCCACAAATCCTTACTACTTGGAGATAGAAAACAAAGATCTGCTACCATCTTTGTTCTCCTATCTCTCATGTTCTCCTCCTAAGGTTTGCAGTTTTTGTTAGCTTGTGTGGTTGAACAATAGGGACAAAACTTGTAACGTGCTGCTAACTTAAACCCCAAGTGATTATCACACTTGGTGAAGCAGGCAGCGTGGCTGTGTTAGAGATTCATGTGGAGTAATACTTCTGATGCTAAAAAAGCAGCTTTGGATTTTATGCTTGTAATATAGAAGCAGCAAGCAAATCCACTTTAAATGGTCCCTTTTGGATTTCCTAGACTTTCTCACAATATGTGCTGCCTGGATCTATGGCTGCACTGTAAACAAAAGCCTTCATGTGTCTGTGGAGGAGAAAGGGTAAAGGAATTAAAATGAAAAATAGGGAAAATATTCAAACAATGAAGTGGTTAAAAAAAAAATAAATTCCTGAAGAGGGGAAAATGCTGACTGCTACTTCTTATTTATGCTGTGAAATAAGGACATAGGGTTGGACTCAGTGAGCCACTTCTGGGACTCAGGATCTGATACCAAAGAACGGCAGCTCTCATTTTTTAAATCGGTTTGCAGCATTTGCTGCCACCCTTCTGGAGTGCCACATCCTGCAGTGTCCAGACCTGAGGTGTGCTGGCAAGCACCTCTCCAGGTAGTCTGGGGTTCTCCACTTTAGAACCTCCTTGTTGCAGGCATCTCACCAGCATGCAGAAGGCCCCTCTCCTTGTTTTCTTACCATCTCAATGACAAAGACGGTTGTGGTGACTCACACCAAGTCCAGCTGCAGGGTCACTGAGGTGCCCCAGCGCTGACACAAAGACAAGGAGGGGTCACTGCTCTGAACTGCTACCTTTGAAATCTTCACTGGTTCTCATTCATTGATCACACATGCACCATCATGGCCCATTTCTGACTACAGACACAGATTTTAGGAACAAAGAAAAGGGTTTCCATTACCACTTCTACACATGTCCTGAAATCCGGTGGCTTTGGTGTTCCCACTCTTCCCTGTACCCAGGACATTAGGTTTACCCTAACACTTCTCATAAAGATGTCAATAGTATGGTCCTCTTCTGAGCACCTCTCCCCAGTCCCTCTGCCTTGCACTTCCTCTGCACAGCAAGAAGGTATTTATTTTTAATCTTTTGTCTCCATTTGCAACTCCTGACATGGTTGAGAGTGCAAGCCTGACAGCTGTCTTCAGAGAGATTTTAGCACTCCAAGTTCAGAAGATCCAATCTGCTGCAGGATGCTGATCTAGGAAACAACATTAATTTTTCATACAGGACTGACAGAATAGAGGCCTTGGGCACACTGCACAGTGAGCAGCTGGCATGTCCTCACAGCACCACATAGCACCGAGGTGGAGTCAAAAGAGTCTTACCATGGCTGCAAAGAGCTGTGCAAGAGCAGCAAATATTGCTTCCCAGTCCAACCTGGTTTGCACAGGCTCAGTTTCAGGTGACTTGACTCCTGCCACCCACTCTGTGTCCACAGAGATGGGACTAACCACTCTCTCTCAGCAGTGAGGAGGTGCAGGTGCCTTCGGCCTCACATTGATAGTGAGTATGGCAACTCAAGCCAGTACACCTCCACTCTGCCTCATTCCACTCCCATTTGGCTAATCATCTCCTGAGACACCACTCTGATGACAAGAAGCAAGATCTGCTGACAAAGAATTTTTGTTATACACATCCTAACCCTTCCCATTGCCCATCCCTGTCTTTCTGAAGCCACGCACGGTCAATTACAGGGCTCCTTGCACTGGCATCCTAGCTCTGGTTGATACTTAGGCATAAGAATCACTGATCAATAACAATGCTGATGGAGAGTTAACCCAAGGTTTTCTCTCTGTTACTGTAAGACTGAATTTATAGTAACAAATAGGGGTGTTCCTTGGCTGACACGTATCCACTTAATTCTCATTAGCTGGAAACAAGGCTGGAATAGTAATCAATATGTCAGAAATCCCACAATTTACCTTCATTTATGGAAAACTACACATCTTGCCAACTGAACATACCAGCCTAAGAATGCATCCATATTGTTCACAGCACACTGCCTAGAAATACAACATCAAGGCTTTGGTCCAAGTTGCTGAAGCAAAATAATTATATTTCTAACGCAGATTTGAAATCTGATGGATTATAAACCATCATGTCTAGCCACAGCCTTTCAGGAGAACAGGAACACGGAGGAACAATAGCACTTTAACTAGGTCAAGATTGCTAATCAGAATCTATCAGTCATTACTGTGTGCAAAACAAACAGACATGAAAGATCTGTGTTTTTCATCCTGCGAGCTGTGCATTTGTCTTCTGGAGAAGTCTTTTCTGTTCTGCTCTTCCCCACCTCCATCTTTCTCTCTCTCTCTCTCTTTTCTTGGTTTTCTGTATTTTTTTGTTTTCAAGATCCTTTTTAACTATGAATAAATTAACAATCACTTTATGTGAAATCTCCAGAAATCGATGTCACCGTTGATTACCATGAAATGTGGAACAAAGCATAATGCAACCTGAGCTTTGGGGAATGCGACCGCTTAGCCGATTCTATCCTGATGAGAAGGAAATATCAAATGCATTATAAATGTTGACAGGATGATCAGGCATGTAAAAGAGGTCATCCAACACCATCCTCCACATTGTTTACCAGTTCCATAAGTCAGCTTAAAGTATTAAAAACACATACTGTCTTGCACAGGAAGCTCCTAATCCTTAAAATTGTGGCTGCTGTTATTTGATTTGCCTTTTAGAAATAATAACATGGCAGATTTCACCTAGGGAAAGACCCGCTGAGAACAGTCTGCTCCTGGGTTTCTGACCACCATTGCTACCAAACTGGCTGTGCAAAGCCTTTGTAGTTTCATTAGAGGACACAACCATGGCATCTTTTATCACCTAATGTCACAGTTTGAGGGGTCCCATGTGTAGCGGAGAGGGTAAGTAATTAATATGGGATGAACTGTTGGAGCGGGTCCAGAGGAGGCCACGGAGATGCTCAGAGGGCTGCAGCAGCTCTGCTATGAGGACAGGTTTGAGGGAGTTGGGGTTCTGCAGCCTGGAGAAGAGAAGGCTTCAAGGAGACCTTAGAGTAGCCTTCCAGTATCTGAAGGAGGCCTGCAGGAAGGTTGGGGAGGGACTATTGACAAGGTCTTGCAATGCCAGGACAAGGGCCAGTGGGTTTAAACTGGCAGAGGGGAGATTGAAACTGGATGTTAGGAGGAAGTTGTTTGCAGTGAGGGTGGTGAGACACTGGCACAGCTTGCCCAGGGAGGTTGTGGCTGCTCCCTCCCTGGAGGTGTTGAAGGCCAGGCTGGAGAAGGCCTTGAGTGACCTGTACTAGTGGGAGGTGTCCCTGCCTATGGCAGGGGCTTGGAACTAGATGATCTTTGAGGTCCCTTCCAACCTTACCATTCTATGATTCTAAAACAGCCCAAATATTTCCTTATTTTCCAAGGCTGGTTGGGCTGAGCTGGTTGCTGCAAAGGAAATAGATGCTTAGGTGTCATAGTTTGAGACCATGAGCAGCCCAAGACTGGGTAACAGAAGTGATTCTTACTCCTTCCAGAGCGTAAGGATGAAAATAACTGCAGACCTATTGGAAGTTTAGAGAGAGTTTATTTACTAGTGCCTAAAAGCAAAAGGCAATCAGGTAAAATGAATACAAAAATGACCCAAATCTCGTAGTCTGTCCTCAGAGCAGAGCTGCTGCAGTCCTCTGAGCATCTTGGTATGTGAAGACCAAATCTGGTGCAGGAAAGTGATAGAAGAGGGAAGGAAAATGTGAGGGCTATATCTTGGCCTGTCTATGGAAGATCGCATCGCTCAGATGGACTAAGGAGAAGCTCAAGAAGAATGCGTGAAGGCAGGACTTGCAAACATCCCCAGTAAAGAGGTGACATGATTTGCACACTGCAGCCTTGCAGCTCCTCTGTTGTGCCCCTCTGAGGCAAAGTCCTGCTGTTGAGCACACAATGTGGTTTGCGGCTTGGAGCAGCAATGCCAGTGATTAAGACTGTCAGTGCGATCCCCTGCTGTGGACTCTCATGTCTCTGCTGCCATCAAGTTTCCAAGAAGCCTTTACCCTGAATGCCTTTATCCCAGCTACAGCTTTCTTGAAGGAGATCATTGCTTCTAGGCTCATCAGTGAGTCCCATGAGACACAGTGGGAAGTTAAGCAGCTGATGAAGATGCTCTTGGTAGCTCAGGATAGGAATCCATTCCCACCACCTATGCATTCTATCTTCTGTGTTGGTAAACCACAAAGGATCACCACAAAACTTCCAGGTATTTTTGGTCACTGTGGTAATTCTCAGTGAATGGGACAGAAATGGATTTTGCTACAAGTGATGAAACCTCTATGTCCTATGTGCACCGACCACTCGTTGAGAGAATTCATGCCATGGAAACAGCACTGAAGAAAACTGTAATTCTCAAAGTCACATTTTCCTCAAGAGCAGCCTAAAATCTGTTTCTATAGCATATTGTGATGGATGGTTTTGAATATTCAAAATTAGAAGAATGGTAAAATGGGTGGAATAGCATCTTCTCCTGACTCAATACATGGTGACAAGGGGACACACTCCTGCCAGACTGGACACAGGTACCACAACCATCACGAGAAGCAGCATTCTCTTGGCTACACCACAAAAATGGCTCAGCCAAGGACTCTAAGTAAGTAAGCCGAGGACTACAGCTGAGCTTTGTTGCATCAGTGTCACATAAATTTTGCAGCCCGCACATCAATGATGCACCGGGTGTGGCCAGAAGCAGAACTGTTCAGCTGCTCTGCTAACTTGGATAAGGGAGTTCAAGCATGCAGAGTAAGCCTTCACCAAGAGTCAAGCAGTGAAAACCCTCTGCAGTCACATGGCTCCAGGACTGAGTCTCTTAAATTCTATCTCTGCAGACCACTAACATGGTAGAAAGAAAATTCATCTGCTACTTGTCCATTTATCATGTTACGCACAGAAAGAAAAGTATTGTGGCAAGGGGCCTAGTGGAGAGTTCATCAGAAGACCTGTAAGATCATAAAATAGCATAGCTGTGAAGACACCTCTGGTGATCATAGAATGGTAAGGTTGGAAGGGACCTCAAAGATCATCTAGTTCCAAGCCGCTGCCATAGGCAGGGACATTTCCCACTAGTACAGGTCACTCAAGGCCTCCTCCAACCTGATCTTGAACACCTCCAGGGAGGGAGCAGCCACAACCTCCCTGGGCAACCTGTCATGTGGTCCAGGCCCTGCTGAAATCAAAGCTACTGAACTGTAAATCACATCAAATTGCTTAGGACATTTTTCAAGGAAGGATGAAGACTCCACAACATCTCTGGACTCCATTCCAGTTTCCTACTGTTTCCTTACAATCTAGTTAGCAACTTGGGCTCCTTGACACTCCGCCTTTTGATGTTCACCTCTAAGACAGATTTGGTATGTAACTGGAAAACTTTGACTGTAGAGTGAATGGAGGAAATGTATAAATTAGACTTGTCTCCAAGTCAATGATATATATGATGAGGGAGGAGGAGGAGGAGATGGAAGTTGTAAATGATAACACACTTGAGAAATGTCAGTCTCTGTTTTTATGCTGATTCCTTCAAGGAAAGCATCAGATCAGTAGCTTTTAAGTGAAATAAAGAATCCAAGGTCTGACCAAGCAAATTCATTCTGTGTCAGATGAAATGTGAGTTGCTAAATGATGCTTCTCTTTTAGCTCAGTTTGAAGTCCATTGAAGTCCACTGAAGCCCAATGAAGTCTATTTGAAGTCCACTGAAGTCCATTGTCCAGAGAAGGGCAATGAAGCTGGTGAGGGGCATGGAGCACAGCCCTATGAGGAGAGGCTGAGGGGGCTGGAGTTGATTAACCTGTAAAAGAACTGGAGGTGTGCAGCCTGGAAAAGAGAAGGCTCAGGGCAGGCCTCATTGCTGTCTACAGCTACCTGAAAGGAGGTTGTAGCCAGGTGGGGTTGGGCTCTTCTCCCAGGCAATCAGCAACAGAACGAGGGGACACAGTCTCAAGTTGTGCCAGGGGAGGTCTAGGCTGGATGTTAGGAGGAAGTTCTTGCCAGAGAGAGTGATTGGCATTGGAATGGGCTGCCCAGGCAGGTGGTGGAGTCACCATCCCTGGAGGTGTTCAAGAGAAGCCTGGATGGGACACTTAGTGCCATGGCCTAGTTGCTTGGCTAGGGCTGGGTGATAGGTTGGGCTGGATGAGCTTGGAGGTCTCTTCCAACCTGACTGATTCTATGATTCTCTACCTAAGACTTTAAATGGACCTTGCTGGACTTTGTATCTCTCTCCTTGATTATAAGGTTCCATGACAAGGACTTTATCTCTCTCTGTTTTTCTGAAAAATAGTCTTCATGCATTTAGACACTGCCAAACACATTAATGATGTGCCCTGCTTTCCAGCTAAATTTGCAAAGACACCAATGCACATTCAGCACCTCTGAAAAGCAGACAGCTATTTAGGGGTCAAAAATATGGATCCAAATATGCTTTATAACATACTAGATCAGATAAAAAATAATTTTCCATGTTGAGAACTAATATGAGCCTTTTCAACTTTGCAGCACCAGTTAATGGCAACTAGAAATCATTACAGTTGAAAGGCTGCACAGCAAACAGCTGTATGTGAAACTCTGGGGACAGTAAAGTGGTTCCTACTGGACAAGTGATCACAGCATTCCCGGTGTTAATTATTCCCTTTCCCCCTTTGCATGCTCCTCTTTCTTTCATAAGCTGCAGCTGTGGGTCAATGTGCTCAGAGGGCACTCACCAACTTTCCACTCTCAGAAGGACTGACTGAAAACTCAGGGTTATCAAAGCACTTCAGTGAAACTTATGCTTGTGTATCACTTAGATTAGACTTGCTTTGGTAGACACGTATTTATTCTTATTTATGGTATTGGGATACACATTTTACAGCCTATTAAAATACCTGCAAACATTCAGAGATCTCTCTCTAGGGAAAAAAAAAGTCCATCTGCACTCCAAATTTCTGTCTTTGGCGGTCTGTACTTAGAAGAAGTCTCTGGAAAGATCTTATTTAGGATATGGACTTACTACTGGTCTTAGTAGGACATGGTCTTACTACTTACTTAGTAAAACCATGAAGTCTTACTTAGGACATGGACCAAATCTGAGCAGTCTCCAGGGCAACTGCTGCTCTGGAAGGCACGGGTGAGTTAAGTCTTTTAAGTCATCAGTCAAGAACCTTTCATATATACTTTAGAAAGCAGAGGTGGGAAAGTGTTTTGCCACATTCTCAAAGCAGAATTCAAATTTAAGGGGCTCCATATACACTGATACTTCTCTCCATACATATGTCCCTGTACCAAAGCACGCTGCAACAGTGAACCAACTTTTCTGTTGCTGTAAACAAATGCAGTTACTCTGACCTGTATCAGTGTTCTATTAAGAACCAGCCCTGGAGCCCGAAATCTGGATTCTGAACCAGTGTTTACTGGAAGTTCAGATTGCAGCAGGAACTTTTGTCGGATGCCTGTTGCAACAGACTCCTTGCTTCTTTTTAAAGTGCCTCTAGTGTTGCAGGCTTTTACTAAGGGAACACAATGGAGCTGGCAGGAAAGCAACAGCTCTTCACCATCTCAGAAGAGCAAAAAAACCCAGCAGTCCTTAAGGATACAGCACTGCTAGGTAACTGGGACAATGAATTAACAAGAGCTGACTTTTCCCTCCCTCTGTTTTCAAGGATAGTAAGTAACAAAATCTGGCAGGCTGAAAAGCCCCGACTGGAAGGAGAGAGACAAAGAGGCAGGGCTGAAATTCGTCGTGTCAGTTTAAAAAGGCAGAGTTTTGCATTTACACAATATGCCCATTCTTGTTCTTGACTCATGGAAAAATATTGAACATCGGACAAGAATGTAGGAATGTGTCTGGTGTCTGATCTCCACAAAAATCTCCACGCCGTTTGCATTCATGTAAGAAATAAAGAGCGGCTGCCTGGGCTCCCTCCGTGTGTTAAGAAAATGGCAGCAGTGATAGCAATATCGTTGTAATAACAGCAGGAATAGCATTTTTTTTTTTTTTTTTAAAGCTGGCTGTGTAACTAGGACAAATAAAGCAGAAGCCCGGGTGCTCCAAGCCCCTCGTTCCACACACAGCTCAGCAGAGCTTGCTGAACCTCTCTCAAGCATTGCAAAGGCTTCTCTCCACTGACGGCATCTGAAGCCACTGTTTGTTTCCGTGGACAGCAGAGGTTAAAGCTTTTTATTGCTTTCTTGACTTCAGATGCCATAATAGCTGCAGTGCCTGTATTACCATCTATGGTAGACAGTCTGTGCGTCTGCCAACTGTCAGGCAGTCTATTCATCTCCAGTTGCCTTTTGCCTACAGAGAGCAGCAGAAGAATTTCCCTCCATTTGATTTCATGTGCTGGAGTCCTGTTCCTGCCAATATTTCTGCTGCTCATTTTTAAACATGGTCTGACTTCAGACCTTGGGGGTATGGGAGCCCACAACCCCAGAGAACCTGTGGCTCCTATGTCACATGGAGCTTGCTAACCACCCAGCAATGGCTCTGAGGCTGGGTAACATCATATAATTGGCAGTATGCAATTGGGGGTTACAGGATAAATCAAATCCTTTACTGGAGGAAGAGGTAAGTAATGGAGGTACAACAGCCCATCAGTGCAGGATCCCTCAAAAATACACTCCTCCTCATCATAGAATCATAGAATCATAGAATGGTAAGGTTGGAAGGGACCTCAAGGATCATCTAGTTCCACCCCCCTGCCATAGGCAGGGACACCTCCCACTAGTACAGCTCACTCAAGGCCTCATCCAATCTGGCCTTGAACACATCCAGGGAGGGAGCATCCACAACCTCCCTGGGCAACCTGTTCCAGTGCCTCACCACCCTTACTGTAAAGAACTTCCTCCTAACATCTAGTCTAAATCTCCCCTCTGCCAGTTTAAGCCCATTGCCCCTTGTCCTGTCATTGCAGGACCTTGTAAATAATCCTTCCCCAGCCTTCCTGTAGGCCCCCTTCAGATACTGGAAGGCTACTATCAGGTCCCCCCGAAGCCTTCTCTTCTCCAGGCTGAAGAGCCCCAACTCCCTCAGCCTGTCCTCATAGGAGAGCTGCTCCAGCCCTCTGATCATCTTTGTGGCCCTCCTCTGGACCCGCTCCAACACTTCCATGTCCTTCCTGTGCTGAGGGTTCCAGAACTGCACACAGTACTCCAGGTGGGGTCTGACGAGAGCAGAGTAAAGGGGCAGAATCCCCTCCCTTGCCCTGCTGGCCACGCTTCTCTTGATGCAGCCTAGGACTCGGTTGGCTGTCTGGGCTGCATGTGCACACTGCAGGCTCATGTTGAGCTTTTCATCAACCCAGACTCCAAGGTCCTTTTCCTCAGGGCTGCTCTCCAGCCATTCACCACCCAGCCTGTATTTGTGCTTGGGATTGTGCCTACCCAGGTGCAGGACCTTACACTTGGCCTTACTGAATTTCATCAGGTTGGCCTGGGCCCAACTCTCCAGCCTGTCCAGGTCCCTCTGGATGGCATCCCTGCCCTCTAGCAAGTCGACTGTGCCACACAGCTTGGTGTCATCTGCAAACTTGCTGAGGGTGCACTCCATTCCTCTGTCCATGTCACTGACAAAGATGTTAAACAGCATCCCGTGGGACTTCTTAGGCTCTCAGGTAGTGACAGGACTAGGGGGAATGGAGCAAAGCTGGAGGTGGGGAGACTCAGACTGGCTGTGAGGAGGAAGTTCTTGAGCATGAGAGCGGTGAGAGACTGGCATGGGTTGCCCAGGGAGGTGGTTGAGGTCCCATCCCTGGAGGTGTTTAAGGCCAGGCTGGATGAGGTTGTGGGCAGCCTGATCTAGGGTAGGGTGTCCCTGCCCATGTCAGGGGGGTTGGAACTGGATGATCCTTGTGGTCCCTTCCAACCTTTCTATGATGCTGTGATTTGATGACATTGTTGTGGAATCTGGCTACTTATCCTCTGTCTAAAACCCTCTCTCCTTTCCACTGTCCTTCTCATCTGTCCAAGACATGTGGTCAGTGTGGTGAAGACACTGGCACATGCCAAGTCTGGCCACCCCTGACCCAGGTGTTCATGGAAATTCCCTCCCTCAAGTACCTGCCAAACATCCAATACTGTGGTGTTTTACCAAAGCCCACTTAGCAAGCAGGACTATGCGGGAAAATAGGATTGGCAGGCCATAAAGTCCAGACTCTAGTCTGTGCTATATCATCCTTTTCCTAAACAAATCATGCTCCCATTTAAGAGACCCCCTGAAATCAAGAGCAGCAATACTGATATTTGCTGGTTGTCTCTTGTGCTCCCCAGCATGTTAGTGACCTGAAAACCTGCAGACCTGAATATTTCCTGACTCATGGCACAAGTTAGTGACTTATAGGAGGTGGAGTGAGGATGAAGAGCTCTGCCAGACCATTGACATGGGTAAAAGAGATCACTCGGTTGCATGAGGCTTGTCAAAGTGATGTGTTTTATTTTTTTACTAAGTGTGACCCAGCTCATGGCTGTGAAAAGCCTCTTGAGATTTCACTTAAAAGGATCCTAACCCAAAAGGATCAATCTCATAGGTCACAATTATCAAGCTCTGAGTCATGGATTGCTCTTCTTGCTTTATGCTCTTTTTATTACTGTTTTATGAAATTGCATAGAATCATAGAATCACAGAATGGTAAGGTTGGAAGGGACCTCAAGGATCATCTAGTTCCAACCCCCTGCCATAGGCAGGGACACCTCCCAGAAAAGGGAGGGACACTTTCCTACAGAAAAGAAACAGCACCTTAAAATCCTCCCTCACACACCCCAGCCAGGAAACCCACAGACAGAGGCATTTGCCTGCCTCCGTCTCCTCCCAGAGCAGCAGAGGTCTACAGCTTCTGAAGTCAACAGAAAGACTGTTGTAGACATCAGTGTGTCTGGGATCAGACCCCAGCTACCCAGGAGGAGAGCTAGGCTTTGCAGCTCATCCAGATGGTTAACAGCTTTAACATGCAACCACTGCCTTATTAAATCTCCAGTAAATTAAATGAACACTTAAGACACTCAACTGAAAGTGCTGTTGACTATGGTAATTAAATCAAAATACCCAATTAACCGCACCAGAATAGGAAACAAATATATCATGAGGCACCACTCTGAAGGAGTCTGAGCCAGTAAGTTTTTGTCTATACCTTAACTTGGGCTGAAATAATTTTAAAAGGAAGTTTATGATCATTTAGACACATATTTATAAAGCATATGCATATATATGTCCCTATATGTGTCTCTGTATATATATATATATATATATACACACACATACATGCATTAGACTATTATATTTAAGTCTTCTGTCTGGGCTCTTAGTCTTACACTGGCAAAGTCATACTTTTAATTCCAGGTCAGCCACCATCTTCCAAGATAAACTTGCACATTATTGAAACATCTAAATCAGAAGGATTACAGATGTCCCAAAGTAGACATTTTTTTCCCCCTTTATTAAGAACATTTACATGAAGGTGTCTGCAGTTTCAAAGCCATTTCAGACTGAGGTCGAAGTTAATGCTTTGCAAAAGTTTAAAAAAAAAAAAAAAAAAAAAAAAAAAAAAAAAAAAGGGGGGCCCTTT
>VWZE01018028.1:135993-169253 GCA_013396675.1 Eubucco bourcierii | reverse complement strand
TGTCACTCCCCCCCCCCCCCCCCCCCCCCCCTTTTTTTTTTCTTATTTTACTCCAGGAAAATGCTAAATATGTACATTTCTACCCAGCACATGTGTAGATGTACTCTTTGTTCAAGCTGTCCAAATGAGGTTACGTTCTATGAGCTTGCTTAACTAGTCCACTAGTCCTCAGAGTTATTTGTTTTCCTATTTGCTTTCAGCATACCAACAGCCAACAATTCAACCGAAGGTCAGTTTTTGCAGACTTCCATGCATTGGACATTCCATGGATTCAGGCTGGGGAGGGACTATTTACAAGGTCTTGCAATGCCAGGACAAGGGGCAGTAGGTTTAAACTGGCAGAGGGGAGATTTAAACTGGATGTTAGGAAGACCTTTTTTCCAGTGAGGCTGGTGAGACACTGGGACAGGTTGCCCAGGGAGGTTGTGGAGCACAGAATCACCCAATGGGATCTCTGAATCACCCAATGTGCTTCTGTGCTCCACAACCTCCCTGGAGGTGTTCAGGACCAGGTTGGGTGAGGCCTTGAGCTACCTGTTCTAGTGGGAGGTGTCCCTGCCCATAGCAGGGGGTTGGAACTGGATGAGGTCCCTTCCAACCATTCTATGATTCTATGTAGATTCTACAGGCATATAAAAATGCACAAGGGAAATGTTATTAAGGAGTGTCTTGATTATTAACTACTTGCAGCTCTCCTATTAAGAAAGAACATTATCAGACCAAGAAACATCCAAGATAGTTACTAAAATGGTAAAGGGACTAAGCTGCCTACTTATTTTAAGTATATATTTTGTTTGAGCAAATGAAGTGAATAAGCATGTGTGCAAATGATCTGACATATTGATTTGTGTGTGATTACTTAAGTCAAAAGTTTAATTTGCATAACTGAATGCAAATTAGGGACAGAACTTGCAGGCTAATGTGAAGCATGCCATTTGGCGCCTGACAGCTTCAAAAATCAGACTCAGAACCTCCATGCTCAGTGCAACTAAATCAGAGCAGTGGAATTCAGCACAGCAGATATCCATCATTTGATTCTGCTTATAACTATTTGCCAGTAAGGCAGGATGACATGTAAACAAGCTGCAGAACTAGGAATCTGCTTCATTTTCTATCTCCCACAGATAAACTATTCTGAACTTCCAGGACACTCCCTCAATGCTTTATATTCAAATAAAAATCCCTGATGAGGGAAAACCTACAACTGTAAAAGGATATGCAAGGACTCCCTTAGAATAGCTGCTTGGTAGTTGTTTTGGAAGTGGAAGTTTTCCACTCTACGTGGTCCTCAAATTATTTTTAGCATTGTTTGTTTACAGTCTGGAATGACATATTCAATGTGATTTGATGTTTCCTAGTATTCTTGACCCACTATTTTCCAAGGGAAGCTCTGGAAACTCTATGATGTAGTAAAACTTAATGCAAGACTTGTACGAGGAAAATATTTGTAGAGAACAATCTGATGAGGATCAGGAGCCTGAACTGGATGATCTAATTGCTGGAGTCTAATGATTCATAGTTGCAAAACAGCAAAATGGCAACTCTAATACTATTTAAGAGCACAATAGGGGGGTTTGGTGTATTTGAAAATCAGTCTGACTGTAACATACAAGAAAGCACATGAACTTGGCTCAAGATGTCTTTTTAGTGTGCACAAGTTGATTATATTGCACCCTCAGCAAGTTTGCAGATGACACCAAGCTGTGTGGCACAGTCGACTTGCTAGAGGGCAGGGATGCCATCCAGAGGGACCTTGACAGGCTGGAGAGGTGGGCCCAGGCCAACCTCATGACATTCAACAAGGTCAAGTGCAAGGTCCTGCACCTGGGTAGGCACAATCCCAAGCACAAATACAGGCTGGGTGGTGAATGGCTGGAGAGCAACCCTGAGGAAAAGGACCTTGGAGTCTGGGTTGATGAAAAGCTCAACATGAGTCTGCAGTGTGCACATGCAGCCCAGACAGCCAACCGAGTCCTAGGCTGCATCAAGAGCAGCGTGGCCAGCAGAGCAAGGGAGGGGATTCTGCCCCTTTACTCTGCTCTCGTCAGACCCCACCTGGAGTACTGTGTGCAGTTCTGGAACCCTCAGCACAGGAAGGACATGGAAGTGTTGGAGCGGGTCCAGAGGAGGGCCACAAAGATGATCAGAGGGCTGGAGCAGCTCTCCTATGAGGACAGGCTGAGGGAGTTGGGGCTCTTCAGCCTGGAGAAGAGAAGGCTTCGAGGGGACCTGATAGTAGCCTTCCAGTATCTGAAGGGGGCCTACAGGAAGGCTGGGGAAGGATTATTTACAAGGTCCTGCAATGACAGGACAAGGGGCAATGGGCTTAAACTGGCAGAGGGGAGATTTAGACTGGATGTTAGGAGGAAGTTCTTTCCAGTGAGGGTGGTGAGGCACTGGAACAGGTTGCCCAGGGAGGTTGTGGATGCTCCCTGCCTGGATGTGTTCAAGGCCAGATTGGATGAGGCCTTGAGTAACCTGTACTAGTGGGAGGTGTCCCTGCCTATGGCAGGGGGTTGGAACTAGATGATCCTTGAGGTCCCTTCCAACCTTACCATGCTATGATTCTATGATTCTATAAATCCAAACATTTAATAAGCCAGTCTTGGCGGGAGAAAAACAGGACATCAAAGTGTGGTTGAAGAAATCATAAGCCTACACATATCATAGAATCATAGAATCAGTCAGGGTTGGAAGGGACCACAAGGATCATTTAGTTTCAATCCCCCTGACATGAGCAGGGACACTCTACCCTAGATCAGGCTGGCCAGAGCCTCATCCAGCCTGGTCTTAAACACCACCAGGGATGGGGCCTCAACCACCTCCCTGAGCAACCCATTCCAGGCTCTCACAACCCTCATGCTGAATAGCTTTGTCCTCACGACCAGGCTGAATCTCCCCACCTCCAGCTTTGCTCCTTTCTCCCTAGTCCTGTCACTACCTAAAAGGCTAAAAAGTCCCTTCCCAGTTTTTTTGTTGTTCCCCCTTCAGATGCTGGAAGGCCACAGGAAGGTCACCTGGGAGCCTCCTCTTCTCCAGACTGCACAGCCCCAACTCTTTCAGTCTGTCCTCATAGCAAAGCTGCTCCAGCCCTCTGAACATCCTTGTGGCCCTTCTCTGGACACACTCCAGCATCTCCACATCCCTCTTGCAACAGGGACTCCAGAACTAGATGCAGTACTCCAGGTGGGGTCTCACCAGAGCAGAGCAGAGGGGGAGAATCACCTCCCTCCACCTGCTGGTCACACTTCTGATGCAGCTCGGACTCTGGTTGGCTCTCTAGGCTGCAAGTGCACACTGCTACCTCATGTTGAGCTTCTCATCCACCAGCACCCCCAAGTCTCTCTCCTCAGGGCTGCTCTCCAGTCAGTCACTGCCCAGCCTGTATTGGTGTTTGGCATTGCCTCGATCTAGCTGCAGGACCTTGCACTTGGTCTTGTCGAACCTCATGAGATTGGCTTGTGTCTACCTCTCCAGCCTGGCCAGGTCCCTCTGGATGGATTCCTGTCCTCCAGCCTGTCTGCTGCATCACACAGCTTGGTGTCATCAGCAAACTTGCTGAGGCTGCACTCAATGCCTCTGTCCATGGCACTGACAAAGATGCTGAACAAGACCAAAGGCTTTGCTCAGGCCCAGGTAAATGTCATCAGTTGCTCGCCCCTCATCCATTAATGTTGTGACCTGTTCATAGAAGGCCACCAGGTTTGTCAGGCAGGATTTGCTCTTGGTGAAGAAATTGTACCCAATTGTACCCAATCACCTCTTCACTATTCTCCTGTCCCAGTAGTGTCTCCAGGAGGATCTGCTCCATGATCTTAGCGGGCACAGAGGTAAGACAGACTGGCCTGGAGTTCACCAGCTCCTCCTTCCTAGCCTTTTTGTTTTTCAAAGGCAATAGAGTTAGATAGTTTGTTCCTAAAGCATAAAGGTTATTAGCAACTGATAGTGATGCAGATGTGCAAGGGAGTAGATTAAACTAGTGGAATCACACTTCATTATAATTCAGCTAAGACTTTGACCCTCTGTTGATACAAGTTCAGTGGTAGATTCGTAAGGATCAGTACGTGTCTACACATACATCACACTTGACCTGCAGACTGATTTGTCTGAATTCAGCTTCCAGTCAGTAAAGCCCATTACAATTCTGTCCATGTGAACTCCATCTATGTACACATCAGGCTGCAGCAGAGGCGTTGGTTGATACAGGTCAGGTTCCCTTACCTTTCTGTGATAACTACTTTATTTCTTTTTTAGTGATACTACATAAGCCTTCCACAGTTGCCAAATTCCAGCAGCAATTGTAACCCTACTCACAGCAAAAGACAAAACTATCTCACCCAGGAACTGCTAACTGGAAGAGCCCGATGGTTTCAATATACTTTGTTAGGATTTATAATCCTAAGGGGAAAACACAATCGGGATTTGCAGTGCAATGTAAGTATATAAAAAAGCAAGTAGATATAGGAAAGAACTTTTGGAGACTGGATCTGCTGAAGTGCTGGCAGCTGCAGGGACCTGCAGGTGAGAGGTTTACAGAAGAGCATGTAGAATGTAAGCAGAATGTAAGTAAGCTGTTCGGGTGGGAACTGAGAGCCTAGGAGGCTTAGAAAGAGCAAGTACCCATCTTGGCATTTTCAAGTCTTAGGTTGTAGCTCTGTAGGGAAAGTTTTCTTATTTAAACAATAGCCACCACTGAAAAAGGTCCTACTCCTCTCCTCCCACTCTGTGCACTGGCATTTTTCTGGCCTCAGATGACCTGGGTTAGAGATCTGAGCCAGCTGACAGATCTCTGCTCATTCCTGTAAGGTTGGTTTTCTGCTGATTTAGCTTTCTGAACAGGTTTACTGGTGGGGGCAGAAAATTATCAGTGCCAGTAAAAGGGGAGAAGCGGGGGGCACTGGCAGGGGAAGGGAAAGAAGCAGAGCTGTCCTTAGCTGCAGCAGCTTTGCATTAAGTCTATTTAGTGTCATTAAAAGTATGACACTGTTAGCACTTCTGTCACAAAAGGAAGAACAAAGAATTCAACTTTAATTCTTAGGACTCTGAATCCAATTTTTCTAGTACATCTAGTTGAGAACACCCAGACCTCCACAGAGAATGATGAGGAAGCAAAGGAGGACACAGGGAAGGAGAGGTATGAGGCCATGGGAGTGTGATAAGAACTCAGGCATCCTGACTGTTGGACAATGCATTCTAAGGCTGCAGTGCAGACTGTGGATTCCTTCAAATGCAAAGGAGCTGCCCTGCAGACCTGTCATTTCACAGCAACAGCATCCCCAGAAAGCAGCTTGTGTGAAGTCTGAGCCACTCAGTCCAAACACTGTTTTACACAGGTCCAAAAAGCATGGGAAGTGGGCCAAAACTAACCAAAACCAGTCAGGTGGTAACCATCATTCAACCCTTCCTCAAGTTAAATGAATGTAAATGCTTTCTTATTAAATTTCCAGATATCTAATACAAAATAAACATCAAAACCCAGCTTCAGAAACACAAAGGCTGCAAATGACAGAAGGCATCTGGAGTTTGGGTTTATGCTGCTCTCTTCCTTGTGTTGCCATACTGTCCTGGTCTGACCCCAACGTGCACACAGTAACTTCAGGGGTGACAAGACTAATCCATTAGTGCTGCACAATGTATGTGGAGTAGTTACAACAGGGTGAGGTGAGAGAACATAAGTCATCCCTGACACAGCACCTAATTAAACCTGGGAGAGCAAAACAGCCTCAGCCATGAACTGTAAGAATGACCTAGTCTCATTCTGATGCTCCAGCCTTGTGAGGTCTTCTCAGCTTCTGAAAGCCTCCACAGCACGACAGGTTTTATACAGAGCACATGGCACATCAGTGCCCACACATCCAACAAACAGAAAAACAGAGAACTGAAAGGTCCCACACCCCTAGTCTGTACTTTTATTCTCCCTCTATTCCCCATCTCTCAGGCTTTAGTACTATTTTTCATTATCATCTAGTAATTTGCTGACCTCTCACTTCTTCCCAACAGCTGCAGCTCACAGACTTTGTCTACCACTATTCCAATGAAAATTTAATGAGATCTTTGCTTTAAATAACCTAATGAAATAAGGGTACCAATTAATCCCTTTGGGCCAAAGTCAGTTCCTCTTTATTTCTGTTCTCTAAAAGAGGCCGTAAAAGTCCCTCCTGCAGAGGGGTGGAGATTAACCCATGAGGTTCGACTGAAACTGTGTGGTGGAGAGTTGGGAATTTTCACTCAAAAACGATTTTCCATTGCAGAAATGTTGATCAGTCAAAACCAATATACTTAGCGCAAAAGTATTTCCACAGAAAAACGCATGACAAAGTCTCAGTGCTACGAGAAACCTAAAACAGTCTTCTGAAGTAAAACAAAGCCAAATGTTAAAATATCAAAATTCACCATTGCATGGAAATTTTGAGTTTCAGCTGGTTTAGTTGAAACTTTCAGCTATATGAATAGCTTAGCCTCCTTGAGTACTTCTCGACATATCCTCAACGGCATCCACCTAACTCAGCTGCACAAAATCCCTAATGCCAGAAGGAGATCTTGCTGTAAAATCTATGTCTGTGAGTCAAGCAAGACACAGCATGCCACTCACTGACTTCAAAATGCCTTGCTGAGATGCTGCAATATTAGCTATGCCTGTTCTTGAGGACTCTGACGTGGGCTATGCCTCTGATGCAGATTGCAGGTCAAGCACTGGGATATTTGGTGAAGTTAAATGCTTTCTGGGCAGCTGGGAATGGCTGAGCTGCAGCAGCATAGCCCACTGGGCAGGCGCTTTAACTCGACCGAGTACTATCAATCTGGGATCTCCCTGCCACCGCTGTTGGATGGCTTTGGCTCTGTGAATTACCTCATTTAATGTTCACGTCTCTCAACATTGTGCTGTAATCTGTGGTGTAGACAGAACATTATTTCTAATCTAAATTTATCTAGCTTCGTTTTTCAGCCACTGGATTCTGTTATGTCTCTGCCTATCCATTCTAAAAACTTTCTATTATTAGAAATAAGCTACAGAGTTGGACAGATCGCATCCATCATTGCTTTATGATCCTCCCGCTGTTTTCCTCACTTCTGAACCACAGTCTCCATTCTTTGCGTTTAGTCTCCCTTCCTCAGCCTCTGTTTTACAGTAGAAACAACTACAAGGTTGCAAGCATGGCACTGGAAGAGGGTAGAAAAGACTTGCAAGCTCATATGTTGTATTGCAGGGTAGAGCCTCACCGCAGGCAGGCTTGCATTATGCCAATGTCTTACATGGTTGGTGGTGCCTGAAAGAGTATTCTGGCTTTGGTTTCATTTCTCACGGATAGGTATTCAGCTTCTGTTATGCCTGCTTTGTTCTAACAGTTATATGCCAATAAAACTATCTGATATTCCCCCTCCAACTCTCCTCCAAACTTGTAAGTAAAGAAAGCATGCTGCATAAAATAGCCTCCAACGTTCATGGGGCTGTCAAATCACGACCACTTTTGGGGAGAGCTCAGCTATGGATCCCATCGTGTGAGATCAGGTTCACCCACAGCGACAAGGAGAATCCTTTGTCTGCAAAAGGCAGTTTGCAAAGTTCAGTGCAAGTTCCCTGCACAGTCCTGACGTTATTGCTCTGCCCACACAAATGAACTGAGCAATGAACTGTGGGAAACATTCCTCTGCCACTCTCGTCGAGCTGCCAGAGCGGGATGCAAAGCTAGGATTTATGGAGTTAAGAATTACACAAGGTTATATGGCTATATAAAATGCAATTAAGATGCAAAGAATATTTTATAGCCTGGCTGCATCAGTGTCATAGAATTTCATAGCTGACTGTGTGTTTTTCCATTTCCTAGAGCACTCTTTAAAAGCTGAAGGAAACGTATTAAAAGCCAACGAGATTAAATTATACATAGTTCCTATTACTTCGCTCTTATAAAAGGACCTCACATGGACACCTCAACCTGAAACACAGGAATGATGAGGTTATTTTTGCCATAAGCCAAACATATGTCTTTTAAGGTTATGTAAGAAATATTTGTGGTCCCTGCCGATGTTGTCAGAACGTACATCATATATTAGATTGCCAAGCACACAGAAATAACCCTGCCATTAAAGCTAAACAAAAGGGGCTTAACGGGTTGGACTAATGAATTTCAGGAACTGATTATCCACGGCAGTATGATACTGGCTGACGTGTTAAAAGCAGTGAAATAACGTAGGACTTTGCCTAAATAAGATTTATACATAGTGCCAGCTAGCTGGTAAAAAATAGCAATAACCTTTTAAAACATTAATTTAGGCTTTTATTAGAATACAAAGAACCTCCAGTTTTTGAAAGCGGGCATTGTCTTCCCTTTTAATTTCAACAGCACCATGGCTTGAATACAACACAGCAGGGTGTGTGTTTTCTAAAGTTGGGTTATTATCAGAGTGCTCAATGCAGTTTGCCAATAAGCCTTTATTTGGCAAAGCTTAAAACTGCTGACAAATGAGATTCTTCCTACAGCAGTAAAACAAGGCACAGTTAAATATGCCTAATTACGAAAACACACTGAGAACCACTGTGAGGTATGTACATAGCTGAAAAATCAAATGATCTCTGCATCACAACCAAGTGCCTGGCATCCCAAATCCATCTAACCACGTGGGCTAAAATACATATAAATCCAAAAGACCTGGAGATAAGCTCCTGCCTGGTTTATGCCTGATGCAACACCACCACAGTCAACAGACCCTTGTCCTGCCCTCACTCAGGCTGCAGTGAACCAACCGCTTCCATCAGCCACACTGCTTCTGCTCCTGCAGTCGTGCTGGCTTTAGGAGCCATCTAACAGCAAAATCAGTGTTCCCTAAGATCAGAAGGAACTTTAAGCATGCAGAGAGAGAGAAAACTGAAAAGAAAAGTTCATTGAACTTACTGTTTTGCCTAAAAACAAAGTGTTTCTTTGCTTATTCTTCTGGACCTCTGATACTTTTTCTCCATAGACTAACTAATTAACTAATATGGAGATGGGAGCCTAAAAACTTGAAACTAAATTTAAAAAAAAAAAAAAACAAACCCACATCTATTTAAAGTGAGGTAGTTCTTCACATCTTTGTCCAAGGTAAGACTAGGACACTAACAAACTTGGGTTTTTTAAATCTAATATTATAGGATAATGTGCACTTCGAGTTCAGATGTGAATCTTACTCCAAGACACTTACACATAGCACTGATGAACCCTTCTAACTCCAAAGGAATTACTAGTGTTTTGTGGGAGACTACTCTGCCCATTTGGGCTACAGGTTATTTCTAATGCATCTTTTGGTTAAGGCATCTTTCACCCAACAGCATTTCAGCAGCTACTTGAAAGCAACATTCTCTGAGGAGGGAATATACGCAATGAGGAACCACGGTGGAAATGGATGAGGAGCAGAAAAATGATTAACTGCTGCATTTGATTGAGGAACAGAGCCTATTTAGTTGACATAGTAGAAAACTTGCAAGCACAAAACTCTCTTGACCTCAATTTCAGAATGTTTAATAGCATTCCCAGGCAAAACTCAAGACAGACAGGGATTAATCAGTACAGTTAGAAGTAAAATTGATGTTCTGTGTCTGTGCTGTGCTTTTTGGGTATTTTAAAGACTCCATATTTACTAGAAATATTTTAAAAAAACACATTAGGAACCACAAAGAGAAACAGCCCATTACAGTAAAGGCAAGTAGTCAGTAAAAATGCCAGAGCCTCACATAAAATGTCCTATAATGTAATGGAGTGTCTTACTTCTTACCATGTCTTGTGGATTCCTTCAGTTACAGAGTGTCCCTGAACAGGAATTTACAGCAGCTGCCACAGTGTGTCTTAGTAACTTAGACTGAGACTTACATTTAAGATATCATTTAAGGGTTATGTTTATTCTCACTACGTTCAGGATCAAACTGTCTTAGTTTCCAGCATAATTTTTCTGAGCATTCCACACCCCAAACTCAAATTTTAACTTGAAAATTAAACTCGGTACTTTCTCATTTCTTCTATGCAAGTAGAGGTCTGATACATTTGCCCCTAAATAGCATCAGAAATGTTGTTAGAAAGGCCTGAAATACCTAAGGGACCTCAACTTCCCTTTCAAAAGCATATAAAACACAAGGGAGAACCAGTTTTAATAGAGAATCAGTTCACTTGGGCTCCCAAATGCACCAAGTCATAGAACCATAGAATAGTTTTGGTTGGAAAAGACCTTCAAGATGACTGAGTCTTTTAAATACCTCTAGAGACAGGGATTCAACCACCTCCCTTGAAAGTCTCTTAGTGTTTGATAGAATTTCTTGAAGAAGTTTCTCCTAATATCCAATCCAGACCTCCCCTGGCACAACTCCCTAGCACTTCCTCTCATCCCATCACATCTTACCAGGAAAGAGAGACCAACACCCACCTCACTGCAATCTCTTTTCAAGTGGTGAGGTTTCACTTCAGCCTCCTTTTCTCCAGACTAAACCACCTCATTTCCCTCAGCTTATGCTTGTAAGACTTTTCTCCAGACCCTTCATCAGCTTTGTTGCCTGTCTCTGGACACACTCCAGCAACTCAATGTCTTTCTTATAGTTCCCAAACTGAACACAGCACTCAAGATGTAGTCTCACCAGTGCTGGGTACTGGGGGACAGTAACTTTCCTGGTCCTGCTTGTCACACTGTTCCTGATGCAGGCCAGGATGCTGTTGGTCTTCCTGGCCACCCAGGCACACTGCTGGCTCATAGTTGATTGTTGATCAAGACTCCCCTGGGCAGGTTTCTAGCCACACTTCCCCAAGCCTGTAGCACTGGATTGGGTTGCTGTGACCCAAGTGTGGGAGGCAGCACTTGGCTTTATTGAACCTCATGTCTGAACCTTGGCTTTATTGAACCTCATTGACTGGTGTCACCCTATCAGTCCAGCTTGTTCAGCTCCCTCTGGAGAGCCTTCCAAGCAGGTCAGTTTGGTGTCACCTGCAGACTTGCAGAGGATGAACAGAGTCCCCTGCAGTCCAGGTCACTGACAAAGAGACTGAAGAGAATTTGCCCCAGTACTGAGCTCTGAGGAACATCATGTGTGAACATCCACCAACTGGATTTAACTCTATTCACTATCACTCTTTGGGTCCCATAGATCCAGACAGTTTTTTAGCTAGCCAAGCATACACGCACTCAAGCCATGAGCAGCCAGATTCTCCAGGAAGATACCATGGAACAGTGTCAAAGACTCTACTAAAGTCCAGATAAACATCTACAGCCTTTCCCTCATCCACCAAGTAAGACACTTTGTTATAGAAGGAGATTAGGTTCCTGCCCTTGTTGAACCCATGCTGATTGGGCATGATCACCTGACTGCCCTGTATGTGTTGCATAATGGCACTCAAGATCATCTATCTGGTCCATGTGCTCCCCTAGCACTCAGGTCAGACTGACAGGTCTGGGTCCTCCTTCTGACCCTTCTAGTAGATGGATGTCATGTTTGCCAATCTCCAGTCAGCTGGGACCTCCCCAGTTAGCCAGGACTGATGGTATGTGATGGAAAGTGCCTTGGTGAGCACTTCCACCAGCTTCTTCAGTATCCTTGGCTATATGCTATCTGGCCCCATAGACTGCTACACATCTAATGTCGGCAGCTGCAGGTCACTAACCAGGTCATCTTGGATTACGGGGGCTTCATTTTGATCCTTATTCTTCCAGCTCAGAAGACTGGGTATCCAGCAAACAACTGGTCTTACTACTAAAGGCTGAGGCAAGGAAGGCATTAAGTACCTCAGCCTTTTCCTCATCCTTTATTACTGTATTCCTCCCTGCATCCAACAAAGGACAGGGATACTCCTTAGTCCTCCTTTTGTTGCTAGTATAGTTGTAGAAGCATTAATTGTTTTCTTTTACAGCTGAATCCAGATTAATTTGCAGTTTGGCCCTTCTAATTTTCTCACTGTATAGCCTCAAAACAACTCTGTAGTCCTCCTGAGTGGCCCATCCCTTCTTCCAAAAACCATAAACTCTTTTTTTTTTTTTTTATATCCCTGAGTTTCAATCAAATATCTCTACTCATCCAGATCTACCAACTCATCTTTGGACACATGGGAACAGCCTGTTCCTGTGCCTTTAAGACTTCCCTTCTCAGCAGCATCCAGCCTTCCTGGACTCCTTGGTCCTCCAGGACTGCCTCTCAAGGGACTCTGTACACCAGTCTCCAAAACAGGCCAAAGTCTGCCCGATGGAAATCAACGATGGTAGAACTGTTGACTTCTCTTTTTACTTCTCTACTTTTTATAGCTCTGCTATAAGGACAGGCTACAAGATTTGGGGCTCTGCAGCCTGGAGAAGAGAAGGTTTCCAGGAGACCTTAGAATAGCCTTCCAGTATCTGAAGGGGGCTGAGGAGGGACTATTGACAAGGTCTTGCAATGACAGGACAAGGGGCAATGGGTTTAAACTGGAAGTGGGGAGATTGAAACTGGATGCTAGGAGAAAGTTCTTTGCAGTGAGGGTGGTGAGGCACTGGCACAGGTTGCCCAGGGAGGTTGTGGCTGCTCCCTCCTTGGAGGTGTTCAAGGCCAGGTTGGATGAGGCCTTGAGTGACCTGTACTAGTGGGAGGTGTCCCTGCCTATGGCAGGGGGTTGGAAGTAGATGATCTTTGAGGTCCCTTCCAACCTTACCATTCTATGATTCTGTGATTCTCCAACAAGCGAGAACTCTGTTGTCACTGTGACCAAGATGGCCCCTAACTGTTCCATCAACCACAAGCCCTTCTCTGCTCACAAACAGCAGTGCAGCAGGATGCCTTCCCTAGTTGGATCCCTCACCCCCTTTGCCAGGATGTTTTCCTCCACACAATCTAGGAACCTCTGGGACCACTCCTTCTCCACTGTGTTATATTTCCAACAGACATCAGAGTAGTGGAAGTTGCCCCTGAGCATCACAGAATCATAGTATACATTGTGTTGGAAGAGACCTTTAAAGGTCATTTAGTCAAACCCCTCCTGCAGTAAGCAGGGACATCCTTAACTAGATTGGGTTGCTCAGAGCCCCAACAGGCTTGACCTTGACATGAACAATGTCAAGCAATATTGAGACTTCTGCCCAATGTATAAATAATACACACACACACACACACACACACACATATATATATAAAAATACAGACTTAGTTATATACATATATTTATATACATATATGTATTTGTATACATATACATAATTTTCTCTGTCTCTTCATCGTGATTGAGTGGTCTATAACAGACTCCCACCAGGATCTCAGTCTTGTTGGCCTTTCCCTGATTCTTACCCATAGACACTCAACCCTATTGCCACCATCATTAACCACAAGACAATCAAAACATTCTCTGGCATACAGGCCCACACTGCTGCTTCTTCCTTCTGGGGATATCCTTTCTGTCTAGGCTTCCTGGTCCATCCTTTCTGAAGTGCCTGTAGCCATTGACTGCAGTTTTCCAGTTGTGGGAGACATCCCACCAGGTTTCTGTGATGCCCACTATGTCACATCTTCCCTGATGCACAGTGGCTTTCAGCTCCTCTTTTTAGCTTCCCTCACTGCAGGCATTAGAGTCACTTTCAAAAGGCACTTTTGAAAACTAGTCCCAGCCTCTAAGGTCATGTAAACTTCTTTGAAAACTTTACATGCCAGCTCAGATTCACCTTAATTGTATCAATAATATGGTTTAGGTTGAAACAGAATTCCTGGGAATGAAATGCAACCAAAAAAAAAAAAAAAAAAAAAAAAAAAAAAAATCCCAGTTTCATTGTGAGATTCAATGTGAGGCTTGCAGAGCTGGCAGGGCAAAGAGAGGAGCTTTTCATTGATCATATATGATCTGCAGATAATTGAGACCTAACAACAGAGGTCTAGATGTGTATCTTTCTGAAAAGGGCAGTTGTTAAATGGATTGGGGTGGGGGGCAGAAATGTCAGGAGAACAATACACAGTGTGTATGTCTGGAAATTAGCAGCTGCCCTTAGTGGAATCAATATTAAGACTCGTAGAAAATGCACTGTTTGGGTCTATCAAAGCTACACTTGGACCTAAACTAAACTCTTGCTTATGATGTGCTTGTAAACAGTTGTGACGTGAGCATGTGGAGTAGTGTGCTAAGGTCTCCAGTGCCAAAGGAGCTGGGAAACTGCAGGAAATTCAGAAGGCAGCAGCAAAAGAGGTAAGACAGATGGTTACCTGGTCAGATCATGGTTAACTATGTACAGCCTACCTGAGCCCTGAATTAAAATGCACAGATAATATAAATGTCTTGGAAGAAGTGCTATTATGATTCTATGATTCTGATTATTTACAGAGGTGTTCTAAACCAGAGAACATGAGAGATGGACTTAAAAACTTGGACACATGTAAGACATACACCACTTGGCAAGTTAATGTATGTCAGCAGAGCTGTGATGATTCTTCACCTGTGCACTTGTAACTGTAACCCAAAAGCTCATTTTGCCCTGAACTGCCCTGACACAGGTTAGAGAGAGACTGCATTTGTTGTGTGCTAGGACAGGGCATACAGATAGCACCAGAGCTGAGTTTGCTGGGATAACTTGTTCATGAGATGAAGTATTAAGCAGAAAACTATTAAAAAGTGTTCTGGATAACAGCCAAAAAAGAAAAAAAAAAAAAAAAGTTAATTCCTGACTCTCAGATCTACTGACTGTTAGTCTTTTGCCTCTGGGAAGAAGCAGTAAACTTATTGCTTGAGTTGTTTAAAATACAGGACAAAACACAAGACACTGTACTACAGGAATGTCCTGGTTTGAAGCTAAATGGGATATTTTAATGAAAAAAAAAAGATTATAGGCTGTGAAAAGCAAACAATGGTGATGTCTGCTTCACTCATAGGCTTGCTGAGATGTATAAAAACAGAGACAGAAACACAGATAGGACAGAGAGTTCTCTTTCTCTGTTGGAGTTGGTGTGTTTCCTCCCTGGGCTTCTGCTGTGTAACCCAAATAATCATTCTGCTTCTAATCCCCCCTTGCCAATCCTCCAAACCACCTTGCACCTAAGACAGACCCTGGGGTAAGGTAGAGGGGTGGAAAGAAGGTGGAAGAGTGGTTGGGAGCCTCTCCTGAGGACTCTTGATTTCTGGGAGGGGGATTGTGTTTCTGTATTACCTTTAACTTGTATATTTCTCTATATAGCTGTATATATATTGTAAATATCTGCTTTTGAATTGTGCTAAGCTGTGAATATAAAGCTTCATTCCTTAACTTCCATCTGGTTGAGTCTAGTCTGGGTGATTTTCATAGAGTGGGAGGCAGGTAACTCCCAAATCATCACAAAGAAGTAACTCTGAGCCAGCAAGGAGATTAGTCAGATGTCTCAATTGTCTGCTCAGCTTTCTTTGTCTCTTATTTCTGTAACTTTCAGATGACTTTCTATAGAGTATTGGGTAAAAGAGTCTAAATAGACCAAAACACCCTCAACTTCCCTTTTGGTCTAGAATTCAGTTTACTGGACCATGTTTCAAACTTCTCTGATGTTAGAAGTTTTCCCACTTGCTGCCTGAAACTGGGATTGACAAAATACCCCAAGAAGAGATGTTCTCAACGCATTTCCAGCTGAGACAAGATGTAAATTTTGCCCAAAATTTCATGAGAAAGTTTATTATCAAGAGATTTCTGACCCCATCTTTCAAGGCTCTGCTTAGGTTTATGATACTGCCAAAATTGACTCTAAGTTCCACTTCTCTTGAAAGCATCACTTCCAGTTGCAATATCAGGCACAACTCT
The DNA here is from genome assembly GCA_013396675.1 of Eubucco bourcierii. Classification (NCBI taxonomy): domain Eukaryota; kingdom Metazoa; phylum Chordata; class Aves; order Piciformes; family Ramphastidae; genus Eubucco; species Eubucco bourcierii. Next base: position 153,533 of record VWZE01018028.1, on the reverse strand, counting down.
CAAGTTGTGCCAGGGGAGGTCAAGGTTGGATATTAGGAGGAGTGATTGGCATTGGAATGTCTGCCCAGGGAGGTGGTGGAGTCACTGTCCCTGGAGGTGTTCAAGCAAAGCCTGGATGGGGCACTTAGTGCCATGGTCTAGTTGCTTGGCTAGGGCTGGGTGATAGGTTGGACTGGATGAGCTTGGAGGTCTCTTCCAACCTGGTTGCTTCCATGATTCTATGACTCTATGAACTACATCCACAAGATGTGTCAGTGTGGGCATGGGTAACTCTTCCCCAGAAAGCAGCTGTGGGGCTGGTGGGAAGAACAAGTAGATAGGGAAAGCCCTCAGTCCTCCCAGCATTGAAGCCCCTGGTTTAGCCCATGCCGTTGCACGAAGCCAAGTCCCAAGCAAAACACTCCTTAACACATACAGATGTAGACTAAGGGTTCTTGGCACTCACAGAACCCTTCAGTTCCACTACATTTTATGTGTCATGGTCTAGTTGATTGGCTAGGGCTGGATGATAGGTTGGACTGGCTGATCTTGGAGGTCTCTTTCAACCTGGTTGATTCTATGATTCTAGTAGTCTGCTCATTCGCATTTCTATGCATGCAAGCACCTCAGTGATGCTACTCCTCTCTGTATTACTATAGGGACTTCAATGAGTGCAGTGCTTTCCCACTAAGATATAGTCCTAAAGTTCACCTTCATGGCAAGTGCCTTGAGTTCTTCAAACAAAAGGCAGCCTGCAAAATATCACATAAAAGCTGCAATTAGTACTGAAATAACTTAGGAGCCTGAGAGTATCTCACCTCCTTACAAGTATAAATATATATATTCTTTACAAGTATATTTATATATAGATATAATGTTACATATATTATATATAAAATGCTATGTATGTGTTTTATTTATATATATATATATATGTGTGTGTGTGTGTGTGTTATTCCAAAATGAATATTATCTCCCAATTGTTTTCATGTTCAGTAGAATTATAAATCTCCTTTATTTATTTTATTTCTACATTAAATGGAAAAGCTTTTGGTCTTTCTTCTCACACCCCTTTCACAGAGATAACATGGGGGGGGGAAAAGAAAAAAAAAGAAGAAAAGAGAAAGGGAAAAAATAAAGGATGAAGAAAGTAAATTTATCAACTTCAGATTTTTCACTTTTTATCTAAATGGAAAATGTAAACACCAAACTTTTTGATAAGGTTTCCACTCTTTTTCCTAAATGATTTGCATACACATTAAAAAAAACCCAGCTACATGCAACACACAGCCAAGTCTTTGGCCTTGGGGTTGCACAGGTTTTAGTTTACAAGCATGAGAAGTTTAAATGCAAGACTGTAAATGTTCTTTGATACTGAACTGATTGGAAAAATCCCCAAAGCCTTGAAGTGAAGAGGAAAGATGCATACTTAGAATTAGCAAGGAAAACTGTAATTCAACAAAGTAAACAGTAATTAAAATATTGCAATATAAAGATGTTGAAAACTTGCATTGACTAAAGAAGAGTTTTGGGTTGGGTTTTTTTTTTTTTTTTGGACAAAACCACAATGCTCAGGATATCATTAAAGTCAGACAGGATGATGTGGAAAAAACATGTTTCATACCCATGTTATTCTAACTTCATGATGGTGCAGTGATTCAGTGATAACTGATTTAAGTGGAAATGTACTGGCTTAAAGTTAAGCACATGGTAAGTCAAAACCTTTTAGGTTTTATTTCCTGATAAGAAAGCATTAGACTTTTAAAAAGTGTGATGGGCCTCATCCCTGGTTCTATGGCTTTATTCTGACTCACACCACCTGCAAACCCTGTCCACTGTACTTGGCATACTTGAACTTAAGTCAAAGGCTGAAAAACTCGCGATCTATGCGACTGAGACAAATGGAAAAGCTATCTGTAGAAAAATCAGAGAAAAAAATAAAACCTCTCAATTCTATCTGAGCTTACAATTTTAGCAAGCAAAAGCAGATACTCTTGGCTCTGGGCCAAGCAGCCTTTGATTGGCAGCTATGGGAATGTGCAGGTGTTGAATCACCCACAGCAATCAGAGGGCTGCAGCTATAAGGACAGGCTGAGAGAGTTCGGACTCTGCAGCCTGGAGAAGAAAAGACTTTGAAGAGATGTTGGAGTAACCTTCCAGTATCTGAAGGGAGCCTACAGGAAGGCTGGGGAGGGACTACTGACAAGGTCTTGCAATGACAGGACAAGAGGTAATGGGTTTAAACTGGCAGAGAGGAGATTGAAACTGGAGGTTAGGTGTAAATTCTTTCCAGTGAGGGTGGTGAGACACTGGCACAGGTTGCCCAGGGAGGTTGTGGTTGCTCCCTCCCTGGAGGTGTTCTAGGTCAGGCTGGAGGAGGCCTTGAGTGACCTGTACTAGTGGGAGGTGTCCCTGCCTATGTCAGGGGCTTGGAACTAAATGATTTTTGAGGTCACTTCCAACCTTACCATTCTATGATTCTACACAGCAACTTTATTGAAGCCTTTGAATGAGCCCACATCCAAGTCTCTGGAAGGCTGTGCAGATCATTACAGAGCTCAGACTCACACTTCTGTAGTACTCACTCACACTATACTGTAAGTCAAATTAAGATTGCCTTTAGAGTATAACTATTTGAATAAATTGAGGAGTTAGCACACTTGCTACTGTACTAAGTTGTCAGAGATACCATGGGGGTTCAACATGTCCACATGAGAGACAGGAAACAAAGTTTTTAAAAAGGAAGAAATTATGTATTTTAAAGCTTTTACAGTGACCAAAAAGTCAACAGACTCAGCCTGTACAAAGTGCTCAACTGATGTGGATCAGAAACCCAGAAGGGTCACTGACCAGCAGTCAGTAGGGAAGACACAGTTGTCTATGGAAAAGGTAAGACCTGTATATGCCAGATAAATATGTGGTATGAGAATGGCCAAGTCTATGGGCTGGGCTCTTTGGAGCCTCTGAAAATCAGCACTTTGTCTTGTTGCTTTTTCACATAATAACAGTGTACTAACAGCTGCAAAAAAATATTTCTCCAAAGCTGTAAAAAGCCTGAAATTACTCCTTGCTCAAGGATGAAAACAGTTACCTATGCAACGGCCTACTGCCATGGCCTTGAGGACTGTAAGACAGTACAGCATGAAAAGATGAAATTAAGAGAAGGAAGCTGAGAAGGAGACAGAGGAGGAAAAACATTTTTACATGCTTTGGAGACATTAATATGATGCTTTTGTAATGATAATTTGTAGTCAAGGTAGGCATTTAACTACAGCCCATGAGATAGAAGAGGAGTCAGGAATATCAGCATCAGTACTCATCAGTCTTTAAACAAGTTTGATGCCCATCACTTAGAACAGGAATACTGACACAGATCCACTCTCAGGTAATTTTCTATTTCTTATATTTCATTTGTCATTCATCTGAGTTGTAAAGAAGAACTGAGCTCAAGTCTTGTATCTCTGAGTGTGACATCTTCTATGGCAAGTGATTCAGGGGCTTAATTCTGCTTGTGACACAACGATGTAGACGAACACAGGTACACGTTGCAGCATCCAAGGCAAGGTACCACTTAGCAGGCTCACTCATAACAGTCTACCCTGAAGGTTACTGGGTTTGTTTGTTTGCATCTTTTCCTGTAATACCTCTAGCAATCACTGTCACGGAGAGGATGTTTCAGTAAATGACTGCTCCCCTGAATTAGTAGGGTAATTTCTAGATGGTAGGAAACGTTCTGATGGGTGTTCAGTCATCACCACAGCACTAGCAAACAACAGCAGCAAAAAAAAGGTCAGACAAACTATGCAGCCAAAGACCTCGGAGTATTTTAGAAGTGCATTGAAAACCTACTGGGCCAGATCCTCTTTTCTCATTTACATCCACACAGCAAACCACATCCTGTCATTGAGAACTTGGTGAAAGCGAAAGTTCAACCAGCACAAGAGCTGCTTGCAATCTTGAACAGCTCCAAGCAGGGACCTTATGCGGCTCCTGCCTGAGCTGGAGAAGGGAGAAACACACCACTTTTAGGAGCATGGGACAGGTTACAGGTTACCTTGAAAGCAAAGCTGCCCTGGGGTAGGATAGTTCGAATGCAGGAGAAGACAAGAAAGGTTTTTTGTTTTGTTTTTGGGGTTTTTTTTGTTGTTGGTTTTGTTGTTGTTGTTGGTTTTTTTTTTTTTGTTGATACTTCAAACCACAGAAATGTTTTCTTGATACTTGAAACCCACCCTCATCTGGGAATAGCCATGCAAACCAGAGGCAAATGGATTGACCTGCAGTGGTATAAACTGATCAGCTTGCATGAACTCAGATGACTGATGCTTTGCAGAGCCCTCATTTAATTTTTTTTCCGAGAAATTTATCACTCGTGATCACATAGTTTAGTGAGGAAATTTCTCTGCCTTCCTCTTCCTTCTCTAGCAAATCAGACCTGGACTACACCTAAAGGGTTTGTACACACAGGAAACTAAGTCAAATTACAGATGTGAATTTAAAGTAGATTAGTTAAAGCACATTAAATCCTTATATGGAAGGTTTCATTCAGAAATAAAGTAACTGTAATTTGTTTTAGGAATGAATCAAGCAAACTAAAGTCTCCTTTATGTCTGAATAAAAGAATCCACCCAGGGGTTTAATAGGTTTTACCTCAAGCACTTTACATTCACATTTTAGTTATTTCATTCTATCTTGCACAAAGATAAGCCCAAACAGTACCACTTTAACTGAGGTTTTGTTTCAGGTGCTAGCTTAACTTCTGCAGCCACTCTTAAACCAAAATATGGGCATCTAGACAGGGCTTTGCAGTAGCTTTCCTAAATTGGTTTGCAATATAAACCTAAATCAGCATCTGCGTAGAGATAAGGCCTCAACATCTGAAAGAATGGGATTTATAGATAAATGAGGAGGGATGCCATAAAAGCTCCATTGATTTCTGGCTGTGCTTCTGTTCTAAATCCCATTCTCTCCTAGTCTGCTGCCTCTGTTGAAGGCTGTCGAACCTTTCTTTTTCTCTTTAAAACTTCAGCTGAGTTTCAACTTGCTTTACCAGACTGACAATGAAGACTTAATCCCTCTTGGAATTTGCAAGATGTAAAAGGCGGAGAGTTAGCCTGGCTTGACAGGACACTGATTGGGAAACTGCAAGCACTGTTTGCTGGTACAGGTTGTTCCCATTCATTAGAGCCATCCCCACCTTAAGCCAGGATTCTGCAGATCCAAAACCATTAAAAAAACGGAGGGGTCGTGCTTGGGACAACAAGATTCTTCCCCTTTGCATATGAAAATGAGCAGCTCTGCTATAAGGACAGGCTGAGAGAGTTGGGGCTCTGCAGTCTGGAGAAGAGAAGGCTTTGAGGAGACCTTAGAGTAGCCTTCCAGTATCTGAAGGAGACTACAGGAAGGCTGGGGAGGGACTATTGACGAAGTCCTGTAATGACAGCACAAGGGGCAATGGGTTTAAACTGGCAGAGGGGAGATTGAAAGTGGATGTTAGGAGGAAGTTGTTTGCAGTGAGAGTGGTGAGACACTGGAACAGGTTGCCAGGGAGGTTGTGGCTGCTCCCTCCCTGGAGGTGTTGAAGGCCAGGTTGGATGAGGCCTTGAGTGACCTGTACTACTGGGAAGTGTCCCTGCCTATGTCAAGGGGTTGGAACTAGATGATCTTTGAGGTCCCTTCCAACCTTACCATTCTATGATTCTATGATTCTATGAATCCAATCTCATTTCAGTTTCTGGTTAGAATATGGCCACAATTTTGCCTCCACAGTTTGCACACACTGTCCTTTCCAGGAAACCACTCCAGACCAACAGCACAGGAGCTTGGTTTGTTTTTAAATCAGCAGAATAAAAACACTAGGAAAAAACAATCTGTTCCCATTCAGATGCTTTGGTCAGGCTTGGTAGAGATGAAGTCCTCACTGTGAATAACATCACCTCTGGTGAAGCATTTAGGAGATGTTAGCAGCTAACAGCAGTGACAAATACATTTTAGGAGGCCATAATATGAAATCAACTAAGGTAAATATTTATACATGCCATTATCACTTCCTGGCGGGATTGTTGTAACCCATTATTTGCAGGCCTCCCTGCTACTGTACTTCCTTCAGGGATTTGAATTTTTGCAGAACTGTGGCTCCAAAATGCTCATCCCAGCCAAGATTCATTACTCACATTACAGGGAGAGCTCCACTGACTTCCTCTGAACCACAAAACTGACTTGAAAGATGGTATTTTTGCTTACACAGAGAATAAAACAGTGATTAATTCATCATCCCTATACTGCAAAACTGGTTTGGGTCTGAATTCCAAAGGCAGGCCACAGATTGCTGTCATTTTACAGAGCATCTGAAGTTTTACTCACAATTTAAACATATCATGGACCAAAGTCAATGCTGGTAACACAGAAGTGGTTTCACTCGCTATGACTGTAAGAAAGCGTCCAGAGCCTTTGCAGGGACTTGATTAACTAAGAAGTAGTTACATTCTGGAAATGGGTGAGTAATTTCACATTCGTGCCACTTGGAGACTGTCCTGTTCTCATTTGCTTTAGTGCAGACAAGTGCTAACCCCACACACTTCCACCGATGTCAGAGGATGCTGCTCAGCACTCTGCAAGACCACACTGCTCCCCTAAGTGTGGTTGTGTGCAGCTTCAGAGCCACGAGGCTTTGAGTCACAGCCACTGCAACACACAGGAGCAGCAGTTGCAAGATATTGCCACCAAGCTTTTCTTTTTCCTCAGCCACAAGCTACTGTCTCCATGACAAAGCTGGCAGACAATACAAGCTCTGCAGCCTGGATTAGAGAAGGCTTCCAGGAGACCTTAGAGTAGCCTTCCAGTATCTGAAGGGGACTTACAGGAAGGCTGGGGAGGGATTATTCACAAGGTCTTGCAATGACAGGACAAGGGGCAATGGGTTTAAACTGGCAGAGGGGAGATTGAAACTGGAGGTTAGGTGTAAATTCTTTCCAGTGAGGGTGGTGAGACACTGGCACAGGTTGGCCAGGGAGGTTGTGGCTGCTCCCTCTCTGGAGGTGTTCAAGACCAGGTTGGATGAGGCCTTGAGTGAGCTGTACTAGTGGGAGGTGTCCCTGCCTATGGCAGGGGGTTTGGAACTAAATGATCTTTGAGGTCTCTTCCAACCTTACCAGTCTATGTTTCTATGAAGATTACAGGACTGGTGTTCAGCCAGAGGGACAGATGAAAGTTGCTCTTATCCAGCTACCAAATGGTACACTGCAAAGACTGAACCAGTCCATCCTTCCAGTGTTGATCTTGGGCCAGGGTAGGAGTCAGCAAAAAAACTGCTAGTGAGAGATTCTTTAATTTTTGCAGCAAACTTCATCAGGGTTTTGTCTGTCAGCACCTTGATTTCTGCAAAACTCACCCTACCAGAATAGCTGATGTCGGGCAAAACAGTCCTGATTTTTCATGCTCCTTGGCACAGGCCTACCAAGTCCCACTGTACCACCTCACTACCTCCTAGATGAATCTTTGACAAGGCATGCCGCAAGCTAAGCACTGATGGGTTAACTTCCAGGCAACCTCCAGAGACAAATAGGAAGCTGTCATCAGTTCAGTGCTAAGCAGATGACTCTGAGCACATTAAAAAGAAGACAAATATCTGCAACAGTGGCAGGGGGATAATAGCACTAAGAGATCACCTTTAAACTGTAAAGCATACATGACAAACACGACAATTTTTGGAACATCTTTGCTGACTAGCTAAATTGGGATGCAAACAACACCACTTGTTATAACAGATTTTGACTGACAGCCCCAAACCCCATCACTCCTGAAGAACATATAATTTTGAGGCTGTGTAATCATTAGTACACAACAAACAAAGCTCTTCAGTGCAGTCGCTGCTGCCAGCTCTGCACCACAGTGCAGTTTTGCATGGAGTGCAGGTCTGAGCGTGAAAAAGAGAGTCCTTTTGACAATTTTATTCCTCTGCAGGATGCAGTTCCTTACACAAGCACATCTAAGCGAGAGACAGCGCTTACTCCAGGGCCATTGTGTGGCACAAGCCCTCCCAGCAGTTACTGAGTACCACAGACCTCACCGCTGTCTGCTTTATGGGCAGGATTCCATTCTTCAAGCTAATCTCGGACAGATGTTTAATGAGCATTCTGGTATGCACATTAAACAAATGCAACTAAAGTCCTGTGCAAGCTCTCAATCACTGACACTTCTCCTGGAAGACGCTGGCAGAATAAAGTGGCATGTGTCCTATTTGCACAACACAGTACTTAAAGGTGGTCAGACTTGACGGGAACGAGCGTGCGAGTGCTAAGAGGTGAGCAGAGGCAGAGATGAAGCTTAACTAATTTGTGAGCAGTAGTCATGTTCTGAAGTTTACCTAAGTCTTGCTGAAGTCCATCTCTCTCTTTGAAAAAACAAAAAGGGAGACAGTCCAAGACACCCGAGGGCTAATGCTACTCAGTAAGAAAGACGAAGCTGTAATCCAGCTGACTCTAGCAGCATGGAGAGCTGCATAGCCGCCTCTGTTTTCTACACAGACAGAAAAGGTCAGATTTCTAGCTACTAATCAGTAGCTAGAAAGCAGCCTTAGGATTTGGTCTTGGCATCATTTCTGGAAAAGGTTAAGAAGCCAAAGTTTATTATTGTGACATTCTCAAATAATTAACTTGTGAACACAGCCCATTTTTTTTATCAAGTGTAAACTTAAAAGGCATCTTCTTGTACACTCAGCAATCCAGAAGCCATAGGAAACTCTGGGAAACAGTTTCCTCTGCTTTGCTCTAACAATCTGAGACCATGAGAAAATGAGGAAAGGGAAAGAGAGAGACAAGGTCCCTTCTGATACTTGGTGAAATAACAGAGTACTGGAAGTTGAAAAAAGATAAATCTCTCTCCAGAAAACGGAGACCCTGCAGATTCCTTTTTCCCTGATTAAGGCAGTGTTGTAGGCACTTGGGAGAAATGAGTCCTCTTCAGAAGTAAGTAAGACTTCAAACCTTTATTCCCAAGGGATTGCAACTTTGGTTCATATTTAGATGAGCTCAGTAGCCTGCAGTGGAGAAAGGACACCATACACAGTGGCAAGTCTTAGCTCAGACAGCATGAAAGAAACCAGTGGCTGTAAAAAGAATTTGGTATATTGCTCTGAGTCCTTTTTGCAACCCTAAAGGCTTCCTCTGCATTTCTAGGAGCAACAAGGAAGCAAGACTGGTATCTTGTATTTAACTAAACACAGCATTTCCTCTTTCTTTAAACAGCGTATCTTGGTGTATTGCATGCATCTTAACTAAGGCAGAATTCAGCCAGTGGGCTTGGGGTAAATAAGATCTGAAAGTGTCTTCATGAGCCTGTTTCACCCGCAACTATCTGGCACAACTATGACAAGGAGGTCTTTAATCATTACTTCTGGTTGCTGTCATTGCTGTAGTCAGTGACTCAAATCTTCTCCTAGGTGAAACCTGACAGCAAGGCAAGTTGGAGAATGATTTTTGTGTGGAAAACAGCAGGGGGGCATAGAGTAAGGTTGTGTATCACATAACATTAAATCATCTCCTGGTGGCAGACAGTGACTCTGTCTCATGTAATAACAGTCCACTTGGTCTTAAATCTTGATGAAGCAGTCAGCTGTGCTGACAGAAAAAAAAACCAACAAAAAACCAAGAGGGCAGGTGGAGCAAAGCAAAAATGTCTCAGGCTGCCTGAAAATGAAGCCCATGTTTCATGAAAGCAACACGAACAGTTAACACACAGCATCGCTTCCTTCTCCCTGTTGCTCTTGACCTGGTAGCCAAAAAACACAGCACACATGTGGTGAATTTGATCTCTAGATAACTGCACTCAGTAGAATTGTAACAGTGCATTAGCATGAAAAATAACATACTGCACAGCTGGGTGAAAGTGGATCTGGTGCTTGTCACATATATTTTAATAGAAGATGCCTAGAAGGTGATCTCAGCACAAACATGTGCAAAAGACGGAAAGGAGAAAAAAACACCCCCAAACCTCTCTGTGTTCTTAAAAGGGTTTCGACATGCAAAGTGCAGGTTTACAAGAGTTGAAATAAAATTGTTTCAAGTTAGAAATCTCTGTAATCCTTTTTACTCAGTGAACCTCAGGCACTGAGGGCTTTGGCAGATTGCTTCTGGTGTAGTACAAGGGAAGAATCTCACTGGCACCCCATCCCTTCTCCCTACCAGACAAAGGATGGAAACGTGGGTCATTGCCTCGCCATCCACCTCACAGGCTGGGATCAGGGCCTGAGCTCACTCTTGTAGGGGCACAGGGGACAGGAGGTGGGAGAAAAAAATTTCCTTCTGTAGGCTTGGCTCCCAGGCAGGACGATCTCCCCAGGGTGGTGGGGTGGATGGCTGAGGTGGTGACAACTTACCATCCCAGCAAGATTCACCAGAGACTATTAACACCCTTAGAGAAACAAACTTCCTGGATTAACCTTGGTTTAGACTCACCTAATCAGAGCCAGCTATGTATGAGCTTTTATTTCAAATTCTTGCAAAGTGATTCCTCCCTTGTAAAAGAAATAGGAATGTGATCTACATGTAAATAATAAATATTGCACTGGCTGCTTATCTTCGGAAGGTTTCAACCCCAGCCACCTCCAAGGTCTCCACAGTAAATATTTCAGAGCTGTATCTTCCCCTCAAAACCTTGCATTCCTGAACTGTTTATTGGTCCTGTGTTGATAACCTCCAAGGTCTCAGCTAAAATTCAGAGTGAGGCTGGAGATCCCTGTGAGCTTTACAAAACTGTTGTCTTCCACACTCACCCATTTTCCAGCAGAACAAATCCCTAATTCTTTAAAAATCCCTTGTCATTAGTATTTTGGCACATTTCACCCCAAGAAGAAGCCAAGCTGAGAAATGTCAGTGATGACATTATTAAGCTAGACAGGGAGCACCTGAGGATTTCAACTCCTCTGCAGTATTAGGAGAGGGTTTATTTTACTGAAAGCCACAAGAGTATTAGGATGAATACTTCTGTTTTCATCCTAGAAAGATCCCTTAACTACCAGACTATTGGATAAAACAAAGGCTTTACCCAGCAACTTTAACTCAAGTCCCAGTAAATATTTTTCATGGATAGAAAACTAAGCGTAAATGACAGATTTAGCTCAGGGGAGTTACGGTCAGGCCTGAACTGCACTGACAGAGCTCTGCTGGGAAGCTTGAATGCTGCCTGTGTATAGCCAATACAATCAGCCCCGTGACCTTCTCAGTTCCCAGCATTTGATAAAGGGAAGAAAGTGCTGCATGAAAAGCAAATGTCTAAAATCAAACCCAGTTTGCAGTTCTTAGGGTGCGTGTGCATATGCCCTTCCTAGGGTGACCTGGTAGGATATTGGCCTTCCCAGATGGTTTCTTCCAGGGGTGCACAGATATTGGGGTGCTGAGTGACCTCTTTATCGAAAAAAAAATCAAAACAATAATCCCAAAATCTGAATTAATTCACCCCATTTTCCACTGTTGCCTGAAAGGGCCTGATCATCTCCTTTTGCTCAGGCAGATGGAGAGGAGAGGAACTTCTTCCTGGGACCAGAGATCCCTTGCAGAGGACATGATGGGGAAATGTCCTTCTGTTCCCAGTCCTTCCTTTTTTCCAACAAGGGAAAAAGGCTTTCCAAGGTTGCAGCCACGGGTACTTCCATACAAACAGCAAGAAGCCCTCCAGAGTAGAGTTTGTGAGGGAGAAAGAGGAATCCGCAAGAGACAATGTGAGAGGAGGAAGCGGGTAGCATCTCCTTCCTGTACCTGTCGCTGTCCCCCTTTGGGGAGGCCCAGCCCCCTGTCAGACTGTCAAGATGATTAGAGCCGTCATGATGGCTTTGTGAGAGCCAGCAGCACTGAGTAGCATGCAAACCTTGCCAAACCCATGCCCCTCTGGGGTATGAAGCCTTTGAAAGCTGGACTGAGCCCACATGCTGGAGTGGAAAGGCTCCATCCTGCGTGATGTGGAGCTGGGTAGCCTTAGGGAGGGTTTCATTCTTTGGAAATTGGACTTTCATGATGAATTTGGAAGGAAAGCCTACACTTTACAAAATGCTGCAAGAGAGGGAGTGGAGCTAGGCTGTGGTACTGGTTGGGATTCGTGGCCTTGGATAGCCCAGGAGAGCTGGCTCTGCTGAGGACACTAGCACAGCTGGACAGTGGAAAGGGAGAGGTCAGGGAATCTACCAGACTTCAGCAGAACCATGCCAAAATCTAAGCCTCTTCACAGGGCTGCTCAGGTTCACCGAGTCAGCAAGTTTCAGCAGAGAAGCACTGCTTCTTGTCTTTGCTTCTGACCCAGCCCTGTGCTCTGCCCCCTCACCCCAAAAGAAATAGAATCGTAGAATGTCAGGGGCTGGAAGAGACCTCAAAACATCACCTGGTCCAGCAACCCTGTCAGACCAGGATCACCTAGAGCAGATCACACTGGAATGCAGCCAGACAGTTCTTGACTATCTCCAGAGAGGGAGACTCCATAACCTCCCTGGGCAGTGCTCTGTCAGCCTTACAGTGAAAAAAATACTTCCTCAGGTTCACATGGAACCTCCTATGCCACAGCTTCCACCTGTTGCCACTTGTCCTGTCACTGGGCATCACCAAGTAGAGTCTGGCTCCATCCCCCTGGCACCCAACCCTTACGTACTTATAAACATGAATGAGGTCACCCCTTAGTCTCCTCCTCCCCAAGCTCCAAGACCTAGCTCCCTCAGGCTGTCCTCACAAGAAATATGTTCAACTTCCTTAACCAGTTTTGTGGCTCTGTGCTGGACTCTCTCAATCAGGAAACGTCTCACTTGTGCCCCAGGCCAGGGAACAGTGCAGAAAATACAACCAGGGGGCAGTGTGAGAAAACAAGAGCATTGATAAAAGAGTTGGTATGGAGGTAAAGTCAAAAAGAAGGTATGAGTGGTACTACTGGAAAATCAGACTACTGAAGGCCATGCATATTCACATGCATATTCCTTCCTTACACAAGAAATGCATCTGATGCCAACAACCACCAAGAGTTGCCCCAGTGAGAAAAAAAATATCATAAAATGAACAGCAAAATTCCAGCATGGCCAAAAGTGTGACTGTGCAGGGCAACCTTGTACTCCACCTAAATAATGAAGATGGGAGTATCTGTGAGAGTTGGAAGACCAATTTTCCACAGCCATACAACATGACAGCAGACATCCATGGGGCAGATTCTCCTGGCAACTTGGACTCTTACTGTAATCATGAACGAGACATCCACCAAGGGCAGATCTTGCCTGACAAATTTGGCGGCTTTTATGATGAAGTCACAGCAACAGTGGACAAGGGAAGGGCAGCTGATGTCATCTACCTGGACCTGAGTAAGGCATTTGACTCTGTCCCACATGACATCCTGGGCACCAAACTGGAAAAACATGGACTGGATGGGTGGAGCACTGCTGGATAAGGAATTGGCTGGATGGTGGCACATAGAGAGTTGTGATCAAGGGCACAATGTCCACCTGGAGACCAGTGACAAGTGGCAACCCTCAAGGATCAGTGCTGGCACCAGTGCTGGTTAACATCTTTGTCAGTGACATGGACAGAGGAATGGAGTGCACCCTCAGGAAGTCTGCAGATGACACCAAGCTGTGTGGCACAGTCGACTTGCTAGAGGGCAGGGATCCATCCAGAGGGACCTGGACAGGCTGCAGAGATGGGACCAGGCCAACCTCATGAAATTCAACAAGGCCAAGTGTAAGGTCCTGTACCTCGGTAGGCACAATGCCAAGCACAACTCCAGGCTGGGTGGGGAATGGCTGGAGAGCAGCCCTGAGGAAAAAAATCCTGGGCGTCTGGGGTGATGAAAAGCTCAACATGAGCCTGCAGTGTGCGTGTGCAGCCCAGACAGCAACTGAGTGCTGGACTGCAGCAAGAGCAGTGTGGGCAGCAGGGCAAGGGAGGGGATTCTGCCCCTCTGCTCTGCTCTTCTCAGACCCCACCTGGAGTCCTGTGTACAGTTCTGGAGCCCCCAGCACAAGAAGGACATTGAAGCATTGGAGCGGGTCCAGAGGAGGCCACAAGATGCTCAGAGCTCTGTCTGGAGAAGAGAAGGCTCGCAGGAGACCTTAGAGTAGCCTTCCAGTATCTGAAGGGAGCCTACAGGAAGGCTGGGGAGGGACTATTGACAAGGTCTTGCAACGACAGGACAAGGGGCAATGGGTTTAAACTGGCAGAGGGGAGATTGAAACTGGATGTTAGGAGGCAGTTCTCTGCAGTGAAGGTGGTGAGACACTGGCACAGGTTGCCCAGGGAGGTTGTGGCGTTCTTTCCCTGGAGGTGCTGAAGGCCAGGTTGAAGGAGGCTTTGAGTGAGCTGTACTAGTGGGAAGTGTCCCTGCCTATGTCAGGGGCTTGGAACTAGATGATCTTTGAGGTCCCTTCCAACCTTACCATTCTATGATTTTATGAAATAGAACCCAAGCTACTGCGCAGTAATAGTTATTCTACAACTTAAAGCATTTGCATCATTGCTTTGTGCCCCCTCCCTTCCATTTAAATGTCCTGATTTCTTTCTAGAAGGCAGTAGGGAATCCTTGTTGGAGGTGTATGTGCTGGCTGGCATGCTGGCACTGGGTTTGTTTAGAAAACAGGGTGATTTCAAAACCAGGCTGCACGTTAAGCAATAGCTTCGATGAAGGAGAAGATGTGGGAAAAGCGGTCAGACTCGTTTGCTGAACATGCCAGCTAAAGCTATGTTTGCTGAGGAGCTCCAGGGCTCAAAGCCTGCTCTGAGTTCTGCTAAAGTTCATTCCTGCTCCACTTAAACAGGAGAAGGTGTCAGAAGTCCAGCGAGAGCATGTCTAGCTGTCTGCACAAAGTGGGACATGTCCCTACCTTGTACATGCACTTTTAGAAATGTGCCACCTCACGAAGCATGTGGAGCCCAGCCCTGCAGACTGTACTCGAGACAAGGAACCCTGCTCTCAGCTCAGCAGCACACTGACTTAGGCAGAACACTGCGCAGGAGCAGGTCCTGCAGAATTAAGTGGTGTCTAAAACTATTGTGCAGCTATAACACAGCTGAGTAACAAACAATTTAATCTCAGAATAAATGCAGAAAGCGTTTCTGGAAAACTCAGACATATCCTGGTGTAGGACTGACTTCAGTGGGAGAAGGATCATGCCCTTCTGAACATTAATTCCCATCACAAACTGCACAAGCAGGCAGTGTAAGACCCAAGAGATGATGGCTTTTGCAGTTCTTCCTCCCATCAGGAGTCTCCCTCTCTGGAGATATTCAAGACCTAACTGGATGCTTTCCAGTGTGATCCTGCTGTGGCAGGGGGGAGGGTGAACTAGATGATCTTTTGAGGTCACTTCCAGCCCCTAACCTTCTGTGATTCTGTGACTCTGCGATCAGTGTCCACCATCCCACCTCTGCATCTGCACTATGCAGCCCAAGCAGCATCAGCCTTCATAGCTACAGGCTAAATGTTACTGTGCTCAGTGCAAGGCTTAGCAAAGTCATCTCACAAAATCTCATTAAGCTCTGCTCAGTTTAGTTTACAAATGAGGAACTGACTGTGGAGACCTTCAGATCCCTCAGACAGCACAAATCAGCCCCTAACTCAAACAAGGAGGTCTGTCTCACATATTTTCTGGAGGCTAAGCATAAAAGATCGGCAGAGCCCTGGGAGAAATTGATTGAAGGATGCAACAATACCATTGCCTCATGAACATGGGGACAGGCAAGCAGTGGTTGACTACTGGGCTGCACACCAACACAACCATCCAGGTTAAAAGGGCTGCTGGGACTAGCAGCAGCTCTACCAGGCCCATGGAGATCAACAATTCAATTCAGTTCAATTCAAGAGACATGCTGAGGTACTGGAACGTGTCCAGAAAAGGGCAACAAAAGCTGATGAGCACAGCCCTGTGAGGAGAGGCTGAGGGAGCTGGGGGTGTGCAGCCTGCAGAAGAGGAGGTTCAGGGCAGACCTCATTGCTCTCTACAGCTACCTGAAAGGAGGTTGTAGCCAGATGGGGTTGGTCTCCTCTCCCAGGCAACCGGCAACAGAACAAGGGGACACAGTCTCAAGTTGTGCCAGGGGAGGTCTAGGCTGGATGTTAGGAGGAAGTTCTTGCCAGAGAGAGTGATTGGCATTGGAATGGGTTGCACAGGGAAGTGGTGGAGTCGCTGTCCCTGGAGGTGTTCAAGACAAGACTGGATGGGGCACTTAGTGCCATGGTCTGGTTGATTGGTTAGGGCTGGGTGATAGGTTGGACTGGGTGAGCTTGATTCTATGATTCTATGATTCTATGACATGGGCATTGCTCCTCAGCAGCCTGACAACCCCACAGGTTAGCAGATAGCTATCCCAGACCCCTGAATGTTCCCCACTCAGGGTATGCCCAGATAGCCTTTTCCTGCCACAGACAGAAATAGTTTTTCATTGAAACAAAAGTGGATTGCAATGATTTCTGAGACAAAATAGAGAATAAGTGCAACACAGCACCCAACTCCAAAGTAAATTTAAGTCATTCCAGCTGCTTCTCGTTCAGAGAAGTTTAAAGTGGGGCTGCATTTTAAAGTCATTCTGTAATTAGTAATAAATTTGTAAGTGACCCAGAAAAATGGAGAAGTTAATCTCTTCTCTTGAAGTGTGGGAGGAGGGTATCAAGTTCTGGGATTTTCGCATTTTCTCGTCACCTTATTTCATTCAAAAGTGACAGCTTTAAAACACAACAATGAAAAAGTTATGCTGTTCTGGTGTCTTCTAAAATAAATTTCACATGAAATACAGTATGTGTTAAAGGCATTTGGATTCCCAGGGAATGTGCTTATACATTTCACTTGTCCTGTTACAACTTCCTATGAATTTACTCAGCTGGCTCCAATTAAAAAAAAAAAAAAGAAGGAAAAATCTGTGGGAATCTTTCTTTGTGTACATTACGAAGCTACTAGGCCTTTACACTGATAATTTAACACCAGCTAAGCACATGTGCACAGATGGGAAAATCTGAGTAATCTGTTTTCATGTGCTTTCCAGCTTCTTCTGTAGAGATGGACTCTGAGCCCTGCCTGAACACTGAACTCCCAAGTACATCTGCAGGGTTGACAGCCTCCTTCCAGGGACAGTAGACAAAGCCAGGCTATGGGTGTGAGAAGCACTCTACACACTCTCATGGCAGGACTCTTCTAGGTAAGGAATCCACAGGTTGAAAACTAAGGCTTGTTTCCTTTCAAGTGATCAGCTAAATGCCTGGCATAGGTGTACCGTGGAGAGTCATGTCCCCAGAAGTGCTCACCAGCAGTGCTCTTGCACCGTGGAGAGTCATGTCTCCAGCAGTGCTCACCAGCAATGCTCTTGCTCTTGCACCGTGGAGAGTCATGTCTCCAGCAATGCTCACCAGCAGTGCTCTTGCACCGTGGAGAGTCATGTCTCCAGCAGTGCTCACCAGCAATGCTCTTGCTCTTGCACCGTGGAGAGTCATGTCTCCAGCAATGCTCACCAGCAGTGCTCTTGCACCGTGGAGAGTCATGTCCCCAGCAGTGCTCACCAGCAGTGCTCTTGCACCGTGGAGAGTCATGTCCCCAGCAGTGCTCACCAGCAGTG
>VWZE01018028.1:101065-129396 GCA_013396675.1 Eubucco bourcierii | reverse complement strand
CCCCCCCCCCCCCCACTCTCTTGCACATTGTTTGCAAAAAAAAAGGTTTAAAGCTAAAATAAACTTCTCTGCAGCACCGTGCAGCTCACAGACAATGGTAGCAGCTGCAGATAGCAGAGGTTCATTCCTGTTTATTACATTCATTAAAACTGAAGGGAGAACTATGGCAGCACCAACTTAATGGTCATCTGAACATAATTATTAAAAAAAGCATTGTTCTCTGGGAAGAAGCAAAGTGTCAGACAGAACTTCACACCCTCATCATAAAAATCCCACTTATTTCCTACCATTAATTGGATAAAATGGGCATTGTAGGATCAGAGGTGGAGGGAAATGGGTTAATGAGTCTGTGTAGGAGGCAAGTGACACTGGAAACTCAGTTGTCTACAGAGAGTGGGCAGAGGAAACAAAATCAGATGTGAGCAAGTTTCTGGAAGGCAATGGAGTTGAGAAAACTCATGAGACAGCACTTTGTGTTCTGATCATCCTTGAAAAGGAAAACTCTGGCCAGTTTGCACATGTGTTTCAAACAACAAGCTGAGAGAGAAACAAAACTAGCCATGAATCAACGGCTTGTATCGACAGTCACAATGAGAACTCCTTTTGGAGCCCTGCCACATCCTTGCATTCTGCAGCGTGCGTCGTGCAGGCATTCACATGGTGCCTTCTGCTGCCATGAAACTCCTTCCACCTGGCTTAAAGCAGGGGCAAGTCCTCCCCACAGGCCCCAGTGGGGTCCTTCAGGGTTATCTGTCAGTTTGTCTTTTCTTTAGTTGTCTTTCTCTTTTCCAGATCAGACAACCTTGCAATGGTTGTCTGTACTAAATGTGGAATGTGTACAGTTCTGGAGCCCCCAGCACAGGAAGGACATGGAAGTGTTGGAGCAGGTCCAGAGGAGGCCACAAAGATGCTCAGAGGGCTGCAGCAGCTCTGCTATAAGGACAGGCTGAGAGAGTTGGGGCTCTGCAGCCTGGAGAAGAGAAGGCTTCCAGGAGACCTGATAGTAGCCTTCCAGTATCTGAAGGGGGCCTACAGGAAGGCTGGGGAGGGACTACTGACAAGGTCTTGCAATGACAGGACAAGGGGCAATGGGTTTGAACTGGCAGAGGGGAGATTGAAACTGGATGTTAGGAGGAAGTTGTTTGCAGTGAGGGTGGTGAGACACTGGCACAGGTTGCCCAGGGAAGTTTTGGCTGCTTCCTCCCTGGAGGTGTTGAAGGCCAGGCTGGATGAGGCCTTGAGTGACCTGTACTAGTGGGAAGTGTCCCTGCCTATGACAGGGGCTTGGAACTAGATGATCTTTGAGGTCCCTTCCAACCTTACCATTCTATCATTCTGTGATTCTATGACTCAGTTCTTGCTGCTCCCCATAAGCAGGCTTTGATGCCAAGAGCAGCATGTGGGTTGGACTCCATCCCCCCGGCATGCAGGTTGTGGGTAGAGCTGCTCTTCAGGCTCTTTGGGGTTGGTGTGAAAGTGTCCATGGCTGCCCCTGAAATCTGGATGTCCTTCCATGAGCGAGTATGGATGGGAAACAATTTTGCAGCCTGTAGGCCACCCCTCAGGTCTTCCCCTGGAAAGCATTTTCCAAACGGTATTGTGGGTGCATCTAGAGGGCAAGCAGTGTGCAAATGCACATCTAGACCATGTGCAATACCATTAGTCTGTGCAGACCACCACACCCCACCCTCCATGATCCAGCATCTGCACATGAACTGTGAAGTCCATTCCACGCCCTGACCAGCCCAAGTGCAGGTCTGCAGCACCTTACATGCCAGAACATTGAATGGGGCTACAAGCTCAACAAGCAGTTCTGCTCCCTTCACAGCCAGGACCCCCACTGATTTCTGTGATTGTTTTATTCTTCAGGGAAGGAACTGTTGAGCTGTTCCCAGGCTGTAAAACTTATTTTTCCTTAACTGCTAAATGAAAATGGTCTTCAGACTTGAGCCAGCCAACCCTCATTCTGTAGCTGTTCCCAATGTTCATTGGTATATAACTGCAAAAGCAAATTATTGCACCCTTTGGAAAGAAAAATACATTCTACCTTTCAGCAGAAAGAACACTGATGTTTTAAAAAAATATATTCCCTTTCTTTGCGTCCAACCTTTCTTTGTACATAGCTCTGAGTTTTTTCCTGTGAATACCAGGATTTTCTGGTACAAGCATAATTGGTCTCTCCTTTATTCTTAGATTAGCCAGTTTTTTTTTGTTTGTTTGTTTGTTTTGTTGTTTAAATTTACTCCTATTAGTCCTCAGCATAATCAGTTTATGCACCTAAGTCAAAGACATCTAAAACTCACTAAAAGTGAGTTTAAGTTGTAGAATAACTATTACTGTGCAGTAGCTTGGGTTCTATTTCATAAAATCATAGAATGGTAAGGTTGGAAGGGACCTCAAAGATCATCTAGTTCCAAGCCCCTGCCATAGGCAGGGACACCTCCCACTAGTACAGGTCACTCAAGGCCTCCTCCNTTGAACCCATTGCCCCTTGTCCTGTCATTGCAAGACCTTGTCAATAGTCCCTCCACAGCCTTCCTGTAGGCCCCTTTCAGATACTGGAAGGCTACTAGAAGGTCTCCTTGAAGCCTTCTCTTCTCTAGGCTGCAGAGCCACAACTCTCTCAGCCTGTCCTTATAGCAGAGCTGCTGCAGCCCTCTGAGCATCTTTGTGGCCCTCCTCTGGACCTACTCCAACAGTTTAATCTCCTTCCTGTGCTGGGGGCTCCAGAACTGCACACAGTACTCCAGGTGGGGTCTGAGGAGAGCAGAGCAAAGGGGCAGAATCCCCTCCCTTGCCCTGCTGCCCACACTGCTCTTGCTGCAGCCCAAGGACTCAGTTGCTGTCTGGACTGCATGTGCACACTGCAGGCTCATGTTGAGCTTTTCATCAACCCAGACCCTCAGGTCCTTTTCCTGAGGGCTGCTCTCAGCCATTCAGCCTTCGCATCCCACCTAGGAGTTTCAGAGCAGTTGATTCACCTCAGCCTAACGGTTGGTGGGAGTCTCAGAGGTCACAGTTAAAGATCTAGGAAGGCTTTCAAGCCCCTCGGAATGACCTCTGTGGTCCCTCCTTACACTGCACTGTGATAAAAACCTAGGCACGCATCATTCCCCACTTTGCTGATGATCCCTGAGCTCTGCTGCAAGGGCAACAGGCCGTCCCCAAACAAGTACCCCATCAGAAGCTTAGAGAGTCAGGACCACAAGATGACTACTTAGGTGCTTTAGAAAACGTGCTCAAATATGACTTTTGAGTCTACATTCGAGTGTATCTCATCCAGTAGTTCACACTGCACAGGCAAAGCTGTTTGCTCCAGCAACCCAAGGGAGGAGGATGCAATCCCTCACTCAGCTGGAGTTACAAGCAACCTAGCTGGAGTTGCTACTTTTGGCCTTCTCACTAGATCTCAGGAAGTCATTATATGTTACACAAGTAATTAACTGTGCTACAAGCACCGGGTGATTCCTAATTCCTCCCTGCCTTTTGCTTACTGGTTTGGGTGTTGACAGTGCTTGGAGAAAGAGACCCACACAGAGAGTGTAAAACTAAACCAAAAGCTCTGGTTAAGGTTGAGATCTGAGGAAATTCTAGATTGCAATCCAACATTTTGTGCTTTGAGCTGCTGTGCAGTCTGTTTCACGGCACAGGGGAATAAGAGTTTTGCCATAATTCTTTCGTACAGGAAGAAGTGGGAAATTCACCCCTCGGTCCCTCTGAAAGCACACTCCGAGCTCAACACACCAATTACTGCCTCTGAAGGCAGCAATAATGCTGGGAAATTGCCAATCAGTCTCAGACAATGGCATCACCTGGAAAACAGTTTCACAGAATCACAGTCAGGGGCTGGAAGGGACCGTGAAAGATCATCCCAGATGCTAGAGCAGGATCCTGCCAGAGCA
Organism: Eubucco bourcierii; assembly: GCA_013396675.1. Lineage (NCBI taxonomy): Eukaryota > Metazoa > Chordata > Aves > Piciformes > Ramphastidae > Eubucco > Eubucco bourcierii. Next base: position 125,494 of record VWZE01018028.1, on the reverse strand, counting down.
GGATCACCTTGACCAGATCACACAGGAATGCATCCAGGCAGGTTTTGAATATCTCCAAAGAGTGAGACTCCAGCCCCACCTGGGCAGCCTGTGCCAGGGTTCTGTCACACTCCCAGGGAAAAAATTCCTCCTCATATTTACATGGAACTTTCTATGCCTCAACTTCTAACCACTGATTGCCCCTTGTCCTGTCATTGGGCATCACCCAGCAGAGCCTGGCTCCATCACCCCGGCACTCATCCTTTACATATTTATCAACATTGATGAGGTCACCTCTCAGTCTCCTCTTCACCAAGCTAAAGAGTCCCAGCTCCCCCAGTCTCTCCTCGTAAGGGAGATGTTCCATTCCCTTAATCGCATTTGGGGTTCTGTGCTGGACTCTCTCAAGCAGTTCTATGTCCTTCTTGAACTGAGAGGCCCAGAACTGGACACAGTATTCCGCACGTGGCCTCACCAGGGCAGAGTAGAGGGGCTGGAGAAACTCTCTCGATCTCCCAGTCACAGCCCTTCAAATACACCCCAGAATGGCATTGGCCCTCCTGGCCTCAAGAGCACACTGCTGGCTCATGGTCAACCTCCCATCCACTAGGACCCCCAGATCCTTTTCCCCTTCACTGCCTTCCAACAGGTCAGTCCCCAACCTATACTAATCCCTGGGGTTGTTCTTTCCCAGGTGCAAGACTCTACACTTGCCCTTATTGAATTTAATTCAATTTCTCCCTGCCTAACGCTCCAGCCTGTCTAAATCTTGCTGAATGGCATCACAGCCTTCTGGATTGGCAGCCACTCCACTCAGTTTGGTGTCATCAGGTTGCTGATGAATACATCGAACGGAACTGGTCCCAGTACCGATCCCTGTGGGACTGCACTAGTCACAGACCTCCAACTAGACTCTGTCCCATTTACCACAACGCTCTGACTCCTTTCCTTCAACCAGCTCCCAATCCACCTCACTATCTGATCATCCAGACCAAGGAGACCAAAGCTTGCTGGAGTAGGCATGTGATTGTCCCCCCAGCAAAACACCATTCTCAGAGTGTATGTCACAGATCCCGTCAAAATCAGTGCAAGTTGGTCAGTGGCATCTGAAAATCTCTTGACATAGCAAAAAGCAGAAATGTGTCAAGTTTATGTTACATCACTTAAACCATCTTGCTCACAAGCCAAATAAATTGTGTGCAGAGTTGAATGGGAACTTACTGCCAAAAGAAGTTAGTTCAAAAAGTGAACAGACAAGTTCCTAGAGGACTGGTTCAGTGCTGTCCACACCTGGTCTCTCTACATTACCATCTGCTGCACACTAGCAATCTTTACCAGGTGAATGGTCATCTAAATTCCTGTAGTTTAGTCTAAATATCCACTGCTGGTCTTTACTAGGACAGATGTACTAGATCTGACAAGCTGTTTGTTTGCTACCTCTATAGAGATACCCTTGTGTGCAGTTAAGTGAGCCCTGCTGCATGTTGCCCTTGGTCAGATGGCTTCTTACTAGAAATATATGAAACAAAAATTCAAATTTAGGGCTCACTTTAAGCACAGGTAGTGAGTGAGGGGAATGTTCTTCATCTGAACATCTTCCAGCAAAAAACAGCACCATTTATATATATATATATATATATATATATAAATGGTGCTGTTTTTTGCTGGAAGATGTTCAGATNTATTTATTTATTTATTTATTTATTTATTTATTTATGTGTCATAGCCAAGAGGGTCCTGGATACTTAAAAAAACCAAACCAGAATTAAAATGTTAATAATGTATTAATAAACTGAGTGAAAGAGACACAAAATTTCTCAACATCTCACAAATCCATTCTATTAAGTAAAATAGGACTATACTTTAAAGAAAAGGACTTAAGAAAAAAGGAGTATAAAGAAAAAAGACTTAAGTAAAAAAAGGGTTATACTTGAAAGAAAAAAGATTTAAGCAAAAAAGGACTACACTTTAAAGACTATACTTTTCAAGAAAACATTGTTTCATTCTTTCCAAAAAGACTCTGAGAGACTCTGTGGGTTATTGAGGATTTGTGTGCCTCTTTATTTGGCTAACACTGTTGTTTGAATCCAATTTAAATCCAGTGTGTCCAAATCAAATTTAAACCCAGCGTGTTTTTATTTAGGAATAAATCTATTTCATGTGATATTTAAAATGTTGACATCTTTTACATAATAATTAAGCAATCTACTTCTGCACTTTAAATCAAACACAAAGAAGCACTCGGGCAGCACGCACGCTGTTACTGAAGTGTTAAGAAAGTAAAACAACAGGCTTCGGGGAAGTCACTTGCAGAGCACCTGGAACAAGAATTTGCTGAAGTGATGAAACAGCTCTTGACAGCTGCAACTTGTTCTGCAGGTGCAGAAAGCACTTCTTCCTCTCAGTTCCCTCAGCTTAGTTCAGTTCAATAATTACTTCACTCAGTGCTAAGACCCCACTTGAGAATTAACAAGGAAAAAAAAAAAGGCGAAGCTAGACCAAGTTTTGCTCCCTAGCCTAGGAATAAAAACCATCTACAAGAGATTTTCACCCACTAGTTCAAAGCTGAAGGAGTAGATGGTCTAAAATAATTTACCCAATCCCATCTTTAAAGGTGGGCTTGCAACTGTTTATTACCTCAAATAGTGTTTGAAATGAGATTGGCTTTGACATATTTATTCCCAAAGTATCTACTGTATTTATGTAGTAACAACCAACTTCATAGCATGAACTTGTAATTTATTTTTGTATTCTGACTTTGTGCACAGGCAATTTGATCCAAACCACCAGAAAAGTCTTCACTGTGAAAATGGTTTTATCTCACACTGTAATAGGTAACAATAAATGTTGAATATATATATAGGGGTTGATGAAAAGCTCAACATGAGCCTGCAAGTGTGCACATGCAGTCCAGACAGCAACTGAGTCCTTGGGCTGCAGCAAGAGCAGTGTGGGCAGCAGGGCAAGGGAGGGGATTCTGCCCCTTTGCTCTGCTCTCCTCAGACCCCACTTGGAGTACTGTGTGCAGTTCTGGAGTCCCCAGCACAGGAAGAACATCGAACTGTTGGAGTGGGTCCAGAGGAGGCCACGAAGATGCTCAGAGGGCTGCAGCAGTTCTGCTGTAAGGACAGGCTGAGAGAGTTGGGGTTCTGCAGCCTGCAGAAGAGGAGAAGTCGAGGAGACCTTCTAGTAGGCTTCCAGTGTCTGAAGGGGGCCTACAGGATGGCTGGGGAGGGACTACTGACAAGGTCTTGCAATGACAGGACAAGGGGCAATGGGTTTAAACTGGCAGAGGGGAGACTGAAACTGGATGTTAGGAGGAAGTTCTTTGCAGTGAGGGTGGTGAGACACTGGCACAGGTTGGCCAGGGAGGTTGTGGCTGCTCCCTCCCTGGAGGTGTTGAAGGCCAGGTTGGATGAGGCCTTGAGTGACCTGTGCTAGTGGGAGGTGTCCCTGCCTATGGCAGAGGGTTGAAAACTAGATGATCTTTGAGGTCCCTTCCAAACTCACCATTCTATGACTCTATGATTATATACACATATATATATGCGCTCAAGTACACTATGGCTTTGATGCATATGCATTATATACTCTCTAAATTGTTAAACACCTCAATTTTAGTGTAAAATCCATTTATACTTGCAATTAGATATATTAGATAAATTAGATATATTAGATAGATATATTGTTGTGAAGCAACACATTCACCTTTTCTTTAGAAAATTAATCTAAATTATATAATGCAAACCAAGACATAAAAGGATTATTTAAAGTTATTTACTTCTTGATTTAAAGCCCAATTTTGACCAGCACTTTAATTCATTTTGTGTACACTTACACATTAATAAAAGCATACCCTTAGCTCAAAAATAAGCCCAGATTTCCAGTACAGCCAATGATGAAATTTACTAAGAAAACAATAAAATGAGCTCAGAATTGTTGTGTCTTTCTACCATTGGTTACAAAGTGATTTTGTAAGGTATTAATTTATGCTAATAATGGAAAATATCCAAAGAATAAAAATTAAATGATTGATTCTATATCAAAGTTTTAAAAATTCAAATGCAGAATAAGGGAAAATAATGTTTGAAATATATTTGGGGGAAGGTGGAGATGCTGATGCATGGGGAAAAAAACCCTCTACCCAGAATTTGCTTCTGTTGCATAGTATTGAGAGTCAGCTCACACAGGAAGAAGAAAAGGTGGGGATTAAAAAAATTATTCGCTCACTGAAAAGCTTTACAACCTAGAAATGTGTTCATGAGAATTTAAAGCTGCCACATCTTTTGCTTTCAGTGTTTCATAAATTACTTGGCTCTGATCTCACAAATATTTCTTGATTCCTTATGATTTACAGGACTTTTTTTTTTGTTTCCTCTGCAGCTGCAAAATCTGTAATGCCAAAGTCATCGAGGAGCTGCATTTTGAGGGGCAAGGGGGAGGAGGGAAAGGGAATCCGTTTACTTTGAAGCCCTGTGCTCCCGAGGATGTCATACCAGTTCCTTGGTGGCCTATCTCTTAAGCCTGTTAAAGGGTACTAAAAGAACTGTCAAAACTTCCGTGCAGTGTGGCAGCACTTCTTCCAAATCCCATGAAAGTAACTGGTCTGGTGTGATAAAATGAGCTAGGGGAAGAAAAAAAATGGTCTTAGTTAAATTGAGCTGAGGTTGATGATGCCTCAGGTTGGCCCCTTTCCAGGCCACAGACATGACAGGCTTTCCTGCAAGCACTGGTGATCCTGGAGACAGCTCTGGAATCACCTAGTTTGATCTTCTGCTTTATCATCGCCCAGATCCTCACACAATGACTCCAGTCCTCTAGGGTCCTCGGAAAAAGCTCTGCATGTGTCCCAGGTGGAGCTCAGAAGAAAGTTAGCTGCTGCTTTCAGTGACTCCTAAAATGACACTTCCGTTGTGACTGCATGATTCAAAAAGCCACTTGTAACTTCTCAGGCTTGAGCATCAGGTCTGAATACCACAGTACCATTTTCACACATCTCTTTTTCTCTGTTATCACGTCACATCATGCCAGTTTGCAAAGTGGTCTCCATAGAACTCAGCAGGTACACTGATCTAGCAGGCAGGGGAAGCTCAGGGTGAGAAATAAAACATTGCATTGTGAACAAGCAGCATCTAGCAGCAAGGTGGAGAAATCCATCACGAGGGAAAAGATGCGTGGGTTAAAAGTGGGAAAGTATTTCCTCTTATAGAATCACAGAATGGTAAGGTTGGAAGGGACCTCAAAGATCATCTAGTTTTCAACCCCCTGCCATAGGCAGGGACACCTCCCACTAGTACAGGTCACTCAAGGCCTCATCCAACCTGGCCTTCAACACCTCCAGGGAGGAAGCGGCCACAACCTCCCTGGGCAACCTGTGCCAGTGTCTCACCACCCTCACTGTAAACAACTTCTTCCTAACATCCCGTTTCAACCTCCTCTCTGCCAGTTTAAACACATTGCCCCTTGCCCTGTCATTGCAAGTCCCTCCCCAGCCTTCCTGTAGGCTCCCTTCAGATACTGGAAGGCTACTTTAAGGTCTCCTGGAAGCCTTCTCTTCTCCAGGCTGCAGAACCCTAACTGTCCTAGCCTGTCCTTATAGCAGAGCTGATCCAAACACATACACAGAACTGCCCAGCAGGAATGCAGGAAAGGAAATGCATGGGCAGCTGCAAGCATTCAGAAGGCAATGGATAAAGCCTCAAACCTCAGAAAAATTCATAGAAAAACAAAAGTGGCTGCAGCACAACCAGCTCAGGATTTTTTTACTGGCTTCCTGAGATAAATCAAGCTTAGGTCATATTTTGCCTCAAAGCTTTGAACTGCAATGACGGACAGGAATCAAAAGCTTCATGGCATACTCTGTAAGTGCAAGTTTCAGTTCTGATTTAGAGTCAGGATTTTGTAGGTTCCCTTTGCTCTTCACACCTCCCTATGGCACCTCCAGATTAGATAACGGCAGACTATGCCAACAAGAGGCTAGCTTAAAGGCAATGTGAAGATGAAGCACTGCCTGCGTTCCAACACTTAGTGCAGCATGATGAGCAGTTCAGCATCTTTTGGGATTTCAGAGCCTCAGTTTCTCATGGAGTTACCCTAGGAATTGGAGCAAAATGCTATAGGTTGACAACAGCAGCATCCAGCCTCACTCAGGAGCGTCTGTCAGAGGGGCATGTGGGTCCTCAAAAAGCCATCGGATGACCACTGCTTTACTTAAGTAGCATGTAAGCTGTCTTTCAGCCTCCCATTAAAAATTAAAAGCAATTTTATGCTCTCCATAGTATAGTACCACGTTGCTTCTCCTCACATGAAATGACATTTTAGGCAATAAACACTGGGTGTTTGCTGGTTGCTGGGTTAAAGCCAGCAGCCTTGATCAGCAGGCAGCAAGACACGCTTGGGGATGAAGCAGGTCACACGTCAGCACAGCGAGGCTTGGGAGCTGTAAAGCGACATTAAATTAACTAACTAAGGAGATGCTTTGTTTCATTTCATGGAAATTTAGCAGGGGTCTCATCTTTCTGCAAAGCTGGAACTATGCTCATAAAAGGGACAGTGCTGGTATCCCTGTATCAAATAGCAGATTGGCCATAAAACAAAGAATCAGTGAATCCTGCACCTTTTTATAGGGGAAGCAGAAGTCTCTTAAAAGCACAGTTAAGAGTTGCGGGGAGGGAAGAAGGGTGGTTTTACCACTGATGTCATTGCCAGCATAAGCCTTTTATGGTCATGACTTAATAGTTGTCTCTCTGCTTCAAAATCAACAAAGAGCACAGGAAAAAAAGACCGGCTTCCTCCTTGGGAAATGGTGTACGTTCAGGGAGGAAGCTGCCTTCCTGTTTTCTCCATAATTGCAGCTTTGCATGGTTTTAGCAAGTTCCACAACTTTAAGCCTCTTCCATATGGAACATGTGCCTCTAAACATCTGGCTCTTCTTTATTGCAGTGGTAAAACAGATTTATTTTCTACAAGCCACATAAAGTATTTACTTTCTGGACGTACGATCTCCTGTGGCTTTAAAAGTAAAACATACACAAAGAGATCGATAGACTCGCGTGGTTTTCTTTTACTAGTGACAAAATGCTTTTCATGGATTAATTCTGAAACCGGAAAGGAAGAAAGTTTGGACACCTACATTTTATTAGCTCAATGTTCTTTGATGCAAACCAATGATACAAACTTCTATCTAAAATGAACTACAAACCCTGATGAAATACAGTTCTTAGATCTTAGATTCTCACAGAATCACAGAATCTTAGAGGCTGGAAGGGACCTCCAGAGAGCATTGAGTCTAACCCCCCTGCCAAGGCAGGTGTAAATCACAGAATCACAGAACGTCAGGGGCTTGAAGAGATCTCCAAAGTTCATCCAGTCTAACCCTTCTGCCAGAGTAGGATCACCTAGAGCAGATCACACAGGAACACACCGAGACAGGATGGCAGGACAAGGGGCAATGGGTTTAAACTGGCAGAGGGAAGATTGAAACTGGATGTTAGGAGGAAGTTCTTCACAGTGAGGGTGGTGAGGCACTGGAATAGGTTGCCCAGGGAGGTTGTGGCTGCTCCCTCCCTGGAGGTGTTCAAGGCCAGGTTGGAGGAGGCCTTGAGTGAGCTGTACTAGTGGGAGGTGTCCCTGCCTATGGCAGGGGGTTGGAACTGAATGATCTTTGAGGTCCCTTCCAACCTTACCATTCTATGATTCTATGATTCTATGATTCTATGATTCTATGATTCTATGATTCTATGATTCTATGATTCTATGATTCTATGATTCTATGATTCTATGATTCTATGATTCTATGATCTGGGTCAGATTCAAGAGTGCAACATTGCTTCTTAGCCTATCGTAAGCATCTTCTTTTAACTACCAGTGGAAAAGAAAAAAAATTGGTTTGATTAGTTAAGAAGTCATCTTTTTCGTTTGCCTGGATGGCATTAGAAAAGAATAGCTCGCACCAAGAAAGTCAGAGGGCTACACTAACCAGGAGAAGATCATTCATCGACTATCTAATGGCAGTCTGGCTGCAAAGTCAAATTTCAGTGGGCAGGGCACTCAAGCAATAAACCAGGAAAAAGCCACTATAAATCAGCAGATCATCTTGGCTCCCCCATTCCATTAGCTGTTATTTTTAGATGTACTGCATGCATGGCTAAACTGCAGTGTGCTCCTCCAGAAATTTTAATCTTTTTCTCTCTTGAGTATTTCGCCTGCTGCTGCCTGAAATGATGCAAGTGTTCACTGCATGCAACGAGCCTAAACCCCAGCTATAAACAATATTGTGAAAGATCTGTCCAACGTTCACTACAGGGATGTAGTTCAGCAGTAGCTTCTTTAGAGAAGTGGAAAAAAAATAAATGAGTCATTTTCGAGACGCTTTGACAAATCCCAAACTGAGCGAAGTTTGGCTTCGTGCATCAAAAAATGGTGATGCTTTAGGCTTCTGCTTACAGGTTTGTACCACTACCATTTCCAGTACCACTATACCTTTTCCAGATTTTTGCTGCCTGCAAAACCCATTTGCCCCTGTGGGAAAAGCCCAACAAGTGGAAGAGCGACTAGAGGTGGGTCATTTATTTGGTGGAAGGGTGGCATTGAGAAAACAGTGATGATTTGACTCTGTGCCACATGACATCCTGGTCACCAAACTGGAAAAGCATGGACTTGATGGATGGACCACTCGCTGGATAAGGAATTGGCTGGATGGTCGAACCCAGAGAGTGGCGATCAACGGCACAATGTCCACCTGGAGACCAGTGACAAGTGGTGTCCCTCAGGGGTCAGTGCTGGCACCAGTGCTGTTTAACATCTTTGTCAGTGACATGGACAGAGGAATGGAGTGCACCCTCAGCAAGTTTGCAGATGACACCAAGCTGTGTGGCACAGTCGACTTGCTAGAGGGCAGGGATCCATCCAGAGGGACCTGGACAGGCTGGAGAGTTGGGCCCAGGCCAACCTGATGAAATTCAATAAGGCCAAGTGTAAGGTCCTGCACCTGGGTAGGCACAATCCCAAGCACAAATCCAGGCTGGGTGGTGAATGGCTGGAGAGCAGCCCTGAGGAAAAGGACCTTGGAGTCTGGGTTGATGAAAAGCTCAACATGAGCCTGCAGTGTGCACATGCAGCCCAGACAGCCAACCGAGTCCTAGGCTGCATCAAGAGAAGCGTGGCCAGCAGGGCAAGGGAGGTGATTCTGCCCCTTTACTCTGCTCTCGTCAGACCCCACCTGGAGTACTGTGTGCAGTTCTGGAACCCTCAGCACAGGAAGGACATGGAAGTGTTGGAGCGGGTCCAGAGGAGGGCCACAAAGATGATCAGAGGGCTGGAGCAGCTCTCCTATGAGGACAGGCTGAGGGAGTTGGGGCTCTTCAGCCTGGAGAAGAGAAGGCTTCGAGGGGACCTGATAGTAGCCTTCCAGTATCTGAAGGGGGCCTACAGGAAGGCTGGGGAAGGATTATTTACAAGGTCCTGCAATGACAGGACAAGGGGCAATGGGCTTAAACTGGCAGAGGGGAGATTTAGACTGGATGTTAGGAGGAAGTTCTTTACAGTGAGGGTGGTGAGGCACTGGAACAGGTTGCCCAGGGAGGTTGTGGATGCTCCCTCCCTGGATGTGTTCAAGGCCAGATTGGATGAGGCCTTGAGTAACCTGTACTAGTGGGAGGTGTCCCTGCCTATGGCAGGGGGTTGGAACTAGATGATCCTTGAGGTCCCTTCCAACCTTACCATTCTATGATTCTATGATTCTATGATTCTATGAAAAGGGGAAAGGCTTCTTAAGACACAAAAGCCATGTGAACAGTGCTGTTTGACGGTCCTTGAGGTGTGCCTCTGTGCCAGACTTACACAGCCCAGTTGGTTTACCTCACCATACCACACGTGCCAAGCCTGCTTCTGCAATTAGGAGAACCAAGGCTTGAATAGCTCTCACCAGCAGGACAACATGAGGATGGGAGGATCATGTCAATGCCTTTCCAGGTCCATCTGGCCTAGCATCCACCACCTCCTAATACAAAGTTTGCTGCAATGTGCTAATGACAGAAAACATGGGTCTAAATTTAAATGAAGTCTTTATCCTTGAACATGGAAGGGTTAAATTTGCATCTTGTGAGTCTACAAAGACAGATTTGGGCTACCCAGACCAGAAACTGACTGAAAGCTGAAGTGAAATAAACTGCTCTGTGCTGTTGTTCAACCCAAGAGAAGAGTACCTTAACCCTAAAGCAGTTCAGGAAGGGCTAAATCCCATGTGAGAGTCCCATCACTGCAGCTGAACCAAGGGTCTGTCTTCACATCAGATGAGAATCCGTACATTTTTTGGTCCTGACGGTGGTACAGCCATGTCACCAGTGCTCCCTGAGCTTGCCTATTGCCCTGCTGAAGGGAGGAGACTGAGCAGAGACTCAGCTTTGTTCACATACCATCATGTGCCAAGGAGGATCCCTGATGAGAGGTGACAGACTTGTAGCCACTTATGCCCCTACCTGGAGGTATCGCAGTCTCCCTCCTGTATTTTTGACCAATAACTAACTCCCAATCTAACCCAACATAATGATTTTTTTTGGTGAATACTCACCAGTTTTTTAGAGTGTCTAACAGGGCTTGTGTAATGGTGCAAGACAATGTGAAAAGTAATACACTTGAGGTAAACAATATCCCTTTCTCCTAGAAAATGGCATTTGCTACCCTCTCCATAGAACTGTCTTCCAAATTGAATGTATATATTGCATTAAAGGTCTATTGAAAATTATTAGAATGCCTCTTACTAAACACACCCCTTTTAAAAACTATCTCAAATTTACTTAATTTAGGAGGCTGCTGGGAGAAAATTACCAGATATGGAAAGATCTCATAATGAATTTTGCACCTATATTTCTTGTAATCATTTTAGATGTCCACCGTATCTTCTGATAAAGGTAAATGCAGGACACTCGTCAACCAGTAGCCCCAGGTATTCTCTGCCTGGCTGCTCTCCAGCCACTCTGTCCCCAAAATATAGAACCCAGCACATAGCCTTCTTAAATCTCATGCTATTGGACTGTGAAACCAGCACCAACCTCCCCACAACATCCTTTCAGGTAGCTGTAGGTAGCCATGAGGTCTCCCCTCGGCATCCTCTTCCTCAAACTAAACAGCCCCAGGTCCTTCAGTTGCTCCTCATAAGACTTATTCTCCAGGCCCTTCACCATCTTCTTTGCCCTCCTCTGGACTTGCTCCAGACTCAGCAAAAAACACCCTTACACCTTAATGGTTTTGAACTACCAATGCTTAGAGCCTTGTTTCCACGTACAATAAGTGACTGAGTAAAGCCACTCATAAGGTTACTCTCTGAAATGCAATATCCTGTAATTTCTTTGAATCTGGTCCCAAGCCACCAAAGATGGAAACATATTAAGTGCCACAGGATAGGTTGCCATCAAAGGATGAGGAATCTCATTGTTGGAGATTCCCAGGAACAGGCTGTATGATTAACTGGTTCAGAAGTTGCTGATCCTGCCCTGATACAAGATGGGAGAAGTTGGAGTTGAGTCTTCTCTCAAGGTCCTTTCCAACCCCATCTATTATTCTGGGCGAGCAGCTCTATTTAAGTTGATAAAACCCATATGCCACATGTCACAGCTAAAAGCTTATGTCTAAGTATTTTGCCAGAGGGATGCACAAGTGCAAAGTAGATATTGTAGCTCCTACGGCCTTAGAATACACCCTTTGGTTTTCTAACATTCAAACTCTTCCACAGCAGTAGGGAGGCATAAGTCCAAACAAGCATGGCTGCTTTGAGAGAAGCTTCCTTGCACTAGCTAGCCCTGGCTGCAGAGACAATGGGCTGAGAGAGACTTCCATCTGCTGTACTGGGCATACCATTTTCTCCAAGTCTGACTCTGAAACCTTTGCTGTGATCAGAAAGGAATCACAATTGGGTTAATGTGTGTTTTGAGTCAGACTGCACCATTTTAACTGGTGGTTGGACCAAAGAGGTAGCACCCATGTTCCTGAGCCACTCTCAAAAGCGGATGTGCATGCTCCATTTAATTAACAAAAAATAATGATTTAACTCCTGAACTTCCCCTTCTCAAACCAGGGCATTTCCTGAAGTGATACAAATCATTTCCTATCTGACTCGGAGCTTAGATCCCAAGAGAAAGCCCAAGTTTTCTTTTTTCCTCTCCTTTGTCCTCAAAGCCCAGCAATGACTCCTAAGGTGGTTTACACATTTCAGATGCCAAACTCTGGTTTTGTTTTTTTTTTTTAACGAAGAAACAGCTTATCTTGGCATTGGAGTGCACCAAGTCCTTGCTAGATACAACTGCAAAAGATTTGATCAAGTAGATTAAAAATGATTTGCCTAAACATTAGTAGTATTAACACAGAAAACCAACCAACCAACAACCAAAAAACATTAAAATGAATGCAGAGTAATATTTCTGTGTGTAGCTGTGTTGCTTCAGGTGAGGTGGTTTCTAACAACCATGGACAATATAGGTGGCATTTACAATTCAATCCAGTTTGCAGCCTTTTAGGTTCTCCATGTCCCAGAACCTTGTGCAGAGAGGTGTCACTCTTATTATCCCATGAACATTAGCAGAGAGCTTTCTATTCCTTGTACAAGATGATTACAGAAGTGGAAGCATGCTATTATCATGCCTGGGTAATGAAGTAAACAGCCCTCAGCTGGTGTCAGTGGCAGACATTAGCTGGTTATGTGTAGAGCATCCCATATATAAGCTGGATCTCAGAAGCACGTAGAGTCAGATGATATAAATCTATATTGAGATTTCTTTTTTAATTTGTGTTCAGTGAAATGAAGGAAAGGAACTCAGTCTGAAATGCTGGATCCTGAGGCTTTGCTGGAAATGCAAAAGAAAAAGCATGTGTGTGTGGAAGGAGGCCCTCCATTTTCCTAATGCTTCACAGAATGGTAAGGTTGGAAAGAACCTCAAAGATCTTCTAGTTCCAAGCCCCTGACATAGGCAGGGACACCTCCCACTAGTACAGCTCACTCGAGGCCTCATCCAACCTGGCCTGGAACCCCTCCAGGGAGGGAGCAGCCACAACCTCCCTGGGCAACCTGTGCCAGTGTCTCACCACCCTCACTGCAAGGAACTTCTTCCTAACATCCAGTTTCAATCTTCCCTCTGTTCTGTCATTGCAAGACCTTGTCAATAGTCCCTCCACAGCCTTCCTGTAGGCTCCGTTCAGATACTGGAAGGCTAATAGAAGGTATCCTCAAAGCCTTCTCTTCTGCAGGTTGCAGAGCCCCAACTCTCTCAGCCTGTCCTTATAGCAGAGCTGCTGCAGCCCTCTGAGAACCTTCGTGGCCCTCCTCTGGACCTGCTCCAACAGTTTAATCTCCTTCCTGTGCTGAGGGCTCCAGAACTGCACACAGTACTCCAGATGGGGTCTGAGAAGAGCAGAGCAAAGGGGCAGAATCCCCTCCATTGCTCTGCTGGCCACGCTGCTCTTGCTGCAGCCCAGCACTCGGTTGCTGTCTGGGCTGCACTCACACTGCAGGCTCATGTTGAGTTTTTCATCAACCCGGACCCCTAGGTCCTTTTCCTCAGGGCTGCTCTCAGCCATTCACCACCCAGCCTGGATTTGTGCTTCATGCTTCCATAGAAGCAGAAATGGTGACCTGGGCTTTAAAGTCAAGTGAAGCAGCTGCCTGAGACTGATTATATAGGAGAGTTTTGATGGACTACAGGTGGAAACCCAACTTGTGACACATCACTGAGTTGACCAAGTAATGAAGAGATTACTGTATGGAAGAGACCTGTCACAGCCTCTGCCTGTCCTAGGAGTAGCATTGCCCAAGCTCCTTCTGCAAAGCAGATCATGGAGGAAGAGAAAGATTAGCACCACTTCAGCAGGAGTGGTCAATATGGGTTTCCCTGTAACACAAGGAGGAGTAGGAGTCAGATTTAAGGATACATGCTCCAATTTTTTTTTTTTTTGAAAGGGCTACAGAGAAGGTGTCAGTGGGGAGGTTTGTGTTAAGCTTTGTCATCTTGGCATCCTGCTTTGCTGCTTCCCAGTTTTGTTTTCCATAACCAAACTGCCCTGCAGGGTGTGCCAATATTGTGCATGAGATTCAACCTCCATCCTTGCCCTAGGACAACAGTCCTTCACTCAGTGAGGAGAGAAGCATCCCCATCCAAAGGCACTTTTTGAACATCTTTAACTCTTTCCACTGGCTGCAGATAGTCTAGAGAAGCAGCTGAGCCAAATGGCATAAGCTTCTGATGACTAAAATTAAGCAAATGCCACTTCCTAGGGATGCTGAGTGAATAATCTGGCTTCACTGAAGTTCATGTGGTTGCAGTGGACAGGCATGAAAAGTGGACAGGGATGAAACCAATTGGTTTCATCCCTGTCTGCCACTCCAAATGGTGTTACTATTAGGGTTTGACTTAAATCAAATGAGATATTGCAGGCAATGTCTTTACCAATTACTTTCCCTAGTAGAAAAAATGTTTTTTATTCAAAGTGCTAAAGCCCTCCTCAAATTAGCTGATTTGGTGAGAAGAAAAAAAAAAAAAAAAAAAAAAAAAAAAAAAAAAAAGAAAAAAAAAAAAGAAAAAGCTTTTTTAAAAAGACACTCTAGGATTTTACAGATGTAAGCAAATTACAGCACCTTAAAAATAAAGCCAGCAGAGTCTACAGGAAGTCTGGAGGCCAGTCAAAGAGTCACACACTGAAAAGTTGTGTTGTTGGGGTTCTTTTTTCTCAACCATTTTACTAGTTTAATCCTCCTGAGAACAGACTGATATTTACTCACTCCATGAAAGAGTGGAGCTGTCAGGAATCCAAATGGTATCAAGGGATAAGGTTTAAGGAACTCTACCATCAGTCATCAAATGGGAGGAAGTGGCATTGTTGTTTGGTGATGGTCTGTGGATTTTTCCTCTTGTAGATGTTATCTGAATTTCTTCACATTAACTAGGGAAATGCTATTAATTGTTTGGGAGGGAAATAAATGACAAGCTCAAGGAATAATTCCCCCTCATCACTAAAGCCTACAGAAAGGTCTGTGGACACCATGATGCCAAAGAAAATGACAATATTCTATCAGAAAAAATATTTTTATATTTTTCTATTAGAAAAACAGTACATGGAAAGGGTCAAACATCACATTTTTCATACTATCTTCCCCTGCCATCCTCATGGCTTTCAGCTGGCTCCAAACATTATTTCATGCTGTTCCATGGAGGTTCACCAACAGAGATCTCCAAGAGCCTGGGCATCACTGTCTTGTACCCTTCTCAAATGGAAGGAAATTCTGTGGCTTTTTCCATCTTGCCACAAGTTATGCTTTGTTTCCTTCTCATCTAGGTGCCAGGTATGTTAAACTGCTGTTAAAGAAAGGGTTTAGACGGCACAAGATCTGAGTTCACTTCCTTGCTCTGCCCTAACTCTATGTGCAATTATACAGACAATCCATATAACCATGTCTCTACTAGGACACTGAATACCCCTGGGGTCAGTCTCTGGTGTTCACCACCAGTTACACACCACAGACCACATCCAAATCATTACAAATCTTCTAACTTACGGAGTTACACATTTAAATTCTGCACTGGGAATGGTGGATTGTGCCAGCAAAACGTCTGAGTTGGTTCCAGGTAGAAATCTGCCATTTAAACAGGTAATCACATTTGTAGGGACTTGATTGTGTCACCACTCCTTGTATCACAGTATCACCAAGGTTGGAAGAGACCTCAAAGATCATCAAGTCCAACCCGATACCACAGACCTCAAGACTAGACCATGGCACCAAGTGCCACGTCCAAACGCACCTTGAACACCTCCAGGGACGGAGGTTGCCCTCCAACCCATCAACATCAGCTCCCAGCTGTTGTGTTGTTGGGACTCTGACACCTGCACTCTGTCTATAAGTGAAGGGTTGCAGCAGTTCTTTCCCTATGATACGGAGTTAAGATGTCATTTCTCTGTGTCGTATATAATCACAGGGAAGATCAATGTGAGTATAGTCTTATGAAATGCTGTATTCCTCCAACATGCCTCTGATTTACTCTAGCCATTGAGTCAACAAAGGCTGCAAAGCACTGAGGTATCCAGCCCTTTGGAAGCAGCTCAAATAAAAATAAAAGAGTGCCCTGACACAGTACTTTGCATCTCACTGTCTCAGAGTATTTGACACCCTTATCCAGAATGTAAAGAGTCTTGTTCCATAAATGGTCCCAGCAGAAGTCAAGTGCCAGGCTACACTCAGCCTGCAGAAGAGAAGGTTTTAAGGAGACCTTAAAGTAGCCTTCCAGTATCTGAAGGGAGCCTACAGGAAGGCTGGGGAGGGACTATTGACAAGGTCTTGCAATGACAGGACAAGGGGTAATGGGTTTAAACTGGAAGAGGGGAGACTGAAACTGGATGTTAGGAAGAAGTTATTTGCAGCAAGGATGGTAAGACACTGGCACAGGTTACCCAGGGAGGCTGTGGCTGCTCCCTCCCTGGAGGTGTTCAAGGCCAGGTTGGAGGAGGCCTTGAGTGAGCTGTACTAGTGGGAGGTGTCCCTGCCTATGGCAGGGGCTTGGAACTAGATGATCTTTGAGGTCCCTTCCAACCTTACCATTCTACCATTCTATGATTCTACACACCATAAACAGACAGCTCAGAGTTTCATCAGCCTTTAACATGCACAATATGCTGAGTTGGATGAACAGAACCTTACTCACAGATAGGGAAAGGCAATGTTTGGTCAGCTGCATTGCTCCCAGAACTCTAGTAATTGCATTGCCTAGGTCTCCATTGAGTAAGGAAGGAGTTTAGATACTACAATGATGTGTTTGCAAGCTGGAGCTGGCCACACAGGCCAGCTGAGCCATGGGATACTCATCTTGCACATCAGCGGGAGGACTGAAGCAAGCTATTCTGTCCTAGCTTAGCCTGTAATTACCTGGGGCCAAAATAAGTCTTTCACATTGGCTGCAGGCTAAGAGTGTGCCGATGCAAATAGAGAACTCCACATCTGGGCTTAGATGCTGTGGTCTCAATCACGGCAGGGCCTAAACACAATCATAGCATCTTTCAAACCAGATTGAAGTAGAAATGGCCTTGCATAATGGGTACAGTTTCTCCCTAAGTGCTGTGGAAAATAAATGAGACTTGCATTCATCTGTTTCTTGCTCACCAAGATTTATCCTGCTTATTACCATTTCATTGCCTTCCACAGAATTATTAATTCACTGTAGTGTGTCAGAGAACTGTCTCCCCCTAACAGTTCCCAGCTACTAAATAATTGATTTTAAACTCAGAAAGGTAAGAATCAGAGAAAATAACCCCTGTGAAGAATCACCTCCTTGAGAATCTCCATGTTTCATAATCCTACTGTATTTGTAAGTAAACCATGATAAAGCACCCATTTAAGTCATGAATGCAGTCCAGTTTGTACAAAGCCTGTGACAACTCAGGCAGCTCAGGAAGTCTTTTTTGGTACTCTGGTTGCATGCATATATGATGCTCTTCCACAGGACTTTGCTAAAGCCAAAGAATATTTTTGGGCATGCATATATGGCTGTGTGAAGTGAGGTCACTCCAAACAGAGTGGATAGGAGCCAGCTCTAGTCCAGAACTGCACTTTCAGCTAATGCGTCCTGCTGATCTGCTGACAGCAAGAAGGAAATAAATAGGAGGTGAAAAAGAGAAGACCCACAGAGCAAGGAGGCACTGGAGAAGGAATTCAACCTCTGAGACTGGTTACATACATACAAGTTGCCCCTCAACCACCTGTACAGAGCTCATCAACTTCCACGCACCTATTCTTGTCTAATGCTCTTGGAGAGGCAAACAACAAGATGGGAATGAGGTATGCAATCAAGGGTATGCACAGGAAATGCTGGATTCTGCTTTTCCACAGCACAGCTGTGGAGATTCAGCTCAGCCCTCCAGTCTGGTCCCACATGAAGGCAATCAGAATGCACAGCATCTCCTCAAATGTTTGATTGCTTTTCAAGAAGCCCTGTATGCCCACTCTGTAAATGCCACTTTGCAACTGCTAGACAAGCAGGTTGACCCATGGACAGAAGTTGTATTGCTTCAGCTAGGAAGGAATACAGATAGCCATTCCAGATGTGCATCACAGAAAGGGTTATACCACAAGCTGCTGGCCAGGACATGTGCAGAGGCAGACATGATGGGTGAACAAGTAATTGAACACTGGAGAAAGCCCACTCAGAGCAAAGCACAAAAGCAATTTAATGTGCCCTGGGAAATGTCTCACCATCACTGAAACTCAGATACACTCTGCACATAAAATCAGGCCAAGCTTTCCTTTGGAGAGAGAAGGAAGAAACCCCCATAACACTGACAAGCACAAGGTCTACAACGCAGGCAACAGGCACCTTTTTAATGCACACACCAATGCTTAGATCCTTAGTCAGAGGGATCAACAACAAGCCCACACCAAGCTCTGTGATACACTGGGAAGTCCAACATAGGCACACAGTGAGGCTGTCACCATGTTAGACTCACACAGCGAGGTAAAAAAAGTAAGTCTTGCTGCCAAAATTATACAGAGGCATCCTTGGCACATGAAACCACAACACAGAGTGATCATTTTCCTCTTAGTACTCTTGACATCACTTCATGCCACACTTAACCAAAGTACCCACTCTCTGCACTTCACAGGTCTGCTCAGAAAGGAGCCATCGTGGCATGGTAAACAACTGTTGACTGACGCTGAACACACAGTGGTGGAGCTTGACACTGTCTTTTCCAACTGCCTTATCTTCATTTCCTCTATTTCATTGAAGGCAACCAGTTCAACCTCATAGTGATGACGACCTCATAGCAATGACAACATCACACTGATGACATCATCACACTGATGACACCAGCACACTGATGGAGTTATCCTGACAGCCTTCTGTCACAGTCACCGTCTGTCCCATCACACAAAGTGGACTCTGCATGAACATCAACAAGAGCTTGGAACAGGTTCTCCCTGCACAGCTTGGTTTTCGCACAGCTGTGGAGAAAGAATTTCTGTGGTCCCCTGCACGGAAGTGGTGTTCTTCCAACATAAACAAAAACTTCAACCCAAATGAGACCAAAAAGACTGGTAGGTTTTTTTTTCCTCTCAGTAAACCCCAAACTGGAAGCTTGCATTGTCATAAAACAAGTGCTGATTGGTTCCCAAGCAGGTAACAAAAATATTTCTCCTCTGGTGAGCTGCAGCGTTTGGATCGCAGAGTAATACAGCGCAGCATGAAGTTGTTCTCAAGGTCAGGTCCTTCCTCCCAGCATACTTCTGCTCCTAACAGGCCCCTAAAAGTTCTGACCTATCTGAATGCAGTGTAAAGCAAATACTTCTTCAGGCCGAGGTCTGTCTGGCAACTGGCATGTTAAATGAGAGCTGTGGTCCTTCAGAGCACAGCCATTCCCCTGTAGCTTCCCACACCAGGGACACAAAGCTCTCCTGGATGCACGGCAAGACTAGATTCAGCCTCTCAGCTTGCAGCTGGCATCCATCGGAGTAAGCTGTGAAGAATGCAAAGGTTCTCAGTTCCCTGTCCCATTCTCCCTGCCATGTACAGCACTGACTCTGCTGTGCATCAGCCTGGGCGCTGTGGCAGCTGGTCAGGCAGCCTGCATTGTAAGGGCTGTCAGCACTGCAACCAGTGCCAGTGACTCTCGTTACGATTTACATTTTCTGCATCCTTTCTGAGAAACCTCAATTGTCTATTTAATCCCTTAGCACTGGAGCAAAATCATTCAGCTCTGCAACCAGTATGGCAGGCGCAAATTTGATACCCATTAAGGCTGAGGAGTTACCAGGCATAAAAACTCATACAGGCACAGTGTAATCCCTGGTGTAATTCCATTCATTTTCATGTACTAGCAATGAATCTGACACAGAAATTGGGATTTCCACCTCACACCAGCTTCTCATGTCCCTCTAGTATGTTTAGTATAAGCAATTCCAGCTTGCATTTATATAGATGTGAGACAAATTAGGTTTGTTGTGCTGATGTTCTCTCTACATTTTTTTTCATACCAAATAGATCCCTTTATGACCACAGCATTTTTAACTCCACTTAATTTCAGAGTGAGATGGGAGCTGGGTTTAGGGGCAGGCACACAGTGCAATGGCATGAAACACTGCACGGCTCAACCTTGGTGAATGAGTCAAGGACCACTCTGGAAGGAGCAGAAATGTGCTTCAAAGGACTGTCACACAGAAGCTACAAAGATGACACCGTGGGTCTTACGGTTTTTAAGACACTTACCACTGGGTGCAGCTGATCTGTGTGTGCCTCTTAGAAAGTTTCATTGTCCAGAAAACAAATTACATATCAGGATGTACAAAAGTCACAAGCATTATAGCCTCACTTTATAGGCCTGGCATTAATGTATGTATCTGTGTTTAAAGTACTTTCTTGAAAGTTAAAACCCAGCCCTGCTAAGAATTGGTGTAATTCAACACTTCCTTTGAAAAACCTCCCATAGGAAGATTAGAACAATCTTGGTGATTACAAGTCTATCTGAGGTCCACAGATGCCAGTAATCTATGGAAATTGTGAACTCAAAGGATTTGTGTCTAAATGTGATTTAAAATCCACTACCAAATCTCCATCGTGGTGGGTTGTGGGGTTTTAAAAAACGTTTCTGTTCTCTGCTCTCTCTTCCTTTTCTCCCCCCTCACCTCAGACTGAATTTCTGTAAGTGGCTGTGATGTCTGTCTCCAAGGCAAAACAGGCACAAGCCAAAGACCCTGCCTCCTTTGTTGCAGCTACTGCCTGCGGTGTGCAAGCAGCGTCCTCCGTCCTCCACGGTAGTTGCAGCAATTGCCCCAGACGGAGGCTCGGCGCTGGGGTCTGTCTGCAGCCATCTCCCTGATGAAAGGCAGCTGTGGAGAGTTTCGGTTTATTCTGTTTAAAGATCTATGCCGGACTCCCACGTGAATGGGAATGTAAAGAGAAGTCACAAATCAAACCTGAACCGTGCAGTCCACTGCAGGCAAACGCTATTTGTGCCATATGTTTTGCAGGTTCATTTTGTTGGAATGGTAAATTGGTCTGAAATTGGGGCCAGATTTTGGAAGGCAGCACCAAACATGTGTCCACCGAGCATGCATGCATAGGTCATTCCCAGTCTGCAAAGAGGCAGAGTAAATGGATGCTTATATGCAGGACACAGGAATGGGCATATTCTGTGGGCTTTGAAGTGTGAGGTGCTTGTGTGCAGCTCTTCCAGGTGGCTCCTCAGTGCCTTTTTCCAGGACTCTGACCCTGACACCAGCACTTCTCTGTGTGGAGACAGTTTTTACTGTACAGCACTGGGTACTTCACATATTTAGGTGGATATATATCCACAGATCTTTAGTATAAGCTTTCCAATTACAAGGCTCTCAAATTACAATAACCTTGTCTTCCTAGTCTGTTCAAATAAACCACTGCAGATTAAGGGCCTGAGTTTTTGTCAAGTTTAAACAAATATGCAGAGCTCTGCAGTACTGCATTCCTGTGACAGCCAACTCCCAGCAGCTCTCCAAGGCAGAGCTACAGATAGATGCAATTGCTTGCCCACCAGCTCCCTTCTCACCAGTACAGAAGATGCAAATCCAGAGGGCCCTTAATCCAAACCAGGGTTTCAGTTTTACAGCTCTGGAAGAAGGAGCTTTTGCTTACCCCAAACCTGGTTTCAATTTTATCTCATTTCCATAAATAGCACTAGGAACCTTTGGCAATGTTTTGCCACATTTTCAAGTGGAGGACAGGGAAAGACTTGAGGCCAGTGCCGTACAAGGGTGTCTGAACAGTTTCTCCTGCTTCTTTGCACCTAAGAGTCTCTCAAGTCTCCTGCCCATATGTTTTATCCTCTTCTGTTTCTCCAGACCATACTTTCAAACTGTCATTCCCTCGTGTTTCACCTAATTTCCTCCCAGTTTCCACCTCCATTTTGTCACTTAATCATGTGGGCCTTTGTAGCTTCTCATTTGCTTGTGGTAAATCTGGTATCTTTATTAAATCCAGACTCTTCCACTCAGGGGGCACATTTACAGGTAAACCTCCTTATAGGCAGCCACCTCTGACTCAGTAGTACACTTAATCCTGCAGCTGTCAAACAAAAGGTGACAAATCATCTACTCCTGATCAAATGAATCCCACCTCTTTTTGTTCAACCACAGCACTTCATAGAATCATAGAATCATAGAATGGTAAGGTTGGAAGGGACCTCAAAGATCATCTAGTTCCAACCCCCTGCCATTGGCAGGGACACCTCCCACTTTGCTCATACTGTTGAGGACGAGCTGTTGGCTTCAGCTATCATAGCTATGGACTGAATTTTTCAACACTTAAAGATCAGGTCCCTTGCCTCAGCAACTTCTGAACTCTTTATTTGTTTGATTTGTTCAGTTTGTTCAATTGGGTTGAATTGGAGCCTGAAGAAAAGTTTGGTTAGTTTTTTTCCTTGGTTGAGTTGGGTTATTTTTTCCCATTTGTTTGTTTGGGAGAGCAGGAGGCTGAGGAATTTTGGGAAGTTGGGAGGGTTTATGAGTACTTGGGGGGAAGGGGGCACGTTATATTTGTCAGTTGGTTGTTCTGTGTGTCCTGATGCTGGAAGAATGAAAACAAACCCAAAAAGCACGTTTGGATGAAATGCCTGCTATAGACTAGGAAAGGGTTAAAGGCAGCCCGTCTCCATCCTAGGGAGTGAATCAGTAGGCTGCTCTGCCTGGGCAACCCCTGCCTCTATACAAAGCCCCATTGAGCAGGGCAGGAGCAGGGCAGGAGGGGATTGCAAAGCAGTTGTAACTCCACAAGCCCACTCCTTTCACTGCAAAGACCCAGCAAGGCCGGTTGGCAGCTCCCGCCGAGTTTGCAGGCTCTGCCAGCCAACTGCTCCCTGTTTGTTCCTTTTTCTTAAAACAACAAGGCACACAGGGAAAATAAATACAAAAAGGCCCTGGTATGTGTGCAGCATTAAGCTGCAAGAGCCACTGCTCCAGCCCAAGGATTTTAAAAAAACAGGGTTTCTTCTACCGTGCTAATTTGATCGTGTTGCACCTGCAAAGTACTTTTTATTCCAGCATCCTTCTCAAACACAGATGTGCATGCTGAGCCAGAAGCCTTCTGAAGTGCTTTGTGTTGACTTAACTCTTTCCCTCTGGACTTCAGCAACTTCAGCAAGGTGACTTATGCCAAGGCTGAAGGCTTTGACACCCTCTGCTCTCAGGTGCATGGTCTACATGCTCCAATTTGTGTGCCCACATTTCAGGTACCCTTGCCTACCTTTCGACTTCCAAATATAGTTTGAACTGTACAGCCCGTAAGTCCCTTGACTTCAATAAGGTTGTTCAGTACTCGCAAAAAAAAATCAGGCCACTTGTTTCGAAGTGCTCAGATGTGGATTTAGGCCCTGTGTGTTCAAAAACTACAGCTTAAATTTAGACATCTGCATCTGCACCACTGGCAAAGTGTTTTTATTTTTGGAAGCACTGAGCCCCAGCAGCTCCCGTTAATTTCAGTAAGAGTTGCTGGGAGCAGAGAGTCTTGGAAACCTCTTCTGGGGAAGCTGTGCTAACATTAGACTCTTGTTTTCAGAAGCACTGCCTTGAAAAGAAATGACACAATCAGGAGGAAGGAAAATATTTGTTTAGCCTTCTTATTTAATAAAGTTATTCTATGAGCAGTGTATCTCGTAAACTCTGGTTTCTTGAGGTCTGGTGCCCAGTGCACTCAAAGCTCGACCGTCAAATGACAGTTTGCTCAACTCTCTGTCACATTCCCTGCCTGTCTGGTGGGACACACTGCTACAGTCAGGTCCTGCTTGCTGGCTTGGATGTTGGCTGCTGCCACTGAAAACTGAGTAACACCTAACTTCCCTCCACTGCCAGCTTAATTTCTTCCTCTTTCTTCTAATGACACCCATTTTCATGGAAACTGCAGGAACTTTTGTGCTGCACATCCTTAACCTTCTATCAAATTTGGTTGAAAAATTGCCCAGAGGATACTATGGGCAAGAAACACAACCATATGAAATTTGTTTCCTTAGGAGTCTAAGTTAAAAAGAAAACTTAAGCAGATACTTGCTAGAGGGCAGGGATGCCATCCAGAGGGACCTGGACAGGCTGGAGAGGCGGGCACAAGCCAACCTCATGAAATTCAGCAAGGTGAAGTGTAAGGTCCTGCACCTGGGTAGGCACAATCCCAAGTACAACTCCAGGCTGGGTGGTGAATGGTTGAGAGCAGCCCTGAGGAAAAGGACCTGGGATGATGGTGATGAAAAGCTCGACATGAGCCTGCAGTGTGAGTGCAGCCCAGACAGCAACCGAGTGCTGGGCTGCAGCAAGAGTAGCCTGGCCAGTAGGGAGAGGGAGGGGATTCTGCCCCTTTACTCTGCTCTTCTCAGACTCCATCTGGAGTCCTGTGTGCAGTTTTGGAGCCCCCAGCACAGGAAGGACATGGAAGTGTTGGAGTAGGTCCAGAGGAGGCCATGAAG
>VWZE01018028.1:87344-101015 GCA_013396675.1 Eubucco bourcierii | reverse complement strand
TCTTTGCAGTGAGGGTGGTGAGACACTGGCACAGGTTGCCCAGGGAGGTTGTGGCTGCTCCCTCCCTGGTGGTGTTCAAGGCCAGGTTGGACAAGGTTTTGAGTGACTTGTGCAAGTGTGAGGTGTCCCTGCCTATGGCAGGGGGTTGGAACTGGATGATCTTTGAGGTCCCTTCCAACCTTACCATTCTACGATTCTAAATCATATATTAAAAGGAAAAAATGAGAACTCTTAGAGGATTGAACCGTCTGGAAGCGTTCCGGTGTGATCTGCTCTAGGTCATAGTGCTGTGGCAGGGGGGTTGGACCAGATGATCCTTCGAGTTTCCTTCCAGCTCCTGATATTCTATGATTCTATGATATCTGAAAAAAATCAGGCTAAATAACTGAGTAAAAAAACATGTACAACAGACAAAGCCAAAAACGTTTACAAGGCTGTGAGACCTCTAAAGACAAGCAGAAGTTTAAATGCATACAATAGACAACGTGTGGCATCTTCTGCCATTTTGCCTTAGCACTGTGTGAGATGGGTGAGAGCAGTGGTGTGTGTGATTCCTCTAACATGGAAAGCACATGGCTCACATAAAGTGTATGATTCAAGTAAGTGTCACATGTAGGTAAATCCCTGACCAACACACAGAAGTGTCTACAGCTATAAAAGGAAATAATTCACATTGAGCTGAGGATCCCTGCCTGTGTGCCACAGCAGTTGTCAAATGTGAAGTGCCCGGGGAAGAAACAGCCTAATAAGAGTTTTTGTAGATGACATTTGCCATGCTTTTACAACAGCTATAAATACAACTCAAAAAGCCATAAATTCCATCTGTGTTCACAGCTCAATGAGGCACCAGTAACTCGGTCTCCTCTTCCATGAGACAGGAGAAAATGTCAAGAAAGAAGACTGTGATTTTCTAGAAAGTAAGAAAATGTGGAAGAGAAACCAGAGAATCACAGAATCGTTTGGGTTGGTAAAGACCTCTAAGATCATTAAGTCCAGCTGCCAACCTGACACCACTGTAGGCATTACATCACGTCCCAGAGTACCATGTCTGCAAGTTCTTTTAATACCTCCAGAGACGGTGACTCTACCACCTCAGTGGGAAGCCTTTTCCAATGCCTGACCACTCTTTTGGGAAAGAAAGTTTTCTTAGTATCCAATCTAAACCTCCTCTGGCACAACCTGAGGCCATTTCCCCACATTTTATCACTTGATGCTAAGAAGAGGCCAACACCCACCTCACTTCAACTCTCTTTTCAGGTAGTTGTAGAGAGTAAAAAGGTCTCTCAACTTCTCCAGGCTAAACAATCCCAGTTGCCTCAGCCACTCCTCATAAGTCTTGTTCTCTAGACCCTGCATCACCTCTCTGGACATGCTCCAGCACTCAATGTCCTTCTTGTAGCGAGTGACTCAAAACTGAACACAGTACTCGAGGTGTGGCCTCACCATTGCTGAGTACAGGAAGACAATCACATCCCTACTCCTGCTGGCCACACTGCTCCAGAGAGAGGCTAGGATGCTGTTGGCCTTCTTGGCCAGTTGGACACTGTTGGCTCATATTTATCCATCTGTCACTCAGCACCCCAAGGTTCTTTTCTGCCAGGTAGCCTTTCAGTCACTCTTCCCCAAGCCTGTAGTTTACCTGGGATTGTTGTGACAAAAGTTTAGGATCCAGCACTTGGCCTTGTTAAACCTCACACAACTGACTTTGGTTCATTGATCCAGCTTGTCCAGTTCCTGCTGCAGAGCCTTCCTGCCCTCAAGCAGATCAGTACTCCCTTCCAGCTTGGACAATGCACACAGTCTCCATATCCAGGTCTTTAGACAAAGATATTAAAGAGAACTGGTCCCAGTACTGAGCCCTGGGGAACACCACTTGTGATCAGTTAAACTGGATTTCACTTTTGCTATCATTCTTTGGGCCCATACGTGCAGCCAGTCTTTTAGTCGCTGAAGAGCCCACCCACCCAAGTCACAGGCAGCCAGTTTCTTCAGGAGGACACTGGGCTTGCAGCATCTCTCCCCATATACTCACCAGGTTGCATTTTAGGGAAAGCCTATGGATAGCCTTCCAAGCTTTAACGCTCCCTGAAACCTTTCATTCTGCCCAATGAACTGTTAGGATATGGCAAAAGACAGCCTGGGGGTGCTGGTTCCCACAGCCAGGGCTCTCTAGTCAAGCAAGAGGTCCCCCCATCTGCAGGAAGCCAGCAAACCCTCCACCACTGCCAAACAGATGTCTTTCCTACTACCCTCTTATGTTCAGTGGTGTCCTGGCTTTGCTTGGAGAAAATCACAGGCTGGCCCTGGGCTGCAGGCCATTAGCAGTTCTGAGTCAGCCGGGCTCACAGGTGTATCCCAGCCCATGAGCACCATTGTCTGGATAGAGAAGGAATTTTGCTGAGGAGAGGGGGAAGCCTTGTTCTCACCCTCTTCTAGAGGACTGCCTTCCTGCTTAGCATGACTGCTGCACCTATGCTCGGCTGATTATAATTTTGTGTATCTTGTATTGACATTAGTATTGTTTTGGCTCTTTCACTAAATCCATTTTAATATCAACCTGTGGGTCTTCTCTGCTTTCCCTGTGTGCTGGTTTGAGGCTAATTAGAATATTTTAATGGAGAAAATTACACACTAGGCTGTGAAAGGAAAACATCATGATGTCTACTTCACTCATACGCTTGCTGGAGAATTGTTTGGGAACACTAACCAAAACAATTGATAAGTCAGTCTCTCTCTGGCTCTTGCTGGAACAGGAGCTGCTGGTGGGATCTAGCAGCTTCTGGGCTCTGGCTCCTCTGCTGATTAATCCTCACTAACCACTTTTCTTCTAACCCCCTTGGCCGATCCTCCTAATTTACCTTGCACGTAAGGCAAACCTTGGGGTAAGGTACAGGGGTGGGGAGAAGGTGGAAGGGTGGTTGGGAGCCCCTCCTGGGGTCTCTGATTCCTGGGAGGGGAGTTGTGTTGCTGTATTACTTTTTACTTGTATAGTTCTGTATATATTCTGTCTATAGTGTAAATATCTGCTGTACATTGTGCTGAGCTGTAAATAGAGCTTCATCATTTAACTTCCAGCCGACTGAGTGCTAGTCTGGGTCATTTTACAAAGTGTGGGGGGGTGGGGAACTCCCAAACCTCCACACCCTGATTCCCCTTCTCTGCTGCAGAGCACTCCTTGGGTGATAGAGTAAGTGCTGTACTGTAGCCCCAGATACTGCTAAATGTAGGTAAGTGCTCAAACTGGTAATAAGCCCACAGCAGATCTCCATCCTTCAGTTTCAGTAGTTGGCCTCTCCAAGTTTTAGGTTAGCAAATTTCACTTGGAACCAGGTAAAGACACTTCCCCCCTGCTCCCCAATCTTCTCAAGGCAGTAGTGGTAGTAAATAACAGAGGAGGCCACGAAGACGCTCAGAGGGCTGCAGCAGCTCTGCTATAAGGACAGGCTGAGAGAGTTGGGGCTCTGCAGCCTGGAAAAGAGAAGGCTTCAAGGAGACCTTAGAGTAGCCTTTCAGTATCTGAAGGGGACCTACAGGAAGGCTGGGGAGGGACTATTGACAAGGTCTTGCAATGACAGGACAAGGGGCAATGGGTTTAAATTGGCAGAAGGGGAGATTGAAACTGGATGTTAGGAGGAAGTTGTTTGCAGTGAGGGTGGTGAGACATTGGCACAGTTTGCCCAGGGAGGTTGTGGCTGCTCCCTCCCTGGAGGTGTTCAAGGGCAGGCTGGAGGAGGCCTTGAGTGACCTGTACTGGTGGGAGATGTTCCTGCCTATGGCAAGGGGTTGGAACTGGATGATCTTTGAGGTCCCTTCCAAGCTTACCATTCTATGATTCTGTAATTCTGTAACTAAGGGAGATTTGCTCCCCTGAGTTTCCCTACCTGCCTGTGTTTGATGGCCACATGGATGAAGCTATGGTCCATCTCAAGTGACTCACTAGATTGACAAGAGCTGTTTCTAAGAAGGAGGAGCCAACAGGAAAGCTTTCTAACTACGGCAATGGATTAAAACTTTCTAACTATGGCAATCTATTAATTCTGAGATGGGTGCTGAAGTATCTTAAAGTGGAAAAAGGACTCTAGAGTGGCAACACACAGCGGTGAATTGCAGAGTGTGAACCCAAGACTTTATCTCATTCTGCTTCTGTAGGCTGCCCTCAGAAATGCCTAAGGTAGGGTTAACAAAGAGCACTCTGATACAGGCTGATCCTGTCTCTTGCTGGGGGCCTGCACCCTGCCGTTCTGACTTGTTCTTTATTCCTAGAGTGAAATACCTCCTTTCAGAAGGAGATATTTCAGATCAAGGACTGAAGCATTTGTGCCTAGATTTCCAGGACATGTATTCTGCACGCTTCTGAGCACCAACAACAATGCTGCAACTCTGTAAGGGTACACACATTTAAACCAGCATCAAAACTCCTTTTTATGGCCAAGATTTAAAATGTTGAATGCATTAGAGGAGAGAAACATTTGCACTGTGTTTCTTATTGTTGGTTGCCTTTCTGTAAGTGCTTTCAACACCACCAAATTAGTCCAGAAGTGGTTCAAAGCAGCTAAAGGGAGCTTTGGAGGACTTGGTGTCAGCTGGCATTCTAATGAGAATTAGACAATCGGAAATAGACAGCTCTGAGGCCAAACAATTAGCCAGACAATTAAAAGGCTCTACTGTACAGGGTTTTATGTGGGATAGGATAATGCATCTGCAATATTTGTGCTAATAAGGTAGATGGATAAGAATGAAGTTAATTTCCCTTCTCAGCAGCTAAATGAACACATCACTCCATTTTAGTCAAGCCCAAAAGGATGTGATTTTCTTTCCCTGATTGGGGGAAAATGAAGGTAAAAGAAAAGGAAATGGTAGTCTCTGGCTTTGGAAATAGAGCTGGATATTCGACTGCAAAAGGCAGTCTGCAAAAGTCCTGTGCTGCCTTGCTCTGCCCTGTCTCTTGCCTTCTGCAAATGCCACTTTCACCTGTATCATGGCTAAACCTCTTCTCATTCTCAGTTTGGACTTTTTCATACTGTGATGATTTGGGAGTTCCCTGCCCCCCCACACTACGAAAAATCACCCAGACTAGATTCAGCCAGCTGGAAGTTAAGGACCGAAGCTCTATTTACAGCTTAGCACAATTTACAAGCAGAGATATGCACAACAGACAGGAATATTTACAGAAATATACAAGTTAAAGGTAATACAGAAACACAACCCCCCTCCCAGAAATCAGAGTCCCCAGGAGGGGTTCCCAACCACCCTTCTACTTTCTTTCCACCCCTCTACCTTACCCCAGGGTTTGCCTAATGTGCAAGGTGAAGTTTGGAGGATTGGCAAGGGAGGTTAGAAGCAGAGGATTTGTTAGGTTATCAGAAAGCAGAAGACACACCAGTTTCCAGAAAGACAGAGACTCTCTCTATCTTACCTATATTTGTGTCCTTGTTTTCATACATCTCAGCAAGCCTATGAGTGAAGCAGACCTCACCATTGTTTCCTTTTCACAGTCTTTCATCTAATATTTTTCATTAAAATATTCCAATTAGCCTCAAACCAGCACACATACATAGAGGATAGGACGATGATACCAATTTATTGTAGTGGTTTTGATAACTCGTTGCTCACTGTGGGTCAGAGGTATGACAATTTAATGTAGAAAATGAAACCGGGGAAGAACGCAAACACGAACTGCCACTAGCCCAAAACACACAGGTAAATTTCCTGCACTTGGAGAAAATGCAGGGTTCAGCACACCATCCGAGTCCTAGGCTGCATCAAGAGCAGCGTGGCCAGCAGAGCAAGGGAGGGGATTCTGCCCCTTTACTCTGCTCTCGTCAGACCCCACCTGGAGTACTGTGTGCAGTTCTGGAACCCTCAGCACAGGAAGGACATGGAAGTGTTGGAGCGGGTCCAGAGGAGGGCCACAAAGATGATCAGAGGGCTGGAGCAGCTCTCCTATGAGGACAGGCTGAGGGAGTTGGGGCTCTTCAGCCTGGAGAAGAGAAGGCTTCGAGGGGACCTGATAGTGGCCTTCCAGTATCTGAAGTGAGGGTGGTGAGGCACTGGAACAGGTTGCCCAGGGAGGTTGTGGATGAAGCTTACCATTCTATGATTCTATGATTCTATGCAGTGTGGAGGGTGAGCCTGACGCTGGGAAAAAAACCCTTCCTGACCACAGTGTCCCCCTGAGAATTAAGTACACTGAACTATGGAAGAGACAGGGTCTGGAAGCCAGCGTGATCCCAGAAACATGCCTAACTCCAGAAGGCCTATTTCCCCCCTATATTATGAAATCTTATACCTCTCTAACCCTACTGCATAGCCATGCCATGTCAAGAGGCAGACAAAGATCCAAGTTCCATTACCCATTTGGTTTTGTATAGGGCTGGCTCTGCAGCATCTTGTACTAGTGCTTGTAGTCTCCCTTATGGCAAAACCCTTTGAACTTTAACATGCACCTGCGTTATGCAGGAATGCAACCAAGCCCCACAGTCAAAGGCAGATGCTACCAAACTGGTGCAGTGGATGTGGTTCATTCACCTGGATGTGGTCTCTGGCAGCTGGCTATAGCTAGCCTTGCTTGTGCAGGGGAGCTGGACCAAATGATCTACTGAGGCCCCTTTCAGCCTTGACCACCACACCACTATGGTGTGGCTCTGTGACGTGATATTTTACCAATTAAAAATAGTACTATGTCAGACTCCAACATGTCGTGACAACTGTGTGCAATGGGTTTAAACTGGAAGAGAGGAGATTGAAACTGGATGTTAGGAGGAAGTTCCTTGCAGTGAGGGTGGTGAGACACTGGCACAGGTTGCCCAGGGAGGTTGTGGCTGCTCCCTCCCTGGAGGTGTTCAAGGCCAGGTTGGAGGAGGCCTTGAGTGACCTGTACTAGTGGGAGGTGTCCCTGCCTACGGCAGGGGGTTGGAACTAGATGATCTTTGAGGTCCCTTTCAACCTTACCATTCTATGATTCTGTGATTCTAAATTATATATTAAAAGTTAAAACCAAGAATCCTTAGAGGATTGAACCGCCTGGATGTGTTCCAGTGTAATCTGCTCTAGGTGACAGTGCTCTGGCAGGGAGTTTGGACCAGATGATCATTGAGGTCCCTTCTAACCTTACCATTCTATGATTCTGTGATTCTAAATTATATATTAAAAGTTAAAACCAAGAATCCTTAGAGGATTGAACCGCCTGGATGTGTTCCAGTGTAATCTGCTCTAGGTGACAGTGCTCTGGCAGGGAGTTTGGACCAGATGATCATTGAGGTCCCTTCTAACCTTACCATTCTATGATATGCACCACTGTAAAACAGTGGTTAAAAAGGTTTCAAACACGTTCACCTCTTGGAGGAAGGGACAGCTGTGAGTTATCAGAGATGTGCCTAAAAGCCCCATTCAAAACACACACACACACACACACAGACACAGAGCCATTTGAGGTTTCTGGTTCCCTGTACTATCTTCTCCTCTCCTTCAGACAGCACAGCTTGCTGCCAGATCCTGCTGTCACGCTTTACATTAGGTTACTGGCTTCTGTGGTGTACCAGCAGTCATGTGTTGCTATTTAGCAGAGAGCACCACCAAACCAGTGAAAATGTGCTATTTTGGTTTGGTGTCTACTTGCAGTTACAGAAAAACAGAAGGAAGTTGTCATACACTGAATGCTCAGGAAAACAAGGCACTTGGAAAATGAGCCATTGGTCCATTTTACAGTGGAGCACACTGCTGGGGTTTTTTGCTGTGATCACAGGGGGTTGTAGTGGAATCACCAGAAATATCATGTCAGGGGTGACCAGAAATCAGGGATCAACAGCTGCGGCGGAATCAGGTGATGTGGGGGATCGCTAGGTGTGGGGGGATAGACGACGCGAGGAGGAACACCAGACACCAATTTGGTGCATCCAAGGTCGTCCCTTTATTGCCCAAAGTCACCATATGTACTTATACAGGATAGACTGCCTGGTCACACACTATGCATTTTCTCTTTGGTTACAGACAGCTCCTCATGAGCTGTTCCCAGGCTGATAAAGGTCTTGAATACCATCACCGTCAGGCACACTGTTTTGCTAGGCTACATCCTTGTTTAACATAACTACCTTCTGCACAGCTACTTTCTTATCTGAAATGACTCATAACAGGAGGAACAGCTGCACTAGCAGCTCTCCCTTATTAGTAGGACACAACATTGGGTTTAGTATCTTCAAGATTCATCATTTATGCACAGGATGGGTCAGATGGTGGCTTTTTATGATGAAGTCACAGCGACAATGGACAAGGGAAGGGCAGCTGATGTCATCTACCTGGACCTGAGTAAGGCATTTGACTCTGTCCCACATGACATCCTGGGCACCAAACTGGAAAAACATGGACTTGATGGATGGACCACTCGCTGGATAAGGAATTGGCTGGATGGTCGAACCCAGAGAGTGGCGATCAACGGCACAATGTCCACCTGGAGACCAGTGACAAGTGGTGTCCCTCAGGGGTCAGTGCTGGGACCAGTGCTGTTTAACATCTTTGTCAGTGACATGGACAGAGGAATGGAGTGCACCCTCAGCAAGTGTGCAGATGACACCAAGCTGTGTGGCACAGTCGACTTGCTAGAGGGCAGGGATCCATCCAGAGGGACCTGGACAGGCTGGAGAGGTGGGCCCAGGCCAACCTCATGAAATTCAATAAGGCCAAGTGTAAGGTCCTGCACCTGGGTAGGCACAATCCCAAGCACAAATACAGGCTGGGTGGTGAATGGCTGGAGAGCAGCCCTGAGGAAAAGGACCTGGGAGTCTGGGTTGATGAAAAGCTCAACATGAGTCTGCAGTGTGCACATGCAGCCCAGACAGCCAACCGAGTCCTAGGCTGCATCAAGAGAAGCGTGGCCAGCAGAGCAAGGGAGGGGATTCTGCCCCTTTACTCTGCTCTCGTCAGACCCCACCTGGAGTACTGTGTGCAGTTCTGGAGCCCTCAGCACAGGAAGGACATGGAAGTGTTGGAGCGGGTCCAGAGGAGGGCCACAAAGATGATCAGAGGGCTGGAGCAGCTCTCCTATGAGGACAGGCTGAGAGAGTTGGGGCTCTGCAGCCTGGAGAAGAGAAGGCTTCGAGGGGACCTGATAGTAGCCTTCCAGTATCTGAAGGGGGCCTACAGGAAGGCTGGGGAAGGATTATTTACAAGGTCCTGCAATGACAGGACAAGGGGCAATGGGCTTAAACTGGCAGAGGGGAGATCTAGACTGGATGTTAGGAGGAAGTTCTTTACAGTGAGGGCGGTGACCATTCTATGATTCTATGATTCAGATGTGGTCGGCTTTCCACACTGCCCCTCTGTCTCCTCCCTCTTGCCAAAAAGTCACCTGAATGGACCCATGACAGTATCAGACACTTGGAGGCAAATGCATTTGCAACACATTGGCATGGTTCAGTCCAGTCTATAACTACCACATTATGGCTTCATCCAAGCCGTTTCTCCCGTAATGCCCAGATGTACCAATTACTTCTCCCCTACAACGAAAATAGATGGGAAACAGGTGACAAGCCCTGTTTGTAGTAAAGGGAGGGAAAGAAGGTTTGGGCTAATCAGAAAATGGCCCTGACAAGAAGCCTGTATCAGAACAGCATGGTGAAGGTGCCTTACAGTCACCATGGGCTGGCAGGTCTGATGAAGAAGATCACAGAGATGACTATCAATTTAATACACTGCATACAGGCATCTTTATAATTTCCAAAAATATCTTCTTGGCCACTGGAAACTAGAAACATGTGTCTGAGGCTGTTATTTCCATCTTGCCAGCCCTGGCACCATGAACTGTGGCCAAGTTCTGCTCTATCAAGTGCCTCACTTTCCAGACCAACCCTGAGCAGGAGGCCCCTTTGGAGGATCAGGTGTATTCTGGAGTCCTTACCCCTTCCCTACCCTGTTTTTAATAAGGTTTTTTTGTATGATTGCTCCCTAATTCTTGCTCTTTTTCTGAGCAGGGACATGTGGAGTTGAGGATCTCCATGGCGCAGAGATTCATCATTCAGTGGGAGCTTCAGGGGCTCAGCTGCCTCTTTCTTGGGCACACTGACACAGAGACCAGGGCAGAAATGTAACATGCAAGTAGCATCTCTCTGGATGATGGGAAATTGCATTTTGGACTTAAAAAAAAGCCTTTTCCAATGACTGATGTATCAAAACTGGGTAAGTGAGCAGTTCTGTACAAAAAATCCTGACTGCATCAAACTCCCATGGAGAACAGGCAGTGTTTTCCTCCATTTGAAATCATTCTGCACTCACAAGCAGCAAACAGGAAAAATTTTCCCAGGTTGGCATGTGGAATGCCGACATTAATACTAGCAATACTGCCTACAAGCTGCAGCACTGGGAAAACACTGGTTACACAGAGCTGCATCAGAAGGCTTCAAGCATGCCTTCACTCTACTTGACATACAACTGAAAGGTACTTAATTTTGTGCTTTGTGTACATAACATCCTCACTAACAGTGATGTAGACTGACATCGTAGTGGCGGGAAGGTTAACAGACTTAGAATCATAGAATTGTCAGAGCTAGAAGGGATCTCAAGGATCATCTAGTTCCAACCTCCCTGCCATGGGCAGGGACATCTCACAGTAGATCAGGTTGTTCAGAGCCCCATCCAGCCTTACCTCCAGGGATGGGGCTTCCACCACCTCCCTGGGCAACCTGCTGCTACGTAAAAGAACATATTCTTAAGCTCCATGGATAAGAGCCATTGCCTCCCAGCAAATACATTTAAATGTGAGGGCTTTTTCTGTTGTGGCATCATTACCACTATGAATGATGCTGTAGCACTTCTACCAGTACGTAGAGAAGTGTCATTCACATATGACTAACAGACACTTGTTAATCATTTGCACTATTAACATGTTAGTGCATCCCCCACAGTGACTCAGTCACATTTGTCAACTTGCATTTGTTTATTTTATTTTAAGCAGCTCTAGCAACAAGATGCATGAAGCCTTGCTGTGGGTTAGCAGTGTAGTTATCCAAAGGACTGAATCATGAGTCCTCTGTGAGCGTCTCTGAAGGATGTCACTGGAAACGCTGCTGCAGAGCTCACACAATCAGCAGTGGTTTCTGGATGGGTTTTGACATGCTGTGTGTAACCAGACGAGACCCAAGTCCTCCTGTAATCAGTGGAAAATCCTACATGGCCACAATTTCATCCAGTAAGATCCGAAAATGCCTACTACTCCAGGATATTTACTACAAAGAGGGCCGAGCTCCCCAGCTTTTGTTTTCCTTTAAATTTAGCTATCATTGCCTAGGTTTCCCCATTGTGTGGCTTTGGCTTCTGAGCCCATCTGCTACACTTCAGGGTATGTTTTCATTGTGGTGCGTGGGCTCTTGGCTCATTAATGTGGTGTTAATGGAATATGGCAGCTAGAGCCTTCCTCCACTCACTGATAAGATGCACAAGGAGGTTTGCCCAAAGCAGATTCAGCAGCCGAAGCATTTATCTGCTGTGAAGTGTGTTAATAACTGTTGGGTTATAATTACCAAATCTCAATATTTACAGAAAACCAGCCTCTCTATTGTGCAGCTAATAGCACAGTCTTGAATGCACAAAATGCCTGTTTGCTATGAATGAAGAGCTGCTTGCTAAAATTCAAAAGCAATTAAACTGTAAGCAGTAGCT
Source organism: Eubucco bourcierii (assembly GCA_013396675.1). Taxonomy (NCBI): domain Eukaryota; kingdom Metazoa; phylum Chordata; class Aves; order Piciformes; family Ramphastidae; genus Eubucco; species Eubucco bourcierii. The sequence goes on along the minus strand of VWZE01018028.1, from coordinate 89,366 downwards.
GACATTTAACGATTATAGCTGTTTACCAAGGAGCTGCCACTTACTGGGCATAGTTCTGGTGGTGAAGATGCTCTATGAGACAAAAGGACCTTAGGAGCCTCTTCCCCACCTACACCAGAGTGGATTAGTGCGTACCATGCCTCAGTTGGAAGACAAAAGATTTTCATCCTCTAGATATAAGGAGGAATTTTTTTTTATGATGAGAGTGGTGAAACACTGGCAAAGGTTGCCCAGAGAGGTGGTAGATGTCCCATCCCTGAAAACATCCAAGGGCCATGTTGAATATGGCTCTGAATGACAGTTAAAGATGCCCCTGCTCACTGCAGGGGGGCTGGACTAGATGGTCTTGAAAGGTTTCTCCCAAGCCAAACTATTCTACAATTTTATGATTTGAGTTGCTTCAAACAACTGTCTGGTAGCACATCCCATCCCATCTTCTTCAGCTGCTCTGATATGGGATCAGGTTGAGTGCTGAACAGAGGAGGTGGCTCCTCTCTTTCCTACACCTAAAGAGAGGGAATGCACTCAAAAGGTTTAATGTGCACATCCTTACATGTGTTATGTCTCTTCCCTGCAAAAAGATATGGCCCTCCACAACTGCTATGTTTCCTCATAGCAGTAATTATACTGCACACTTAACAGGCATTTTTTTTTTTTGTATTGCTACTCCTTAGAAAGCTTTGGTTTTGATAGCCCAAAGTTCCTTTTTTTTTCATCCTCACAGAAGTGAAGAGTTCTATTCAACTTGAGTCAAACAGAAAGCTCTTCATTCGACTTAAACTGAACATTTTTGTTTTCCTAAGACTTTCCTTTCCTGTTGTTCTTTACCATTACAAAACCGAGACAAATTTCAACCCCAATCTTTGTTTCTCAGTAAAATAACACAAACACTTCAGTTATTTAAAAAATGTCAAGATGTGCCTGCTCTGCCACCACCAAACTCGTTTGCCACATTTCACAAAAACTGGTGAAGAATTTTGATTGACCCAAAGGTGGCAGTAAGGAAGGTCTGTGCCCTGGAATTTGATGTCAACCTCCAGAAAGCAGCCTTTACCTGCCTTATCCCAGAGCAGTCTGGAAAAGGTGGCTCTAAGGCTTCCTCCAATGCGTTTATGTAATGGAATGGTCACCTGCAGAAACTTCACACTGGATTAAATGCAGCAGCAAAAGCTGGCCTGGCTACCGCGGCAGACCTACGGATATTGTGCTTAACCCAAAGATCTGCACAGGAGACATTTGGTGCAGGATGGGACCCAGACCCACCCAGCAGTCAAGCCATGCTGACTGTACAGAGGAGGAAACCTGGCAACCTTAATGCCCTCTTCCTCTGAAAGCCTCACCAAGGGGGCTGCAGTGCCATGGGTATCTATGCATACAGATGATCGCAGTTATTGTTGCTCTGCTTCAGCCAGATCCTTCATTTACCCTGAGAAGTGCAAATCCAGGACTATGACTTTGGGCTTTAAGCAGCTTTTGAAACCCTTCATTTTCCATTTTTCCTACTCCCATGCAGCCTGCAGCACAGCACTGTGTCCCAGGAGCACAGCCCAGCATCTGACCCTTGCTGACAAGTAGTGGTGTGAGGATAAGCTGTTCAAAATAGTTCCTGTGCCTACTTTTAAGTTTTTGGATAGGGGGAAAAAAAACCCACTTTTGTTAATACTCATTACAGCTTGGGATTAAGTTCTCTATCTCTCGGCACATTTGGTAACTATTTACTTAACAAAACGGTGAAAAAGAGAAGCCTCAATTCTCCAGAGTTGCCTCCCTCAGCTTGTTTATCACTGTGTTGCAATGGCTCCGTGGTTGTGAAATCTCAAGCCGAAAACTCGAAAGGAAATTTCTAGTGACAAGCTTTCCTTGAGGCTGTAAACAAATAGAATTCATGAAGAGGAAGGAAGAGAAGCTGAAAACATGGAAATTAACGCGTGGGGCATGCGCCTGCACTCACACTCACACAGACACAAACCACTCACACACACAGGCACACACTGCTCTTAACAAAACTGTGCTGAGAAAAAA
>VWZE01018028.1:66179-82907 GCA_013396675.1 Eubucco bourcierii | reverse complement strand
AGAGAACTAGATGATCCTTGAGGTCCCTTCCAACCTTACCATTCTATGCTTCTATGATTCTGTCTGAATAGAAGCGATGTAAATCAGGATTATCCCAAACCCCAAGAATTTATACAATGAGTCAGCCTACAGGTCACTCTGTTTCAGTGTCCCATCTCCAGCCTGTGCTGTCAGCAGGGAACAGGATGGGAATGGACTAAACATACAGAAAGATTTTTTTTTTCTGTATTTTCCACCAACTGCCAGTTGTTTGTAGCTTAGAGATCTTCACAGAGCTGGGGTATTTGCATTTTCTGGCTATCAATGTCTTTTTTTTTTTCCTGAGATAAGTTTAACTGCTTTTCACTTTGCAGATTTTCAATGTCATGCAGCAAAAGGTTCCCTAGTGTGTCTGCCTGCCTGGAGCCTGGCACCACCTCAGTCCCGTTGAATGCCCCCATTGGTCTTGTATTGAAAGAAAGAGCCTAAACTGCTTCCTGCTGACTCATGGAAGGGCTCATGGTTGTCAGCATCTCTGTTGTGTTTTCTCATTTATTCCCTTTTCTGACAAGGACATCTCAAGCATCTAGAAACTGTCCTGTTCTTTGGGTTATCCTTGAAGCTTTTGTACATTTTCATTTCTAATATATCCTTTCTGAGAAGGAAAAGCAGAAATAGTGATTTTGTATGGCTCTGGCTTTCTCCTTTTATCCTAGCAAGTCCTAACGTTTGACAAGCCCTAGGAGGTGCAGCTGAGGGAGCTGGGGTTGTTCAGCCTGGAGAAGAGGAGGCTCAGGGGAGACCTTGTTGCTTTCTACAACTACCTGAAAGAAGGTTGTAGCCAGGCAGGGACTGGTCTGTTCTCCCAGAACAAGAGGACACAGCCTCAAACTGTGCCAGGGCAGGTTTAAGCTGAACATCAGGAAGAAATTCTTCATGGAAAGAGAGTGATTGCCCATCAGAATGGGCTGCCCAGGGAGGTGGTGGAGTCACCATCCCTGGAAGTATTTAAAAGGAGGCTGGATGAGGCACTTAGTGACATGGTTTAGTGAATTAGAAGGGTTAGGTGATAGGGTTGGACTTGATGATCTCAAAAGTCTCTTCTCTTAATTCTGTGCTTCTGTGACTGGGTTTACAGGAACAAGTTGCTATTTTCCCAGAGCTATTACAACTCTGGGATCTCATTCCTGAACAGACACAGCTAATTCAGTCTATCAGCTAGCATCTACAGTTAGCAGTTCTTCCCATGCACAACACTCCACATTTATCTAAATTAATCTCGTCTGCTCTTTTATTGCCTCACTCCTAACTGCAGTGAGTGCCTTCTGCAAGTCTTCACAGTCAACTTTCAGTTTTATTGCCCTTAATAGCTTGCTATCAATAGCAAACATTGCCACCTCACTATCCATCCTCTTTCCCAGATCCTTGAGAGACAGGAGGTTGCTCCAGTCCTGCCCTCATTTCTCCCCTCACCCCAGTTATGGTGATGGACCCATGCTTCTACTGGTGGGGCTTGTTTTGCTTGTGGAAAGAGGTTTTCCACAGTTTTGCCAGATGTGTCCACATTGGGAGTATGTTGCCAGATTAATTTGTTGGTATATAATTAAAAAAAAAAAAACAACAAACAGAAAAAACCCTCTATAACTCTTATGGTTTACAAGCATTCATTTGACATAGGATGAAACATAGGGGTGGAGTGCATGCTCCAAAAAAGTAGTAGGGTAGTTTAAGTAGAGAGACATCAAAGTAATACATAGCTGTGGATATTTAACCTTGGAGTCTAAATTTCTACTAGCTGATGGGAAAAGAATTCCTCCAGGGGTATAAACTGAGAAAGAAAAAAATGGGACAGTGAACGTATGAGCATCAATTATTTTCTGTAAGTAAATAAGTAGACAGCGACTGTCAGAGCTTCTGCTGCACATCCCTGTACAGCCACATTAAGATTTCTGTGGTGGTCCATGCAACTCTGGTAGTGAATTTTAATAGGCTACTGAAGATCTGGAGTATCTTTCTCTTCCAGCTGACCCAAGCTGAGGCACTTCTTGAGCATCCCATCTTCCTGCCCTCTGCTTTGTTGGGCTTTCAAGGGGTGTGGGGTAACTGATTGTGCGCAAATACATGCAGACGAAAAACATCAGTCAATATCAACTTGCCTAGAAGCTAGAAAAAGCAGTGAGAGACAGGATGGACCAGGATGAGATCCATAGTTGCTGCTCAGTCACTTGCTGAACTGCAAAAGAGGTCTGAGGCGGGGGTGGTGGTGCTTGCTTGCTAGATGATGCCTGTGAGAAGATCACAGTTCACCAGATAGTGTCAGGGCAGGAGGCTGAGTCAGGCAGTAAATATGCAAGGTCAAGCATGAGCCAGCTGCATATGCCTCAGACTCAGGCACCTGTGATGTGGCAAGCCTACTACACCTACACCTACACTTCTTTTTTTTTTTTTNAATGCAATTAGCAGACAGCAGGTTTCATGCAAACCAAAGGAAGCAATTTTCCATCCAGTGGAAATTAAACAGTGGAGCTTACTGCCATCAGCTGTTGCAGAAGTCAGAATTTAAAAAGTAATTAGACAGCCTTCTGTAGAAAAAGTTAGTTGGAATTGGTAAACACACAGATATCCTTTCTGCCTCAAGAACTCTGACTGTGCCAGGAAAAGGACTATGATGCCTCCAGCATCCACTGCTGGCCAGAACTAAGACAGGATCCTTAGAATAGAATAGAATAGAATAGAATAGAATAGAATAGAATAGAATAGAATAGAATAGAATAGAATAGAATAGAATAGAATAGAATAGAATAGAAGGGACAACAATCATGTAATTGAACTGCCTGATCACTTCAGGGTTGACCAAAAGTTAATTCATCTTATTAAGGGCACTGTCCAAATGCCTCTTAAATATGGACAAGCATGGGTCATCAACTACCTCTCTAGGACGTCTTTTTCAGTGTTTGACCACACTCTTGCTAAAGAAATGTTTCCTAATGTTCAGTTTAAACCTTTCCTGGAGCAGCTTTGACCATTCCCACTTGACATTTGCCTTTCGGACTCAAGTGTGGTTGTTCCTCACCCATATGTAAAAGTCCTGAAGCTCATTTTTAGAACAGTATTTGAATTATTCCAAGAACTCCCTTTTGCTTTTAGTTTTGAAGGTTAAGTTAATACACAAAGGCAAAGTAAACACCACAAAATCTGATTTGTCTAACGTACAAGGTCCTAGATACATCTGTCTTGCCAGTGTTTCTGCCTCCTAGTTGTTGCTTTGCTGAGTATCATCTGTTTGAGAAAGGCAACACAATCCACCAGTCTGAGCGTTGTGCAGCACGAGGGCAAACCTGGGAGGTTTAGGAGATAGAAGAGTCTGGCCTTTTGGCCCAGATGTGTTTATGTCAGCCTGGCCTTCAGAGCTGATTATTCAGACTACAGAATTAACTCCTCTGCTCTCTCTGCTGAGCAACTCTTTTGCCTCACAAATTGTTAAGTGGCAGAAACTAATTTAGTTTTAAATGATCTTTAATATCACGCATTTTAAAAAAGACTATAAAGCTCCTACGCTTTACAATTGCAACCTGACACCCAATTCCCATCTGCCTCCTATTAACAAAAACAACACAGATCATCTACAGCCTCATGTGGAAAGAGAAAAATCTGATGAAGATGATATGGTGTGGACCACCAAGTAGTCAGCACTGTACTCAACTTGGCCAGTAGCTAGTTTGAGGAATGAGTGAATGAAGAGGAGATAAAATGAATGGCAGTGCTGACTATGAACACTGACAAAGTGAAACCCCATTTAGCAAGGTGGAAAGGGTGACTTGCTTGAGTTCAAGGCTATCCCAAAACTTCATCTTGAGGAATAAGTGAATGAAGAGGAGATAAAATGAATGGCTAGTGCTGACTATGAACATTGACAAAGTCAAACTCCATTTAGTAAGGTGGAAAGGGTGACTTGCTTGAGTTCAAGGCTATTCCAAAACTCCCTCTCTTTATACAAGGCATAAGAAGTCTCGGCCCCAGGTGCTTATCCTAAGCGCCTGAATTAAAAGAGAGAAGTTGTGCCAGGAACAGTTTGAAGGAGAGAGGACATGTGTACATGATAGGTGCAGGCTGGCCTACCATCTGCACTGCTGCTTCTCAAGTGTGCATTCTGGCAGGGAGTTCAGGTGAGATTTATCAGCGGAGCAAATGTGAGCAGCTCCTGGGATTTCCTACAGATATGAACTTAAATGGTCTGGGGACTGTAAGTGCAGGTAGACTGGAGCTCAATGTCTGGGTCCTACCAGAATTAACCCTGCAGGGTGGTGGCTCTGGGCTTGGATGACAGACAGAGGTGTGGTAGAAAAGCCCTGAAGTCCAAAGGCTCGGTGACTTTCAACTGCCCAATTGACTTCAGGCAACTGGAAAAAACTTTTGCACGCTTAGGAGGGTTCCCATCACCGTGTGTCCACACAACCTGCCACAGCCCACAGAGCCTTGCAATGCCCTTCCCTATGGGCAACATGAAACGCTGACTGCTGAGGGGGAGAAAGAGAAACCTGCACAGAGGAAGAAGTAAAGGCTGGATTTCTGATCTGCAGCTCCCAGAAGAAAAGGGACAGACAGGGAAACCAACCACAAACAAAAGCTGCAGTTGAAGCACAGCACCTTGCAATATTTTCCACCAGAAACTGTGGAGCTCACTTCGCTGTTGCTAGGGCCCAGGGTGCCTGCTGCTGCTGTTGCTTCTATAAATAAAGTTTCCATTCCAGGATAAACTAAGCAAGCAGTGGTAGCTTTTTAGGGAAATCTCTCCTTCATTCCCTGAACACACAGAGAGACAAAGGATCTCTACATCTACTCAGCCGGCCTGAAAGCAGGGAGAGATTCTGTGAGGTGGAAGGCAAGCACTGAAGAGATAGCTCTGTAGCTGCAGGCAGGGACCATCCCTTGATACAACCTGAGGCTGCAGAGAAAACAGCAGCTTTCTGTAGGCAGCCACAATGGTCCTCACGTTGGGACAATCATGAGAATTTTGTGTTTGGAGGATTCCACTGTGTATAATTATTCCTTTGATCACGCTAGAAGAGCAGCCACCATGTGCTTTAATTGTGGCTTTGCTGTGAATTAGTCATCTGGACAGGGAAAGGAGACTGTGAGAACAGTCAGTCCAAGGAAGGGGCCTCTCTGACAAGTTCCTCTTTTCATCTCTTTTTTTTTTTTTTTTTAATTTGTACATATTTCAACCAATCTGTGCTGTTGTCAGGACAAGTAAATCATTTCAGGAACTGCTTTCATTATCGTTAGCAAAGTGGAAGTCCTGTGCAGTGTTTGCTTTGGGTCCAGGCAGCTGCCCAAAGACTGTACTTCAAAGGTTTCTCCTCAGTTCACATCACAGCACCATCCTGGGTTCCCAGCCACAGTCTCCTCTAGCTTGAGACCTGCTTCTCCTTTCATTTCCCCCACTTGGTTTAGGCTCACCAAACACAGGATGGCTCAGTGGTGTGCAAGTATCTTGCAGCAGAAAATGAAGTGTCTAAGGCAGTTGATTTTCATTACCTCACTGAGCTTTTAATCCAAGAGGACAGTTTGTAGCTAGCAAGTGGCAAGAATTGGGTTTTACGGAACAAAAAGACGGACTTTAACGGAGAAGAAAGAAAGATCTCTTCTGGGGGTATTCTCTGATGTCCAAAGGACTCAAAATCAACCAAAGGTAAAATGCTACTGAGGCTCTGTCCAGCCTAGCCAGGAGTCCCTAAGTCCTATCACCACCTCATGCCATTATCTACTCCAGTTAGAAATTGAGACAGAAAAAGATGAGCCTGGCTTTGGTCTTCAGTGCTGCATCCCACACTAAACTACACTACCCATCTACAAGAAAGAGAAGGCAGTGGTTCTAGTTCTCAGGGCTTGCCTGCTAACCTCACAGCTGGTGTTTGCATCTCCAAAACTTTCCTCTGACCCACTGGCACTCACTGCACCCAGACAATGGACAAGACTAAACCAGAGGTATGCAAATATTTCAGCTTGACTGTGCCCAAATGTTGACCTCAGCTGGGTCTGACAAAGAAGCACAGGGTCCATCAAGCTCTTTGAGGAGGTTCAGAGGCTGCCTTCACTTTTTGCTGCCTACTGACCCCAGTGCTATGGGACATGAATCTGCTTTGTGCCTGTGTTTGAGCACTTGGCATCCCAAATGCCCAAAGGTCCCCTTGGGCTCATGAGTACATGAGATATAAAGTCACTATGGTCTCTGCTACAGGCAGATCACTATAGACACTGCTCTGCTACTGTGCCAGCTCCCAGCTTATATTGACTGTAATAATTAATTGTTTTTTCTATTTTTAAATCTGAAAAGGCTTCTGTTTGGCTGTCAAGTGCAGTTATCATAGGCATTAAAGAGCCAGTTTTCAGCTGAAATTTAGCTAGAGGCTTGTTTGGGAGTTGCAGAGGAGATTTAGGGGCTACAATTCTCTCCTGAGCACACAGTTCCTCCGGGGTTTCATGCAGATTTGCCGAGTCTCATACAACTCCAACCTTCCTTTCCCTGTATCTTTAGGGCTGGGAGGGAGTGCTGCAGCCTTGGGTGCTGCCTTGGCTTGGGCTAGCTGGAGTGCTCTTGCTGGCCTTGAAAGGTGGATCCTCCCTGCTCATAAATCACATCTGCTGGAAGGAGCAAGGTAGGTGCATTTCTTCTCTTTGTGCCAGACTCCACCTGAGGGTTGTGAAGGCATCACCCTCCTGATCTGGGAAATGTCCCAGTCGTGGGGAAGCAGCACAGGTCCTAGCTGATGTCACAGCAACACCTGGTGTCTTAACTAAAATAGGATCACAGCTGCCTCTAGGGACAGAGGTTTAAACTGGGTTTGTTTGTTTGTTGTTTTTATTTTGCCCTTTTTTTGTTTGTTTTTTATTTGTTTGTTTTTATGAGATGAAAACAAATATAAGCCAGCAGCATTGAAGCAACAGCATCAGTGAGGGTAGGTTCCCAGCATGACCTGGGGTGCCTGGATGCTGCAATGGCAATAGCCAGGGCAGTGTAAGCAGCCTTCACAGCATCTCCCTCATTGTTGCTGTTTATTGACAGTGCTACTTGGACAAGTAGTTAACCACAGAGTCACAGACATCATGATGGGGGCTGGAAGGGACCTCTGGAGATCACCTAGTCAAATCCCCCTGTCAGAGCAGGTTCACCCAAAGCAGGTTGCTTTAGTGTGTCCAGGAGTGTTCAGGAGGGTTTTGAATGACTCCAGAGATGGAGACTCCATCCCCTCTCTGGGCAGCCTTTCCGGTGCTCTGACATCTTCAAAGTAAAGAAGTTCCTCCTCACATTTAGATGGAACTCCCTATGCTCAAGTTCATGTCAATTACCTCTTGTCCTGTCACTGGGCACCACTGAAAAATGACTGGTTCCATCCTGACACCCACCCTTTAAGTATCTAAAATCATTGATAAGATCCCTCTTCTCTTCTTTAGACTCAAAAAGACCCAAGTCCCTCAGCCTTTCTAGTTAAGGGTATTTCTGTCCTGTATGTTAAAATACCAGCAAGCTTTACCTAATTTTTCAAGTGGTCTTGACTTGCAAAGTGAGTGGACTGTAGACTAGCAGGCTGTTTTCCCAGGCTAAGGTGACAAGCTGAGTCTTTCTGTCTGGATGAAAGCTGACCTCGCTGCGCTGCTGCATGGCAGCACACTGGCTGTGGCCACAGGATACTGCCTTCTCCCTCTGAGGCATGGGGTTAGCAGTGCTTGATAGGTTAGAAGCCATCAGCTGATGGCTCATGTATCTGAATCTGCTTGGGTCACAGAAAAACTAGCCAGGACTCTTTATCAGGCTGTTATGCTTTGTCTCACTGCAGTGACAAGACCAGCTTCTGCTGGCAAGGTTTTGTAGTAGCAGCTAGGTTACTCCATGGACATCCACCTGACATCACCTTTTGGTTGGTGATGTTCTCTCCCACTCACACATTAGCTAACATGTCTTTCTGGAAGCAGCTGCAAGTGGCTGTATCTACACCAAGGCAAAGGCTGAGCTTTGCTCAGTGAGGTTTGCTAGCTCATGTTAGCCAAACTCGATGGAAGGCTGACTCACTTTTGGCAAATGGCTGTGGTCGTTTAAGGTATTATATAACCACCCTGGGCATTTCACTCTGTCAGAATCACAGCCTATGTAGCAGAACTGGCTGGAGAAAATAAGCAAATGTTCTTGGGCTTCCCAGTTCACTGCCTGGCATCTTGTTGGGAAGCTGCCTCCACATGTTCACCTCAGCCCCAGGCTGCAGCTTGGGCTTTCTGAAAGAATAATCTAGAAGAAAAAGAAGGATAGATGGCACTGCAGCACAAGTACTTGGGACCAGACTTGCACAGGGAGGGTGATAGTTGAGGGGCAACTCAAAGTCACCTCCACTCAGCCTAGTGTTAGGGAGGAAGACAGGCATTAAAGCCACAGCTGAGCTATCAGAAGGTCACAGGACCGTCCACAGTCTGCACAGGTACTCCCCATTTGTGCGTGTGCCATTATGATTCCCCTGAGCAGACCCAATGGCTCAGACCAACTACAGCAGGTTCCAAGACTCTCTCAAGGCTTTTGCAATATAAAGGGGGAGAATTCCTCCTTCCTTTCTGGGAAACCTGGCAGGAGGGAGAGGAATCAGACATGCCATGACTGTAGCAGCCATGTAGTATTCTTAATCAAAGCTTGCTTTGTAAGAGTTTCAGCAGGTTCCTGGATTTTGCTAACTGTTTTGGAGGGCTGCTGTTGGTGTTGATCTGAAATCTGGGGAAAACACCCAGCAAGTCAGGTGGGTGCATATACTCTTCAGTTACATGCAATGCAGAGGATGTCTCCAGTGTGACACTGTGTGGTACCTCGCTCTGCCTCCATCTGCACACACCATGTGGGGCTCCCATACCAGGCAGAGGAGACACACAGGCTTTCATTTTCTTTTTGCCTTGCTCTGTCTATTGAGATGAAGCAGGCATTAAGATAGAAATCCTTACATTTTTTCAATCAGCTGAACACTTCCTTTCCAAGACACTTAAGCACCAGCTCCTATAGAAGCCAAAGCCAACAGTGTAGTAATACCTGTGCAGCAAAAGGTCAAAATCAGGCCCACTGTATTACTCACGCTGCCTGTCTGAGGAACTGAAGGTAGTCTTAGAGATTATGTTAAGGTTTTTTAAGATTTATTATATAATTCCAGGCTGTCTGTGGGTTTTTTCTCCACCTTGCCTAGCTGCCTACAAATTATGAAAAAATTGGAAGCAATGACTGTCTGAATATTTCATATATAATGTCCCTGACACAGCAAAGTCTGACGTTTGGAGTTTCAGTTATCCAAAGGAGTAATGTCAATGTGTGTGACTGTGGTCCATTTATCATTGTGCCAAAGACACAGGCACAGTGACTGGGGACAAGAATATATTAAACCCCAAAGTTTTGAGCTTGGATGCATTTCTCCACTCCGATTTCACAACATTACACTATTGTAGAACAGGAGAGCTCACTCTAGGGCCTGGAGCCTGTGATTTTGTTACTGATCTGCTCCTCCCTGTCCCCTCACTGGATTTTTTACTGGAAACATTACGAGAGTTTTGTGGGGTTTATGGTCTATGGATTTTATGAACCAAGTCATGCACTGTGCTCTGCTTTCAGCTGAACCACAGTCAGTGCACAAGTGTGCACTTGCAGCCCACAGTGTGCACTTGCAGCCCAGAAAGCCAAGCAGAGCCTGGGCTGCATCAGGAGAAGTGTGGCCAGCAGGACAAGGGAGGTGATTCTCCCCCTCTACTCCACTCTGCTGAGACCCCACCTGGAGTACTGCATCCAGTTCTGGAGCCACTATTACAAGAGGGATGTGGGGATGCTGGAGCATGTCCAGAGAAGGGCCAAAAGGATGCTCAGAGGGCTGGAGCAGTTCTGCTATGAGGACAGACTGAAAGAGTTGGGGTTGTGCAGTCTGGAGAAGAGGGGGCTCCAAAGTGACCTTCTTGTGGCCTTCCAGTACCTGAAGGATGCCTACAAAAAAGCTGGGAAGGGGCTTTTAGGCTGTCAGGTAGTGACAGGACTAGGAGGAATGCAGCAAAGCTGGAGGTGGGGAGATTCAGCCCGGCTGTGAGGAGGAAGTTCTTGAGCATGAGAGTGATGAGAGCCTGGCATGGGTTGCCCAGGGAGGTGGTTGAGTCCCCATCCCTGGAGGTGTTTAAGGCCAGGCTGGATGAGGCTGTGGGGAGTCTGATCTAAGGTAGGGTGTCCCTGCCCATGGCAGGGGGGTTGGAACTGGATGGTCCTTGTGGTCCCTTCCAACCCTGACTAATTCTGTGATTCTATGACTCAGATGCTACGATTCCACGATTCTGGAGTGCTTCAATTTCTTATTCAGAGAAAGGGGAGAGAAATCACAGAATGTATCAGGTTGGAGGGGACCCTTGTATATCATCTTGTCCAACCTCTGTGCAGGGACATCTCCAGCTAGACTGGACTGCCCAGGGCCCCATCACATCACTGCAATCTCTCAAATTTAGTTCTACCTTTAGAGCTGCAGCATGGTGAATTTCACAAGTAAATAAGAGGCCTGCACCCAATAGGAATGTGGACTCTGGTGGGAGAATTTAACCAATTAAAGAAATTCCTAGCAATTGATGAGGATTGCAAGGTATTGGTGTGTAAGAAAACACTCTGCTCCCACACAAACAAGAATGATACATTCACACAAGATAGCTGCATCTGAAGTTTAAAAAAAAAAAAAAAAGGGAGGGGGGGAAACAAACCCAACAACTTCAGCAGCAGCACAAAACATCCTTTGTTGCCGGACGTGAGAAAAACACTACAGTTCTAAAAACAGCCATAGGAAGGAAGTGGAAGAACCTCAGAGGCGAGTGGGAGTGTGAAAGGAATGCGGCTGCATTTTTCCCCTTCCCTGCATGCAAGCTCGCTGTTTGCAGGCGAAGGGAGAGCTGCTGGGGGACTTCTACTATTTGGAAACTTCACTGTTGAGAGCTGCAGGGCATGTTAAGGCAATCCACTCTTCCGTGTTCTCTTTCTAGACTAAAAGCCCAACACTCAAAAGGGCTAGCAGGTTTAGCATCCAAGTTCTGCTCTTGGTTCTAACTTCTGCAAGCTCAAAAGGATCGAAGATGATCAGAGGGCTGGAGCAGCTCTGCTATAAGAACAGGCTGAGAGAGATGGAGTTCTGCAGCCTGGAGAAGAGAAGGCTTTGAGAAGGTTACCTTCTAGTAGCCTTCCAGTATCTGAAGGGGGCCTACAGGATGGCTGGGGAGGGACTATTGACAAGGTCTTGCTATGTCAGGACAAAGTGCAATGGGTTTAAACTGTCAGAGGGGAGAGAAACTGGATGTTAGGAGGAAGTTGTTTGCAGAGAGGGTGGTGAGAGACTGGCACAGGTTGCCCAGGGAGGCTGTGGCTGCTCCCTCCCTGGAGGTGTTCAAGGCCAGGTTGGAGGAGGCCTTGAGTGACCTGTACTAGTGGGAGGCGTCCCTGCCTATGGTAGGGGTTGGAACTAGATGATCTTTGAGGTCCCTTCCAACCTTACCATTCTATGATTCTATGATTCTAATTTCTGATGGTTACTTTCATTCTCGCACTGAGTTTTACCATCCCAGTTCCCCTACTCTTTTCAGGTTCCTTGGTGGACCCACAACCAATAACACATGAGGAGGGAGCAAGTGCTGACAACTTTGGCACTGAAACAGACAGAGAAGATCTGAATTATACTCCTCGTAGCTCCTAAGCTCCTGAGATTGCCAAAAACTCAGCAGAAGAAAACAGAAGAGTCATTTGAAAACAATGTCATGAAAAGGAAATCAATTTCATATGCATTTGCAAGATTAATGACCAGCATAAAAGAGAAAGAATGAGTGGACTGCAGTCTCAGGTCTTCATGTCACGCTATGGCAGAGACTTACAGGCATATTAACAGGTACTCTCTACCTCGACTCTTAGAATATTTAACTGGACCACAGGGCCAGGGAGTAGGTCAGTGGCCCTGAATAATGAATTACTTGCTAAACCATTGTCACTGCTGGCAGTGCATGTCCAAGAGGCACACATTTTCTGAGCAGTGCTGTATGGACCACACCTGCTTAACCTGAGAAAACACCTTATCTCCTCAGCACAAACATGAATTCTCTGGGGAGCCAGCAGTAGGAAGGAAAATGAGGGACTCTGAAAAGAAAAAGAGAGTAAAAATCTCAATATAGAATCACAGAATCATAGAATGGAAAGGTTGGAAGGGACCTCAAAGATCTTCTAGTTCCAACCCCCTGCCATAGGCAGGGACACCTCCCACTAGTACAGGTCACTCAAGGCCTCCTCCAACCTGGCCTTGAACATCTCCAGGGAGGAAGCAGCCACAACCTCTCTGGGCAACCTGTGCCAGTGTCTCACCACCCTCACTGCAAAGAACTTCCTCCTAACATCCAGTTTCAATCTCCCCTCTTCCAGTTTAAACCCACTGCTCCTTGTCCTGGCATTGTAAGACCTTTTCAGTAACCCCTCCCCAGCCTTCCTGTAGGCCCCTTTCAGATACAAGAGATCTCTTTGTTAATTTGTTAGTGATGTTTGTCTTCCCACTGCCTGACTAAACCTGTAACTGTGAAATAGCCTAAATGTTGTTTTATGGGGGAGTGATGTAAACTCTGAAATCCTTCACCTCTCACACTCCCACTTTGCAGTGTTGGAGTGCATTCCCTCTCTTCCCAGGCAGAAGCGTCATTTATATTTAGCATTTCTCTTCACTTGCTCTCCATTATTAATGAAGTTTGCATGAGAACATACTTTCTGTTTTGTTTTAGAGATCATTTGCTGTTCTGCACTCACAGATGCTGTGCATCTCCACACACTGCTGAAGAAAGCAAAGTCAGTCAGAGAGCAGGGGAAGCACAAGCAGTAGTAGAGATGATGCTCCAGACAAGCCAGGCTAGCCAAGGGTCTATCTTGCCCTTTCCAGGAAGGTAAGAGAGGGGACAATTTTCCTTCTTCCTAAAAGATGTGACAGAATCCCCACATGCCCCATGGCTACTGTGACAGCCATGTTTCACATTCCTTGTTGCTAGAGACTGTTATCTCAGAGTTAATGTGGAGGAGCTTATCGCTGTGTCCAGCACTTCCTGTGGGAAAGCATAGACCTGACTGCTGCCTCGCATTTAGCAGAACTTATGCCAGTGCAAAACAGGTAGGAAACTATGTCCTGCCTAGAGAAGAGAAGGCTTCGAGGAGGCTTATAGTAGCCTTCCAGTATCTGAAGGGGGCCTACAGGAATGCTGGGGAGGGATTATTGACAAGGTCTTGCAATGACAGGACAAGGGGCAATGGGTTTAAACTGGCAGAGCGGAGATTGAAACTGGATGTTAGGAGGAAGTTCTTTGCAGAGAGGGTGGTGAGAGACTGGAACAGGTTGCCCAGGGAGGTTGTGGATGCTCCCTGCCTGGAGGTGTTCAAGGTCAGGTTGGATGAGGCCTTGAGTGACCTGTACTAGTGGGAGGTGTCCCTGCCTATGGCAGGGGGCTGGAACTAGATGATCTTTGAGGTCCCTTCCAACCTTACCATTCTATGATTCCATCGTTCTATGAAATGTTTTATCACCAAACTGAAGAGGAGTTCCAAACTGTCTGCAGATAGACTGTTGGTCAACATACCACTAATGGAAACAAGACAGGCTTGACAACTAACAAACATTTCTAGCGTGCAAGCTGAATGTTGCCTTCAGAGCTGGATGTGCAGAGCAGCTCTCTCTCCTCACTTCTGCAGCTCTTCAAGGTAAGATCTGTCCTCTACAGACTGCAGTACAGTGGGGACTCCCTCTGGGGCGGGGGCCCACCGTTCCTGTTGCAATATTGACAGTCTTAACAGGACGCCGGTTCTGTAGTGGGAGGCAACACCCACACCCGCAAGGAATGATGCTGGGAAAATTCCTCAGCACTCCTCCCACGGCCCATGTGCCCCAGCTCTGCCAGCAAATATCTGCAGGGGGGCCCTGGGCCTTCTGTGCACTGCCTTCCCTGTAGCCCCTCTCCTCCCACCGCTCCCTCCATCACGCATCAAGACCAGCGCGCCACGCTGATGAGGATGCAGTGATGATGGCACAGGGCTGCTCTGCATTGCCTGCTCCTGTAGGCTTGACAGCAACCAGTTAGGACAAGACTGTTCCCAGAAATGATACTGCTCTCACATTAATGAGATCACTTTTTATGAAACAGTGTGAAAAGCTAGATCAGATGTGTTTTCCTCTGCAAGAGAATTGCTATTTGTCATTCACAGGATGACGGTGGTTAGAGCTGCATGCGCTCTTTCCCCTTCACTTTCCATCTTCACACTTGGGTGAATGGGATGTTTTCCTTGTGCCTTCTACCACCACCACCAGAGTTTATTTTTAACCCACTGGCTGTCACTGTGTCTGTCTGGTGACTGCTAGTGCTAACAACAGTTTGAAGTCGCCTGTTGCAAAGCTGATACTCGAGTTAGTACCGACTCAGTTTTTTGCCCCTGCTCAGCGGTGGTGAGCAAGGTGAGAGTGCTGCAACCCATCGCCCAGCCACTGAGCCAGCCCAGGCCGTTTTGTTTGTTTGTTTTCTTTACAGCAGTCTCTTGAGTGGTTGCAGAAATGCAAACAGAAAGTGCTCCTAAGAGATTCAAAACAATTAGGAACATCTCAGAGTCACTGGAGCAGAGATTTTGTTATGATAATAAAGAATGTTCTTTGCTGGTGTATTATTTTTAAATGAGAAAATTAAGAAGAAATATATCATGAAGGAGCTGACAGTGCTCAAAACCCACATCCTGTTGTTATCCATGGGCCTGGTACTACATATCCCTGGCAGCTGTGAGATGAACTTTCCCATTAGGTCCCTTCCAAACCCTAAACCCTGACCCAAAGGGAACTTCTTTCCCTGTTTTAAAGGGAGAGGGAGAAATCAGTCCCCCTGCTGATCCAGTTGTGGGTCTCTTATGTCCAAAGAATATCAGCACTGCAAAAAGAAAGGGCGGGGAGGGGGGAAGTGCAGATTGTGATTTTTTTAATGATGTGGATCAGTAATATTTATGGACTAAGGTTCCTATCCCTGGGACCCATTTGATGCAATCAAGTCACTTTCATAAAGCATCAAAGACTCAGATTTTAAACTGAACCCCCCTTGTTTGCTCTTAATTCCTTCCAGCATACTTAGAACTAATAATTTCCGAGACCAGATTAACGGCATGGATACTACTACTTGTAGCTCTTGTAAACTTCCTTCTGCAGGATTGCCTTGCTTGAGAACCACAGACACTTTTCTCAGGCTTTTTAACAGCTACACACATGTCTTTTTAATTTCCTAAGACAAGGCTCGTTCCTTTCAAGATGTTTCCCTGGCTCACTGCTATTACTGTCAAAACTTGCTTGCTCTCTGTCTTTTGTCTGTTCTTTCTCTGCTTACAGGTTTGTAGGAATACATTAAGCTCTATTATTTAAAGGAGCAGTGTTTCCTTCTTCTTAGCTGCTCTGTTTAAAAAAAAACAAACAAAAAAACAAAACAAAGAGAGGAGAACTCAGAAAGGAAAATGGAGTGTGAGAAAAAGAAAGAGAAAGAAAAAGAAAAGAAAATTAAAGACAAGAAAATAATGAGAAAGAAAAGAGAAGAAGAAGAAAAGGGAAAGGGGAGAGGGCAGGGGAAGGGGCAGGGAAAGGGGCAGGGAATGGGGCAAGGAAAGGGGAAGGGAAAGGGAAAGGGGAAGGGAAAGGGGAAGGGAAAGGGGAAGGGAAAGGGGAAGGGGAAGGGGAAGGGGAAGGGAAAGGGAAAGGAAAANGAAAAGGAAAAGGAAAAGGAAAAGGAAAAGGAAAAGGAAAAGGAAAAGGAAAAGGAAAAGGAAAAGGAAAAGGAAAAGGAAAAGGAAAAGGAAAAGGAAAAGGAAAAGGAAAAGGAAAAGGAAAAGGAAAAGGAAAAGGAAAAGGAAAAGGAAAAGGAAAAGGAAAAGGAAAAGGAAAAGGAAGACCCCATCACACTTAACTCTGAAGTGCAAATCTTTCCAATCTCAGTGAAAATCTAACAGTGCCTCATTCAGCGGTAGAAGTAAAAAGTTCACCAGAAATGCCCCCATCTGGAAGCATTTACTGGCTTAAGGTATTTCTGTCTTTTGCCATGTTTCTGTGAAGTCACATTTACCAGCTAAGCCAGCCTTTCTGCTCAGGTAGTCAGGGTACAAAGGCAACCTACACTTTAGCCCAGAGCATGGGAAATACTCATACAGTCTTGTAACATGCCACTGTCCTGAAAATCCTGTCAGTGTAGCACCCGCAAGACATGCAGTGCCTGCAAGACATGCTCTGACAGAGGAGAACACAGATATTTCAGGAGGTCTCAAACCAAGCCAAAGGTTGGTGTCTTGTCCACAGTGATTTCTCTGAAGCTAAGGAGAACAAATTTCAATGGTCTTTGAGGCGGGTACCTTATCTTCCCCCAGGATGAGCTGGGGTAGGTCCAGGAAGGCTGGGTGGTGAATGGCTGAGAGCAGTCCAGAGGAAAAGGACCTGGGGGCCTGGTGTGATGAAAAGCTCAACATGAGCCTGCAGTGTGAGTGCAGTCCAGACAGTAACCGAGTGCTGGGCTGTAGCAAGAGAAATGTGGTCAGCAGGGCAAGGGAGGGGATTCTGCCCCTTTGCTCTGCTCTCCTCAGACCCCACCTGGAGTCCTGTGTGCAGTTCTGGAGCCCCCAGCACAGGAAGGACATGGAAGTGTTGGAGCAGGTCCAGAGGAGGCCACAAAGATGCTCAGAGG
>VWZE01018028.1:19853-66051 GCA_013396675.1 Eubucco bourcierii | reverse complement strand
GAGGTCTTGGCTGCTCCCTCCCTGGAAGTGTTCAAGGCCAGGCTGGAGGAGGCCTTGAGTGAGCTGTACTAGTGGGAGGTGTCCCTGCCTATAGCAAGGGGTTGGAACTAGATGATCTTTGAGGTCCCTTCCAACCTAAACATTCTGTTTCTATGATTCTGTGAAGGGAAGCTGGAGATGCACAAATGGGGACAACTCTCTGGAGAGCTCCAAACAAGACAAGAAGCCTTGATCACTCAGTGAACATCAGCAGGCTAGCACAATCCCAGGGTTGTCACACAGATGGATCGAGGAGTCTCCATTCACAGCTCCTGTCCCTACCATGGTGCCAGAGTAACTCAGTTAACTTCAGAGGGCTTCACATGGATTCCCACTGTCCTTATTGTGACCAAGCTATTGTTTTGGTTTGTAGTTTCATGTTGACTCTCACAACTCTGTGTACAGATGGTGTCCATGGACAGTGGCAGCATCTTCAATTCAAGAGCTCTGAGAGGCAGGAGTGCAAGCCTAATGGAAGATGTCTCTGGAGCTGAAGATACTGAAGGCTCCAACATCTCTAATTCTTTTGCCACAGTCTTGGACACAGAATAGAAGGAAGGACAGAGAATCATAGAATCATAGAATCATAGAATGGTAAGGTTGGAAGGGACCTCAAGGATCATCTAGTTCCAACCCCCTGCCATAGGCAGGGACACCTCCCACTAGTACAGGTTACTTAAGGCCTCATCCAATCTGGTCTTGAACACATCCAGGGAGGGAGCATCCACAACCTCCCTGGGCAACCTGTTCCAGTGCCTATTTTTCCAATGCTACTATTTTGTATGTCGAGAAGCCCTCCCTCCAGCAGAAAACATCTAAGAAGCCTCCTCTTAAGTCTTTCATAGATAATTCTAGTGGGGGCAAAGGAGGTGTCTGGTTGATGTTACCAGATTACAAGTAAGCCACTGAATTCATCAGCCTGGTTAAACACAAAACGAACCCAGGTAATTCTCTGTTACTGTGACAGCAGAAGGATGGATACATGCGCTTTAAACCCACTATATTTTTATGTTATTTCTAGCTTTGGTATCTAACACAAAGTATCCAGGTTGGAAAAAGCTAACCTAAAGGTTTTCTCCATTTCATCTGTGAATGAATTCAGCAAAGGTTTTCCTGGCTTGAACAGAAAGTGGCGAAATTTAACTCATTCATATGCCAAAACCATTTTAAGATCCTTGGCGATGAAGCATTATGGAAGAGCTGAGTGTTCAGAAAGTATGACTCACCCTTTCCTCTCTCCTGTCCCACCCCCAAAACCTACAATCACAAATTGGCTCAAACAGTGTTAATTATTAATATTTTTTTTTAAAACAATTAGTAATGGAGAACTCTCAGGCCTGAAGAGACTATTCATCTTTTCAAGCTCTTCTCTGCTCCTGAAAAGGATAACTCTTGAGTATTCTTCCTCTTGGTGCATGAAGATATATATGTCACATAGAGGATGTGACCTAGGAGGTGCCACAGCAGCTCCAGCAGCTGGAGAAGGGCTGTACAGTCTATGTCTCCTAAAGACCTTTCTCTCACACCAATACAGCTTCACTTCTTTTCTGTGCTCACTGAGTGTACCACAGACCAGAGCTGAGCTCAGTCTGATGCAGGGACCTCAGAGAGCAAGGGAGGCCATGGAGCTTCAGCTGCAGAATGGAATGGGCCATGGTGGGACACCTACATCTTTGGAGTAATCACAGGACCCTGGGACCTGGAGATTGAAGTAAGAGCATCCTCCAAAGGATGACTGCTGCTGTAGTCAGATGAGCAGGCAAGTGGGCAATGATAAGGTGTTATCATCATTCTAATTAGCTACTGAGCTCCCTGATTTCATCATTTTGTGGAGCACACAAAGAGGACTTTGGAGGGAAAAAGCCTTACCACAATGTGAACTTTCAATTCAAAAACTGGGCTGCCAGAATCACATCATGGCTTATGGACTTAAGGAGTGGAGGATAGGAACGTGCTGAAAATGGAAAGCCCTCTCTATTTCTGACTACCCATAAGGCTAGAGATGTGACAAAAGCTTTGAAGGGATGAAAATTTAAAATAACTATTTATTTTTTTAAAAAAGTTTGGGGGGAGGGGAAGAAAAAAATATAAACATGTATAATCATCTAATTAGAATAACAGAATCAGTTAGAGTTGGAAAGGATCACAAGGACCATCCAGTTCCAACCCCCCTGCCATGGGCAGGGACACCCTACCCTAGATCAGGCTGCCCACAGCCTCATCCAGCCTGGCCTTAAACACCTCCAGGGATGGGGACTCAACCACCTCCCTGGGCAATCCCTGCCAGGCTCTCACCACTCTCACGCTGAAGAACTTCCTCCTCACGGCCAGGCTGACTCTCCCCACCTCCAGCTTTGCTGCATTCCTCCTAGTCCTGTCACTACCTGACAGCCTAAAAGCCCCTCCTCAGCTTTTTTGTAGACCCCCTTCAGATACTGCAAGGCCACAAGAAGGTCACTTTGGAGCCCCCTCTTCTCCAGACTGCACAGCCCCAACTCTTTCAGTCTGTCCTCATAGCAGAGCTGCTCCAGCCCTCTCAGCATCCTCGTGAATACTCTTCTGTTGCCATCAGAGATAGAATTTATGAAGAGGACACCTACACATTTCGCAAGACTAACAAAAGTTATTAAAGGAAATTGGAAGAGCAGGTTTCTGTAGGCTTCACATTTAGAGGGAGCAGACCTAGAAGAGAGAGTGAGGAGCTGGTGATAGCGAGGACAGGTGAAAAACTTGAAGTTACAGCCATGAAATGTTGAGACCTTTCAGGCCTTAGGTTTCAAATGAACCTTAGCAAAATAAGACTGTCCAGAAGGCCAGGCATGTTAGTAACAGGGTCATGTCAAATGAAATGTGAGAAAACTCAATGTCAGGCAAATAGGAAGCAGTGAACTCTGTGGTTGGCCTCATCAGCACAGTTTCCAACCCTAGCACAAGCTCTGGTGCCTGTCACCACCTCCTCAGACCTGGGCACTCACATCTCTGGCATGGATTCAGAGACATTTGCTCCTCTCTTTGGCACTTTCTTGCCTTGTCCCCACAGTTACAAAATAAAACATTAACATTATCCATATTCTCCAGTGACTGTCTGTGGAAGAAAATGAATTTTGTTGAGTTACACAGATATATATCAATCTTATATTGCATTATGGAGCTGCTGGAGCTTTTTAACCCTCCAAAAATCCTAGTGGTGGTTCCACAGGGACAGAAGCACAGAGAGCGCCTACAGTGAAGTCATCTGCTGCTCTATCTCATAGTTGCCAGAGGCTGAAGACTGAGTTTTACAAGAAGCTGTTGCTACAAGGATCAGCAATTGTAACCACCACCAGCAGCTGTTTAACACCAAAGCTACAAGAAGTTCTTATAAAGTGCTTGGGAATAGCAACCCTTCCTGCTATCAGCAGTGGAGAAACTGAGGCATGGAGAAGCAGGGAGCTGTCCATGGACACACAGACAACAAGCGGCCAGACTCCAAGCTCCTCCATTCATGTCAGCTGTGATTACCTCTCCAGGCCATGCTGCCTGCTACCAGGACAAAACAAGAAGCAGGTCTGCTCTTTGGCTGCTTACAAGACTATAAATATAGTTCAAGGTTGTGGTGATACAATAATAATCCACAGGAGTGAAACATGAGCCATTTATGTGTGTATAACCATGGCTGGGAGATGTGTTTATTCCACTGCTCAGAGATTTCCTCTCTATTATACTTTGATCAAACACACACTGTGCTGAAGACAAAATACTCTCTTCATTTGTCTGTGTTTTCTTGGTCCTTTCTTATCTTCCTTATACAAGTTTTTTCCTTTCCCTCCTTGCCACTCGCTTTCATCCTTGCCACCAAAATCCTTCCTTCCTTCCACTCCTGCCTTCCTACTTGCCTGGGACAATAGGAGCAGTCAGCCAGCAGGTTTGCCCAGCTGGTAGTAGTGCAGAGTCCTCTCTTGCAGACTCAGTAGCCTGATATAGAGGAGTAATAGTGTAAAAGAAAGGCAAGGCAAGTGTAAAAGAAAGGAAAAAGCTAAAAGCACTAAAACGTAGTCTGGCTTCCAGAATGCTGCCTGTGAAGTCTCTAAATTCTATGGCTGATATACAGGTGTACACCAAACCATAACCAAGAACATGGAGTAAAAATGGGTATCCCTGCCTTCCCTCCAACACAGTTTGGAAGTCAGCTAAGAGGTCTCTACCTCCTTTCCCTCATGTCCATCCCTCCAGAGATATCCTCTTGCAGTTTTCTTTTATTCTTTCTTCCTGGCTGCCTTGCTGTATTCAAACCATGAGACACAGTTGGAATAAGGGTCAGGCTGCTGAACCAGCACACCTCCCCTTTTTTGGTAGACTACAATCTCACCTTCATGTGTATTTAACATACTCATCAATTCTCTTTTCCATAAACAAGTCAAAGGTTCATTTCTATCCATTCACAGTTTTTGCTTCATGAGCTTCTCCTGTGAACTTACCCCATGTGTTATATAAAACTGGATCATATTTAATTCATGCCATTCAGTCTCTCCATCAGATCAGCCCCAGATTTTTGGTACCACTGTCCCAGGAAAAGGGCCTGGAAATTGGACCCTTGCCTCTGAAGGTCTCTTAGTTTTTCCACACCCATTGGCTCAGCTCCTTTCCTTCCCAGCCTACCAACTGTTCTGGGAACAGCAGTTAAACCTGGATCACTGCAGGCAATGACCCAAACTGTTTTGTGCCCCTGTGCCAGTCAAAGTATGGCCTAGTTTGAGGTGTATTCATGTTCTACATCCCCATATGTCCTCCCAGAGGTGCTGGGCAACTTAGAACAACACCAGTGGGCACCAAAGTGGCTCAGCATACTTAGGCATGTGGGAAACACCGAGTAGCACCCATTCTGAGGGGACAGAGTAGTCTGTAAAGCCTCATTTAACTCCATAGGCAATCAGCTGAAATCTTTAGTTGAAGGTCATAACTAGTCACAGTCACATTGAGTAAGTGACTCCCACAAGCAGAGTTTGCACCAAGTGCATCACATTCCTACTCTAATCACTGATGAAAGAGAAGGAAACTGCACATAAATTCTGTTATTGCATAGGCTGGACTTAAAACTCCTATCAGTTCAGATCTGCTTGTAACCATAAATCTTCTTCAGTGACTGCAAGCTTTTATCAAGAAGTAACCATATATTCCTAATAGCTGGCATCTGGCCTAAGATCCATAGTTTATAAAACCTGTTTTAAAACAGGTTGTATCATTTGTTACATATATTTCTGTAAACCCATAGGGTTTAAAATGCAAGAACTGAATGACAAAGTCATGAGACTGGTTTAAAAAAAAAAAAAAAAAATCCAGAAGATTTAAGAAAGAAAATAACAAAAAGAATCGAACATTTCATAGAATGATAGAATCATAGAACAGTAATGTTGGAAGTGGCCTCAAAGATCATCTAGTTCCAACTCCCTGCCAGAGGCAGGGACACCTCCCACTAGTACAGCTCACTCAAGGCCTTGTCCAACCTGGCCTTCAACACCTCCAGGCAGGCAGCAGCCACAACCTCCCTGGGCAACCTGTGGCAGTGTCTCATTATCCTGATTGCAAAGAACTTCCTCCTAACATCCAGTTTCAATCTCCCCTCTGCCAGTTTAAACCCACTGCCCCTTGTTCTGGCATTGCATGACCTTGTCAATAGTCCCTCCCCAGCTATCCTGTACNGGTCTAAGGAGAGCAGAGCAAAGGGGCAGAATCCCCTCCCTTGCCCTGCTGCCCACATTTCTCTTGCTGCAGCCCAGCACTCGGTTGCTGTCTGGGCTGCTCTCACACTGCAGGCTCATGTTGAGCTTTTCATCAACCCAGACTCCAAGGTCCTTTTCCTCAGGGCTACTCTCAAACATTCACCACCCAGCCTGGAGCTGTGCTTGGGATTGTGCCTAGCTAGGTGCAGGACCTTACACTTGGCCTTGTTGAATTCCATGAGGTTGGCCTGGGCTCACCTCTCCGGCCTGTCCAGGTCCCTCTGGATGGATTCCTACCCTCTAGCAAGTCGACTGTGTTTGTTCACTAGAAACTTTTGGAGGCTATAATACATCTTGACTAGAGGCTCATATTGTCCCTACAGTCAGCATAGGGTCAAATGTTTTTGAACAAATCTGAGATTTCTACTTGCAGGGGTTGCTGCTTTACCAGTTTGATAAATGCATGAATTCACTGCACAGACTAAACCAAGCTGGGCATTATGGAGCAAAGCTATATGCCAGCAATGACACTGCCTATGAAGGAATCATGCCAGAATTCTGATGCCATTTTGGTTAAGCCTAAAACATTGTCTCAGGAATACCAGCAGACATTCAACTAAGTTGTCATAGTTGGCAGTAAAGCGAGACCTGCCCAATCCAATACATTCCTCAGCTGACAAAATGGACCAAAATGATACAATGGGATCTTCATGGGCATTAGAAGAAGTTGGAAAGGGTGAGGCAATTTGGCAGGTGTAGAAATAAGATGGGGAAAAACAAGATAAATATTTTCCCTGTGAATAATTGTCCACAAAAATCACCAAGTGAGACAATAAACCCAAGCTTACTGGAGTAACTCCAGTCTGTGAAAGAAAAGATTTTGGTGAAGATGATGCAGAACACTAAGAGCAAAGGAGCACACTTTACAAATACAGGTGTGAGGCAGCAATGTGTGAAGGCAGAAAAAAAAAAAAAAAAAAAAAAAAAAAAAAAAAAAANNNACAAAAACCGGGTGGTAGGAGAAAATGTGTAAAGAAAAAAAAAAAAAAAAAAAAAAAAAAGAAAAGAAAAAAGAGGTCCTGGCCTTACAGGAGTAAGCAGTGAGGGAGAGAAAAGACTCTTCACCAAAGTCTCCAGAGCTCATGCTCATCCACAACCTGTATGGACACATTCTCTGTTCAGGCCAAGCCAAACACCCAAGGAACTCCCAGGAAACTCCACACTTCTCAACAGTGTAATTGGAAGAAGCATTTAACAGTTACTCTCTGAGACATGCAGGTCATCATTTTGATGGCTATGCCAACCTACAGCCCTCCTCATCCCTGGGCATTTTGCTCTGTGTGTCCCAGAGCATTAGCATTTCTGTTACCTAAACCTTTGCTCACCAGGGCTTACACATTCACTGCAAACCTTCCTTTTGAAATTAGCTGTGCAGTTGAAGCCTCTCCATATGCTTTTAATAATTGAAAAGCAGTTATGATCTCCTCATCTGAGTGGCATTTCGTAGCACATTTGTCCATATTGAGAACTATGTCTGCTAAATATTTGAGAAAACCAAGATAAACAGAAACAAAAGAAAGGAAAAACAGTTCACAGCTTTCCAAGGCACACAAGTCCAGCAACATTTTTCTCTACCAGCAAATACATCACAAACACGTTAGGCCAAGAGCGGCAGATGTAAGGAGTGCCAGGTCTTTGAAACAGTTTATTTTACAACCAATTAGACAAATTGTCCACAACCTAAAAATTCTCTAAGTTGGCAGTCACACCAGGGAAGCAGAGGCCTCTGCTAAAACAGCATGCTTAAGATGTGGATGTAAACATCATTGTTGAGTTTTTTCCCCTTTTACACAGAAAAGGGTAACATCTGGTTAATTTGTGCATAGAATTCTGGGGTTTTTTGGGGGGGTTGTTATTTATTTTTTTTTTTGTCTAAATGTACTCACCTATATCATGTAACAGGCTGATCACTGTATTTGTGTACACAGCGAAAGGCTTGGGGAGGAAACTCCCACTGACGCAGTCTGCTTGGCCTCTGCAGCTTTTCAATTCCCTGGGAATGGAGCTGCTTTCTCTCAAAGGTAGCTGAAATGCATTTCTAGAAAGGATTCAGTGGAGTCCCAGTTTCTGCAGAGCTTTTCAGTGATGCCCCAGGATTTGCAGCTCTCACACAGCCTGACATTATCCCCACTCCCATGAACTCCTGTCTTTTTTAATGCATTTATTATTGTCTTTTAAGTGATATAAGAAAACTGAATGTGCTGGTTTGAGGTTAATTAGAATATTTTAATGAAAAAAATAGATTATAGGCTGTGAAAAGCTACCTCTGAGAGAAAGTAGCTTCCCATAGCTGTGGCTCCTATCTTCACTTCCAGTTTCCTACTCCTTTGCTTGCTTGATGCCCCATGGATATCTGCTTGGCACTGAGGAGCGCTGGGTGAATGTCTGCTGCAATCCTGAATGCTGTGTACTCCCCAAGCACCTCCACTTTGGGAGCCAAAGGTTGTGTCTTCCTTGCTTGCAGGGGTAGCCATAGAGCAGCAAACAAAAGACAAGGCCACCTCTCCCTGCTTCCAAAGCTGTCCTTGGTTAGCACTTGTCTCTGCTTCTGGGTGCTGCAGTGTGTAACTGCTAGCAGTTGGCTGCTTCTCAATGGTGCCTGTCAGAGCAGGGCTGAGCTCTGTCATGCCATGCCTATGACCAGCACAGTGCCAAAGGTAGTCTAAACATTTTAGACCATTTTGTCAGTCTATCCTACAAACCACAGTTGTGCTGGTTTGAGGCTAATTGGAATATTTTAATGAAAAAAAAATATATTATAGGTTGTATGAAGCAAACAATGGTGATGGTTACTTCACTCATAGGCTTGCTGAGGTGTATAAAAACAATGACACAAACATAGATAAGGGAGAAAGTCTCTGTCTGTTGGAGTTCAGCGTCTGTGTTCTTCTCCCTGGGTTTCAACTGTTAACCCAGCTAACCATTCTGCTTCTAAGCCCCCTTGCCCGTCCTCCAAACTCACCTTGCACATAAGGCAGACCCTGGGGTGGAAAGAAGGTGGAAGGGTGGTTGGGAGCCCCTGCTGGGGACTCTGATTTCTGGGAGGGGGATTGTGTTTCTGTATTACCTTTAACTTGCATATTTCTGTAAATACTCCTGTCTATTGTGTATATATCTGCTTGTATATTGTGTTAAGCTGTAAATAGAGCTTCAGTCCTTAACTTCCACTTGGTTGAGTCTAGTCTGGGTGGAGGGAACTCCCAAACCATCACACCGAACAGAGCAACAACCTACCCAAAATTACTCCTCTTTCACTGCCTTTTGAGCTGCACAAACCTGTTGAATGCAGACTAGCTACCAGGGATGGTAGAGGCAGGACAAGGAGGAGACAGTCATGGTCAGCAAAATAGGAATCTTTCTTGGCTTCTTTGTGGTTGTTCAGTTTTGTCTAAGCATCTGTTTATGACCATTTTACAGAGGGTTCGAAGGCAAAGGGAGAAAATTTGTTTGATGTTTGGTACATTTGGAAAATCCCTCCTCTAAACTGCAAAGAGACTTCCTTGAAAATTCAGTCAGTGGACAAGGGGCCCACTATAAACTTCAGTTAGTTGTAGCAAAACCAGAGTAGGTGAGGAATGACCAGAGAGAATGACCAGAATGCAGCAGAGGCGAATAGCTTATGTCTGGTGTGAGGGTAAAGAGGAAGTCAGTCACAAGACAAAAAGATGATGGTGTGCTTAAAGCAGTGAGTGAGGAAAATTAGCTTTTTATTGCCGTCTTTTTGAATGGATGAGGGAAAGGCTGCAAATATTACCTGCTTGGACTTTAGTATAGCTTTTGACACTGTCTGCCACAGCATTCTGCTAGGGAAGCTGATGGTTCGTGGTTTAGACAGGTGTACTTGTCACTGGGTTAAAAACTGTCTAGACAGCCAAACCCAAAGAGGTGTGATGAATGGACTTAAATTCACTTGGTAGTCAGTCACAAGCAGACATCTAAGCAGTCAGTTTTGGGGCCAGTCTCGTTTGCTGTATCTATCAAGGACCTGGATGAGGGGACTGAGGGCACCCTCAGTAAGTTTGCACATGACACTAGATTGAGTGGTAGTGTTGATGTGCTCAAAGAGATAGGAAGGCTCTGCAAAGGGATCTGGACAGGCTGGATCGATGGCCCAAGGTTTGTTGTATGAGGTTTAAGAAGGCCAAGTGCCAGGTCCTGCACTTGGGTTACAACTCCCTGCAACACTACAGGTTGGAAATCTGCCCAGTGGAAAAGGACTTGGAGGTGTTGGTCAGAAGCCAGCATGAACATGAGCCAGCAGTGTGCCCAAGCGGTCAAGAAGGCCAACAGGAATAGTGGAGCCAGCAGGAGTAGGGAAGTGATTGTTCCCCTGTACTCAACACTGCTGAGGCCACACCTTGAATACTCTGTATAGTTTTGGGCACTGCAGTGTAAGAGGGACACTGAGTCGCTGGGGCATAATCAGAGAAAGGTAAGGAAGCTGGTGAAGGGCCTTGAGAATAAGTCTTATGAGGAGTGTCTGAGTGAGCTAGGATTGTTTAGTCTGGAAAAAGAGAAGGCTGAGGGGAGACCTTCTTCTTAGTCTCTACAACTACAGGAAAGGAGCTTGTAGTGAGGAGAGTGCTGGTCTCTTCTCTCAAGTAACTCAGGATAGGACAAGATGAATTGTCCTTAAGTTGCAGCACAGGAGACTTAGGTTGGACATTAAGAAAAAAAAATTCATGGAAAGGGTTGTCAAGCCCTGGAACAGGCTACCCAGGGAAGTGGTGGAGTCACCATCCCTGTAGGTGTTCAAAAAACATGTAGACATGGTTCCTTGGTATGTGGTTTAGTGATCATAGTAGTATTATGTTGACATTGAACTTGATGATGTTAGAGGTCTTTTCCAACCTTAATGACTCTATGAATAAATTTCTTTGCTTTTCTGTTCACACTGCCTTTACATTTGGAGGCTTTCTAGAGACAAGTTTTCAGTGTGCACTCTGCACTCTCACATTACAGTGACTATGAATTACTCTTTTTAGATCAAACTGAGCTTTTACACAAGATTTTCAACTCACACCTTTGCCAAGTTTTCAGACATCCACTCTCCAGGCCTGTGAGTCACATGAGTTGTTCCAGACTGAACAGCCTGCACCAAGAAATGCAGACCAGCAGAACTTCGGCTGTGTAATAAAGTTCAGAACTGTGAAGGAGCATTAAAAACTGAAGCTATTCCCCGAGTGTTCACGTTGCGACTGGCAGTGCCTTTACCAAAAGTTCTGACTTGCTTGCAAGACCAGAAACATTCCCAGGAATGCACATCTAGTGTACATTAATCACTACTGGGCTAAACAGCAAAGCATGCTGTGTATTTAATGAGTTATCCTCAATTTAAGGCCTACAAAGAGCCTACTTTTCCAATAGATCTTTTTTAATTTAGCCCCATTTGCTGAAGATCGCTCATTTAATGCAACACATCATTATGCTTTTATTGTTAGATTTTTATGAACTGTACCAGATTAGCTGCAGAGAATTTACTCTGGATGCCCTAATTAGACCTTTATAGGTAGCCATAATTTTCTTTTCATGTACCCATAAAAGACTGATAAATTAATCTGCAAGAACATGAACTCTGTCATCTTTTCTCCCTACTCTGTCATCTTTTCTCCCTACTCACTCCTTGTTCTGATCTTTTCTCCCTACTCACTCCTTGTTCTGATAAAGCCCTAATGAACCCACTTGCACAATTCCCTTCTGTTTTGTTTCCCTTTAAAGGCTAATTTCAACTAGACAATTCAACCAGCTGCAATGTTTTCCATATATGATGCCAGAGAATAAGCAGCAAGCAGGATCCTTTCTTATACCATTTAATCATTTCCATTCTCAGCAAAAAGCAATCTCTCAACAATGGGAAACAAAGAGGTGTGACCCATAAGGTTTCACTTTGAAGCATTTATCTAAGGGGAGAAAGGCAGGCAAAGTAATAAACAGTAAATCCCTCAGCTGCTAATTGTCAGCTAATTAGCAAAAAAATGTCAGAGAAGGAATAGAATCTCTCCAAAAAGCATGGCAACAGAAAGAGGCATCTCGTTTACAGTTTTGAATGTGCTTCTCACACAGAGAACAGCACTCTCAAAGAATCCAGTCTCTGATTCACCAAACCCCCCCACATTTTTAAGTAGGAAAATCTTAAAAACTTCCTTAAACACTAGTTCAAAACTCTGCTAACTAGAAGTGATTTGGGGGTGAATACTGGATAAAGTTGTTTTGCTTTACATGAGACATCAATCTGCTTTGCGTACCTGATTGTTTCAAGATCTACAATATTTTTTGTCGTGATGAAGACAAAAATGAAGGAAGAAAAAACAGAATCATAGAATCAGGGTTGGAAGGGATCACAAGAATCATCCAGTTCCAACCCCCCTGCCATGGGCAGTGACACCCTACCTTAGATCAGGCTGCCTAGAGCCTCATCCAGTCTGGTCTTAAACTCCAGGGATGGGGCTTCAACCACCTCCCTGGGCAACCCATGCCAGGCTCTCACCACTCTCATGCTCAAGAACTTCCTCCTCATAGCCAGGCTGAATCTCCCCACCTCTAGCTTTGCTGCATTCCTCCTAGTCCTGTCACTACCTGAGAGCCTAAAAAGTCCCTCCCCAGCTTTCTTGTAGGCCCCCTTCAGATACTGGTAGGCCACAAGAAGGTCACCTGGGAGCCTCCTCTTCTCCAGACTGAACAGCCCCAACTCTTTCAGTCTGTCCTCATAGCAGAGTTGCTCCAGCCCTCTGAGCATCACTGCCCAGCCTGTATTTGTGTTTGGCACTGCCTCGACCCAGCTGCAGGACCTTGCACTTGGTCTTGTTGAACCTCATGAGGTTGGCTTGTGCCCACCTCTCCAGTTTGTCCAGGGCTCTCTGGATGCCATCCCTGCCCTCCAGCCTGTCTGCTGCACCACACAGCTTGTCGTGGCCAGCAAACTTGCTGAGGCTGCACTCAATGCCTCTGTCCATGGCATCAACAAAGATGCTGAACAAGACTGGTCCCAGGACTAATCCCTGAGGGACTCTGCTTGTCACTGCCTCCACTTGGACATGGAGCTATTGACAGCCACTCTTTGGGTGCAGCCATCAAGCCAGTTCTTTATCCATCCAGTGCTCCACCCATCAAACCCATGTCTCACCAGCCTGGAGACCAGGATGTGGTGTGGGACAGCGTCAAAGGCTTTGCTCAGGCCCAGGTAAATTACATCAGCTGCTCACCCCTCATCTATTAATAGACCATGTCATTTATTAAGATAAA
This sequence comes from Eubucco bourcierii, assembly GCA_013396675.1. NCBI lineage: Eukaryota > Metazoa > Chordata > Aves > Piciformes > Ramphastidae > Eubucco > Eubucco bourcierii. The sequence continues at coordinate 53,011 of VWZE01018028.1, read as the reverse complement.
CAACACGGGATTATTTATTAGTCCTGGCACCCACTTGCAAGCTGAAGACTGTAACTTTTGCTGCACTGAGTCCATATCAATTGTTCAAACATTTGCTCAGATCCATCAGTCATAGAAGGGGACTGCTGGATGCATTCATAACTGCAAAACGGCTAAGTGCACTCCTAAACACATGCACAATTTCCTTCTTGGCCATTGGAATCAAAGATGCTATACTAGCAGCATCAACCACCAGCTGCAGAAGTGGGAGCAGTGTGCTTGCTAATGAACTGTTCAAGATGTATCAGGTTAAAAAGGAATTCTGGGCTATTAAATGAATGCAAGTTGTATTAGTGGCCTTCATTGATGGAATGTGGTTCTTAAGAGGTCTTGGGCATTGTTCAAAATGACACTGAACCAAAGCGTCCTCCACTGTACCAAATGCTAAGTAAGAAAAATGTAATTAAAAAAAAAAGAAGGGGGTTGGGATGATACACCACAGACAGCACCCACAGTCAGTGGTAAAGGAGGAGTCATTGCTGGTGCTCTGTGGGATTACAGTGCGTGAAGGAAGTCGGGATGAAGCCCTCATACACCCTGGAACCAGAAAGTCCCACCACAAGTCTCTCCTTGACACAGGGCACTGTAGGGTTTTTTGGCCTCTCCTTTTAATAGGGTGGGATTTTGAGGGGTTGGTTTTCTAAGGAAAAGCAAGCACACAGTCCTAATCCAGGTGCATTTATTTGTGAATACTTGCTTCTGCCTAGCCTTAACCTCTAATCATTATATTTGCTGGCCAACTTTAATCTAACTCTGAGATATAAATGAATCTTAAAACATTTTAGGTAACTATATGGCTATTGACAAGAGGTAGACAGGCAGAGAAAGTGTATTCATGATCCCACTGAGGCAAAGGTATGAGATGACTGATCCCTTAGTAGATATCAGTGAATCCACTCAAGGCAGCCAAGACTCACTCGTTCACAGCCCATGGAACAACTAGACTTGTTTCAAGGGGTTGTTCCCCCCACACTGTGACTGCATCAGTGTAATTCTGACACTGCAAAGTGACATTGAGACCCGAGTCCACACTATGGTCAGGTGCCTAACTGTGAGACACCCAGCTGGCCTCTAGACCTGTAAGCCTCCTGCACCAGTCGAGGGCAAGGAGTGCTCTGCCTGCCTCTGCCCCTCTTGCGCCTCTCTTCTGACTTCCATGTCAAGGAAAGGGTGACTTACACCACACTGAGACCCTCATTCATCACACAGTGTTGTCAGGTACTCATTTGCAGCACATCTCAGCAGATCTGTGCTAAACAACCAGCACCTCAATCGTTAGCAACACTGCAAGATTTCAACTTCTCAGATCCTGCAATCATGGATCAGGCAATCTCACTCTTAATTTATGTCTCCTGCTTAATAACTTCTGATAATTTTTAGTCAAAGCAACATAGATAAAAAGGAGCAACAGAAGAAGTGCATGAAGAAGGGCACGAGAGTGGAAAACACAGTTCAAACTCCTCCTAGATATAACTGTTCTAAGAGTGCAATGAATTTTACACCAACCATCAGTCTTGCCAGCCTCATTTAATTACAGGGCCATATACTTAAGCCCATCAAATTAAGTATTCAGGGACATGGTTTGGCTCCTGGACTCAGACAATATCTTTTGAATACACTGGGGGAAAGAATATTAGGGGTTTGGAACAGCTATAGCCCACGTGTGATTTTTTCACATTATTACTGGCAAGCACCCGGGATGTGTTTTTGGAAATGCTCACCAAATAAACCTGAAAGACCTTTGGAGCTTTCAGAAAAAAAAGCTCCTCACTCCCATCTTAAGGATAACTCTGAAGGAGGTTTGCTCAAGTTAGGTTACATTCCCAGTAAACAGAGGACAGAAGACGTTTTAGTAGCACTTGCATGCATGGCATCAGTGCCTGAACTACCATGTGCTCTAGACAAACACTGGCATCACAGTGAACAGCATCACCCACCAGATGTTGACACTGTGTGGGTTATCAGGCTCCCAGAGGGAGCAGGTTCCCCAGCCATATCCTCTGCTGCTATCATCTCCCTTTGATTAAATCCAGAAACTGAAAAAATATCATCCTGACAAGCAATGGTTACTTCTGCCCTCAAAAGCTGGTATTGCTTTCTGCACCTGAGACATCACAACATGCTCAACTCCTCTCTACATCTCATTCAGACTGTATGTTCAGAGTCTCTTTTGGGCTGGCCATAGACTTTTAGAGGTCTGGTGGGATTTGGTTGGTTTACAGCCTCACTTAGAGCTAAGCCATATGAGTCACTGCATCCTATAGCAGCAATTCACACCACACCTGTTTCCCCAGGCAGCACTACTGCTTCATCGTGACAATGAACTACGGTGCCCAAAAGGAGCATTTATGCAGTCTTCATGAAATGCCCTAGTTCTGAAAGGTGCAGATGGGGTTTCATAGGAAGTATAAAAGCTCCAGGAGCTTAGCATCGTCCCTAAAGGGACTGAACATTTACAGGATTTGACCTTTCAGTCAAGCCTATGTTGTGGTCAACTCAGTTATTCGCTACACATACCAAAAAGCATTAAAATTTATGTTTATGGATAGTGTGGAATCTACTCAATGTCTTTGCCACTCAGCAAGAACAAAATAAAAGTGTGATCCATGTATTTTTAAAGCAGGACCCATCCTATACTTTCTGCAGATTTAAAACACTACTTTAAAAAGCTAAATCCTTTTGTGTCAGTAATCATTCAATGGAGTTGGAAATATCAGCATTGTCCCCAATGTAACAGCACCCCAAGCATTCAAAAATCATGAGTCAGATGCCATCCTTCAAATGAAAAAATCACACAATTGGCTTCAGAACACGCACATAAAAATGTAATCAATTCCAAATATGGTTTTAGATTTCTCGGGATATCACCAGGGACATGTTTTGACCATTTCTTTGACACCAAAAGCACTTGAAATTTTCTTTGTTTTGCGAATCAGAACTGGGAGATTCTCACACAATTCATTGCTTCTAGGAGCTGAGGTTTTAAGTGAAATAGCAAACACTGGCTCATGGTAAAATCACAGAGCTGGCAATGATGCTACTGTGATACCTTTTTCCTACCATTAAAAGCCTGGCGAGAAAGGGAAAAGCATTATGGCAGAATCATAGAATCAACCAGGTTGGAAGAGACCTCCAAGATCATCCAGTCCAACCTATCACCCAGCCCTAGCCAAGCAACTACACCATGGCACTAAGTGATTTTCTAATGGGGTCAAGACTGGATTTTGTGTCACCAGGAAGATCAAAATATGGATGATCTTGCTTTCCAGAGACAGGGAACTGACAAAATACTCACAGAGAACACTAAGCCAGACCTTGAATGAAATGCAGTTGCTGTTCTCAATACTCTGACACTGGACTCAACACCATGGCCAACTGTCCTGCTCAGCAACTTCATAAAGCCTTCAATGAACTTGGTAATAGATTGACTAAACTGCTTGAAATTTTTTTTACAGTCAATTTAAAATGGGAAGGAAGTGCAAGACCAAAGGAAAGCAAGCATAGTACTGCTTTTTGATCCTGGATTGGCTGTAATCTTTTTGTATCTAAGTACTAAAACAGTAAAATAATGAAAAATTTGTCAAGACCTCATAATTTGCTAACCCTCTAAAGGGAAAAGGAAATCCAAATGAGAGACAGCATAGATTTAGAATGAGTGTCTCTTTTTCTTTTTTTTCCTTGTTTTTTTTAATATTGTTAAAACACACACACTCTTATCAATGGATAAAATCTTAAAGGAGAAATAATTCAGTATGCCAGATTAGGGCCACTGTGATGTGGTTTGAAAGCTGGCTGAAGATTCATAACCAAAGGCTAATTCTCATGTAAATGTAATGAGTTCTGCCCTGTGAGGCAATGCATAAATCAATGCATTAAGGTGGATTTTTTTTTTTTTTTTGGTTGGGCTTTTTTGGTTTGGTTTTGGGGGATTTTTAGTACTAATTAATGATCTAAATACAAAATAAAAGTTCAGGAATGAAATCACCAACTGCCAGCTAATTGGAGAAACTACAAAAAACCCAAACAAACAAACCCCACAAAGAAACCCAAACCCAAAACCAATGAAAACAGGAATATTGCAAATAGAAAGAAATCTGCAATAGAAAATGTAAGAAGCTGAAATTCAATTTGGGTAAGAAAATGACAACCTACTGTTTCTTGAAAATAATTGCTCAGCTTAGGCTCAGCGGAGTCCATGTGCAGATTGTAAGATGAGAGTAACAGAGGGAGAGCAGATGTGTGCCATCAACATGCAAATGCACAGTCTCAGACATACCCAAGCTCTTGGCTTCTTTTTAACAGGAGGTAGGTGCCCCTGGCCCAAGAAATTAGTCCCACCATACAGGGCCACTGGTGGAGTGTCACTGGTGGACCAAGTCCACAGGTGTGTTAGCCCAACACACCAGCAATTGCCTTTAAGTCTCGGCACTGCTATGGCAGGAGGGGACAAGCAGAAAGGGACTGAGTATGGACATAAAAAGTAGTTTTGAGTAATCCCCCCAATGCTGGGCATCTTAGGTTGACAGCAAGCTGACAGGGCTGTCCTGCCTACTGCTGATATTAGGCAGGTTTGATGGGTGCAGCATGTACAGCTTGGGCCCTGAGGGCTTTGGCTCGTTCAAAAGTTAGGTTATAGTGAACAGAAGACAAGGTAGGAGGGATTAGGATGGTTCATCCCCCAGCAAAAGCAGGATAGAGAGAGGTGATTATGCCCAGGAAGTAAGATGGCACAATTTATGTGGGAAGCTGAAGAGCTATATAGAGAATCAGACAGGAAATAAGCAGGAGAACTGAACATGGATAACAACTGCAAATGCTTAAAATGTGTAAAAAACAATCAGAAAGACAAATAAATCATGGCCCACTTTCCACAAAGCATTCAGCCTCCTGTAGCTATTTACATCTGCCTGTCTGGTACTTGCAGGGAAATGAGAGTTGAGCCCTTCTGAACAGTAGTTACATACAAGTAATGAGAAATTGAAACAGGAATTAAATCAATTCTGAATCTCAACAAAAGTCACCCTGATGCTGTGAGATGCCACCCCAAGGGACATTTCATCACTCATGCCTTTTTCAACTGGACTGAAGAAAGCATTAGTATTAGTCCTGCAGGGAATCTGAGCTTCTGCAGGGAAAAGAGGTAAGCTGTTTGCACCAGGAGGTTATTTTCCTCATCAGGTTTGAACTTTTAATTAGGTAGCACAGGTTCACTTTTAGGCATGTCACAGGCAAAGAGCATTTTGAGCCCAGTACCATAGTTTCCCAGCCTCCCTGAGCTCTCACCCATTTGCAAACAATTGTGAAGGTGGAAGAATTCAGAGAACAGATGTAGCCTGCCCCCCTAGTCCCATCTGTTCACATCAGAAAACCACCAAGCAATCTGGCAGGGAGAGCTCTCTCCACTCAAGATAGATGCTGGCCTGGGCTGGGAGGGGAGGGGAGGGGAGAAAGAAGGGGGGAGACAGGGAGGGATGGTGGTCGTGGGTCCAACTGAACAGGCCCTGCCAGTGCTGCGTGGGAAGCTTGTGCAACATCTGCCAGTATCACATCTGTCTCAAGTTGAAGCAAAATCCTCCAGCAAAGTCTGTCAAAACACAAAGCACCTGAACGAAGCTTGTCACATCCCCCTTTATGCACAGCTTCCACAGCACAAAATGCCACCACAATAAGGAAAGTCTCTCAAGCCCCTGTCCATCCAGAAAAGGCTTGTGAGTTTGGCAGGATATGCCAAATACACAGTGCTGAAGCAAGTGGATGTTCAAGAGTGCAGATGCGAAGGACAGTGGAATATGGACGGCAAAGCACTTGGATATTCTCTTTCCTGCACTGGAAATCACTAACAACGGTGCTTGGTATCCCTGAATGGGATAAAATCCCAGTAATTTGGGAGCCTCAATGGCATGGGCTTAGATCCTTTGTACCCAGTGGTCCCTGCTTCTCCCTGAGTGAGGACTCAGGGCATGACTTGCTCACCCTCCCCTTCATCACCACGTTCTTCTGCAGAACTTTCTGCTTGGTTGGAGCTGCTCCAGGCCACTCGGGTGCACACAAGGCAGCAGCGAGGTGAAGAAGCTGCAGTGTGACAGCTACCGGCACTGGGCAGACAGCAGAGACTGCTGCCAGTTCATGCTCCTCCCAAGCCGCCTCCTCCTCCATCTGTGGAAACAGGCTGAGAGCACTTTGCTCCTTCTTAAGAGTGTTGCAAAAACCTATATTCATGAAGCATCTAGCTAGTGTACCATTAGACTAGCACTTAAGCTGTAAAACAGCCATGGCACCAGTCTAACTAAATCATCTCTGGGTCCTCCATATGACAAAAGTAGCATAGACTCAGCACGCAGCCAAGGTGCATGGTTAACAATGAGAAATGTACACAGCCTGCTTCTAAGGAGGTGCAGCATCAGTGAAAAGCAGCAAAGCATCAGTGAAAAGCAGCAAAGATGTTTCTCCTCCACTGCTGGCATAATTCAGCACTTCACACATAAGGATCACAAAATATGAATGGGAAAAGACAAAGACATAATACTGTGATGGCTGAGGTACAAACTATTTTTAAGATTTTTTTTTTCTTTAATAGATTTTCTTGCCTCCGTGTTTGGGGGTGCTTAATATCCTCTGGGAAAGATAAACATCAGTGATTATTTTAGGCCTGTATGACCTCGCTGAGGAGTAACATGACTCCATACAGAGCTGAGAGCAGACTTGGCAGAGCCTGGTTGTAAGGAAGTCCTCTATTGTGCAGACTTGCATTGCCTCTGAAGCAATATGTTTTTTTGTCTTGCAGAGTGAAGCTCAGAGAAAAGGCTCAGCCCGCACCAAACTCTTTCAGAAAACGACTGACTCATTTTCAGAAAATCAAACATAATCACAGGAGGAAGTAATAACTGCCCTTCAGAGCTGAACACTTTAAACCAAACCCCTGCTCTTCACCCTCACCATGGCAAAAGAAGAAGATAAAAAAATCGCCGTGGCAAACAAAGCACGTTCTGTTCCATTTCAATCAATCTCTGATTTATGACAGGTTTCATTAAGTCCTTAAAGAATCCCACCCTAACATCTCTGGCATTGTTTTCTTTTAAACTAACAAAGCAGCATTTCAAATTCCTGACCACATCTTGGTCGACTAACAGAAGAGCCTCTTTCCTGAACAAAATGATTTGTTGTAGCAGAGAGTGGAGTAAGCCACAACAGCTGTAAATCTGCATTTGCTTCTCTGCACAGCCATGCTGCACCTGCAGATGAACTTTCAGTTGCAAAGCTGAAACAGCCCTTGCAATAAATGAATTTATTAGCTGCCACTTGTCCAAGCTACTGCAGGGCACTTGAGTCACGGATGGAGTTGTGAACAAGAGACAGGTTATAACCAAAGCAGCAAAACTCAATTATTTTTAATGCTGCTGCCATCTTGTCTATTGCTCCTTTTAAGTCTTCAGCAAATTGCCAGGGAAGCCCAGGGCACTGTAGTGGTCTGATCTCCTTTCCCTCTGCCCTCCCAGTCACATACAGAATCATAGAATGGTAAGGTTGGAAGGGACCTCAAAGATCATCTAGTTCCAACCCCTTGCCATAGGCAGGGACACCTCACTCAAGGTCTCCTCCAACCTGGCTTTCAACACCTCCAGAGAGGGAGCAGCCACAACCTCCCTGGGCAACCTGTGCCAGTGTCTCAGCACACTCACTGCAAAGAAGTTCTTCCTAACATCCAGTTTCATCTCCCCTCCGTCAGTTTAAACCCATTGCCCCTTGTCCTGTCATTGCAAGACCCTGTCAATAGTCCCTTTCCAGCCATCCTGTAGGCCCCCTTCAGATACTGGAAGGCTACTATAATGTGTCCTCAAAGCCTTCTCTTCTCCAGGCTGCAGAGCCCCAACTCTCTCAAGCCTGTCCTTATAGCAGAGCTGCTGCAGCCCTCTGAGCATCTTTGTGGCCCTCCTCTGGACCCGCTCCAACACTTCCATGTCCTTCCTGTGCTGGGGGCTCCAGAACCGCACACAGTACTCCAGGTGGAGTCTGACAAGAGCAAATATAGCTGTATATGTGCTGTGTACACCTGTGCCCTGTAGTGTGCAGCTGCAGTCCTTGCACAGCATCCTTTGCCCCTTCCCACCCAGCCAGCTGCTGCACCCAGACTTCAACAAAAAGTCACCCATTTGAGTCACAAAATGAGTGCATTTGTGAGCTATCCTAACTATACTTAGCTTTCAGCACAGCTGGAAGTCCTTTTTTTGATCAATTAAACTTAAGATCATGGTTTGAGGCCGAGGGTTTGGTTTTAGGCAGCATAAAAAAAAAATGCAGGACTGGTGTAACTCTCCCTGAATTCAGCAGTTCTCTGCAGTATCCCAAGACAAGAATATTGCAGGATCTAAAGAGCTTCAGTTTACATGTGGGTCAACCTCTAAGAAAAAGCTCTACCAAACAGCTCAAAGAAAATGTCCCTAGGCACCCAGAAGCTTCCAGGATATTCACTTCATAAGTTTGTCTTTGATATCTCCTCTCCATTACAGGAACTTTGGTGGTCTCAAGGAGGCAGAAAAACTGCCTTGCTCAGCAGCAGATGGCCAAAAGAAGGTGCACTCTTGCAGCTGTGTTGACATGTAGCAGGAGTTATTCTGCCTCCATAGCCCTTCCCCTGGCTGGTACAGGGGTAAGGAAAACACTGCAGGAATTTACAGCCCTTGCAGATGTTTGTAGTAGCCTTTTGGAGGAGCAAAGCACTGTTACGGGGAGGCTGGGGAGTATGGATATCTCCTCATCCTTCATCTCCACAGTCTCTCCACATCATTGCCAGCCCCCTGTGTGTTAGTCCCTGTAATTAGTCTCTGCCTAACCATGATCTTTACTTCTCAGCTGGCCATACTGAAATGTTGCCTATCTGGTAAAAGGTAACTATTCAGTGAGAAGGCATCAGCAAGACAGAGAAGACATCAGTGTNAAAAAAAAAAAAAAAAAAAAAAAAAAAGGTATCAGGATGAGGATGCAGTTAGGTTTGAAAGGAGTTTACAGCTTCACCCTATCTTCCTCTCTGCCCACTGTCCTGCAGCTCAGACAAGCCTAATGCAAGCAAATGGCCTCTTGGGGCCAGAGGAAGGAGTGTGTTTCCCTTTTTTGCCCAACTCACCCCAGTTCTGCCAGCTTTCCTTCTCCGATGCTTGTAAAAGACCATGTGCACCATTGATACCTGTATCTGGTGGCCTGGGAATGGTATAAGCTAACATCTGTTGCTAGACATTTCCTTAGCTGGGCCTGGTTTAATAGCCATTTTTGCCTTGAGGATGGAGAATAAAATTGGAGCCCTGGAAGTCAATTTCCCAAATTTCTCTAACACCACAGCATGCATGACCCCAGAAAACTGCTGCTGCCATTCATACTAAATGCCCTTCTCTGGCTAGTAGAGGAAAAGCTGAGAAACAGTAAGATCCTCAGAGAAGAAAGTATCAGTGGTTCCTCAAATGGAGCAGCATACAAAAGAACATGTGTTTCCAACGCATGGTTCTGTTTAAGAATGACTCCATGAAAGATAAACAACTTTGTGGATATTTTCATTGTACATTTAGCAGAAACTTTTCCTTTGGAAGAGAGTAATAAAACCGGGTCCAAGTGTCAGTAAGAAGCTCAGCCTTCATCAACTGTTAAAAACAATCCCTTCATTTCAGAAGACTCTGACACTTTTAGATTTATCTACATCTGTTGTTCCCTTCTTTTTTGTTGCTGAAAAGACTTGGAACCAAATTATCCTGTGATCTCTGATCCAGTGATCTCCTGGGTTGAATCGGTGCATCTCGGCTAAAGTCTGTAGTGCTGCACCAGTTTGCACCAGTGGCAAATCCGGTGCCAGTCACACAAGAATCAGGAAGTTGGGGTTACAGAAAGGGTTATTTGCACTACAGGAATGAATGACAGCACAGTTTCGGTTTCCAGAGCGCATACATTTCTTGTGTCACTCACTTTTGGTCTGTCTCACACACTGCATCCCAAGCACAGCATGCGGTGAAGATAAAACCATGTTGCAGATCTCATTAATCTGGAGTGGCCCTGGGCAGGTAGCCGCTAAATGCTGTAGGGAAGACCTGGATTTCTGTACTGAACCAGCAATGCTACAAAACAGTGAAGAAGAAAACAAAGAGGTAGACGAAAGTAACTTCTCCAAACAAATTGTTAGCTTTAAAGCAAGAAGCTTCCAACTCCTTGTCTAAGTCCTCTGCTGGCGTAAGCTGTCAAGGCTCCATCAAGCCAAATTATTTACACCAGGTGATTTGTTCTGCTGTATCTGGAAGACAAGGTTGGTCCACTTCTTGTCGCACCAGTAGCAAACATCTTGAGACATCCCAGTCACCAAGTGACTGGAGCATCAGCTGCCAAGATAAAACCTGTCAAATGCAATGAGATACAGCCAGGAGGCAATGGATTCATGGTCAAACCTTTGCTGGATCTTATGGTGATATCTAATCTTTAGACCTTCTCTAGATCGCAGCGAAAGCAATAGGAGTTTCTGTCAGCTCTCATGTTGGCAAGAGCTAGAGCTTCCAGCTAGACCACGGCATGCTGCAAGGCAGCCTAACATCATAGACTGATGGTACACTGGCAGTCTTTTACCTTCAGAAGCAAACAGATGATGCTACTGACTGCAGTTTATAGTAGTCTCATTGTCCAAAGTTTTGCAGGATTCTCCTCTTGTGTATGATCACAGGAAGGCAAGCACAAGTTTGCCACTGATTGCTACAGAGCCAAGATTTCCCTGCGTGTTCCCTGACCAAATCCTGTAGAAAAGTATTTTGTTTTCTTCTGTTCTTACAGAAAGCAATGCTTTTCTAGATGACAATTTATAATGAACATTTATAACACCTTTCCTTGAGAAATGTATCAGCATTCCTAGACACATCTATTCCTAGATGCATCACCAAAGAGTCAGGTAGGAAATTCTGATTTTTTAAAAAAAAATAAAATTCAGAAAATTACCCCGACAACAGTTCTTTCCTACAGAAAATAAGTTATTTTAAACATTCAGAGGTCCTGAAAGCAAAAAGAGTCCAAAACAAAACTCTGACATTTCCTACCTCCTGGATGCCAGCAAGAAGCATCCCATACAACATGAGAACATGGCATGGACAGGGTTGTAGGGAAAACTCAACACCTCCAACAAATGAAACGATTTTAATACTTGGGAATAACCCTGACAAGCTATACCTGGTTTCTGTACACTCAGAGGGAGAATGGTAAGAAATCAGAGGCTAACCAGGGATTAGGGCAGAGTTTAATCTCCTGGATGAGTCCTGTGGCTCCAGTTACTCTTTCTGTAATGTGGGAGTAATGGTACTGGCTGCTTCAGTAAACTGCTTTGAGATCTGCCCATAGAAAGTGATTTGTAGAAGTATGCATCACTATTAATTCTGCCTTCAGGGAATAATGGCACTACTCTGAGTATGGGAAGCTCAATGTGTAGAGGTTTTTTGGTTTGGGTTTGCTTGGGTTTTTTTTGCTGGACCTGGGCCTTGATTCATTTTTCCATGTTTACTCTATGTATTTACTTTTTTGCACTTCATTCAGGATAGATAATGAGAACAGTAAAATCTGCTTCCACTTTTGTCTCTGGAACAGATCAAAGAATTTAATGGACTTGGATGCAGCAGAACTCTAAATGCTCTTTTCTGAACAGATACAGCCAATTAAATGGCCCTGTTGGCTTCCAGGAGGATTATTTGAGATCTCGTTATTTGCACTGCTCTGAATTTGGTCCTTAGAAGAGAATGGGCACATTCTGCCTACAGAGGGGAAGGGGGAAAAAAATGCAGAAAACAGCAAAGGATTAAATTTTTTGCATCTCGTGTACTTAATGCAATCAGCTTTAGCAAAGCACACTGTGCTCCTCCTTGTTAAAGCAGTCCTGTCTTTTTTCTTTTTTTTTTTTCTCCCTGCCTTGGAATTGCTACAGAGGGATAAAGTTCTGCACGGCTCGCTCACTTACACAGTTGTAATAAGTCAGAGCAGGTTGGCTTCCTGCCCAACAAAACACAAACTCCCCCGAAGTCTCCAGCTTTTCCATAGCAACACCACAGTCATCAACACAGCAAACAATCGCTCCCAACCCCTTCTACGTCTCCCCTCTCGGCGCAGGGAAGGATAACATTGCACCGACCTCCGCTAATTGCCGGGCGTCAAAGGAGATAGTGAGGGGGATCGGATTACCCTCCGCACCGAGCTTAACGTGACAGCAAAGGAAAGAAAGGGCGCTGAAAACACTCAACATTAGTGTGCCTTTGCTTAAAAGAAAAGATTGTTGCTGCTTGTAAAAAACAAGAAACGCCAAAAAGTGTAGGTGCGTTGTGACCTGCTGGGGTTGCAAACAGCAAGCCGAAGCAGGAGCGTAAGGCTGCGTAGAGCGCCTCGGCCCAACTCCATGTCTCTGCAAGGTGTCTAACGTCCTGAGCCTTGCCGTGGTTATCAGTGGGTACTTCTGCTGGGCAAGTGCCCAGTTTTCAGGGGATAAAAGAAAACTGATGGTTCTGCAATTAGGATTCTTCTCCAGCTCTGCGCTGAGCAGGACTGCTCAAGATCTACGTGGGGAGGCAGCGGTTACAAGTGCTGGGTCCTGATCTACCGCTGCTTCCTATTGGATTCCTTCACACCTGTCCAAATAAGGGCCAACACCAGGGCTGAGCACCACTATCCTCATCTGGTAGCATTTTAGTTTCACTTTGGATAGGTATATTAGACCTCACAAGCTGCGAGGCAATAGAAAGCGAGGTCCCAAAGGCCCCAAAATACCCTATTTAAACTAAGAGCAAGAGGTTTTCAAGCCCGTGAGGGTCTGAGGACTACTTCTGAAGGGTCTGTGAAAGCTATGCAAGGAAAGCAAATCAATTGCCACGAGGCTTAAGTTAGTTGTAAATGAACCTTCCTATGCTCTGGAGAACTTTTAGAGGATCTGCAATTTGTAAAGGATTTGACAACTATGTCCACAGGCTTTTACATTCCCCTGCAGACATGGCAAGAACCTGCTCTGTGCAAGGAAAGCTACCTGAGCTTTGAATAAATTTTGGGTATAGGTGACAGTGTTGATATGAGTATGGGCAGTTCTCTGCCATTAAACTTCACCAGTGTAAACTCAAGAGTGAATATAGTTTCCCTGACAAAAACTAGTAATTTAATTCCTTTGCACTATAATTTTGCTTTAGTTTTAAGGCCCTCATTAAAGTAAAAAAGCTTTGTAGGCTGAAAATGGCATAGGTCAGCTAGCTCCTTGTGAACAAAGTAAAAATTTTAAGGCAAATTGGCCCCAAACCAGCCATTTCCAAATAAAATCCAAAATCCTGTTAAAAAAACCAAAACCAAAACCAAAACACCCAAACAACAAAAAGTCCACCCTTTGGGCTTTACAGAATTATTTAGCTATTTTTATAACATTTGAAAAAAAAAATTATTTCCCTGGGAAAAGTCCCAAATGGAAACAATACACCAAATATTCTGGTTTAAATGGAGGCTTAGGTAGCACTGTACTTTTCAGCATGCCTGGCCTTGAAGTAAGCCTGCCTGAAGGTACAAACCTCTGCTGCTGGACCAGTGACCTGAAAGTGTTAGTCTCCATGGCAATATCCCACCACTGTTAGGCTTTCTCCACCAACACGTGTGACTAATGCATTGAGGTCCGTGGTCCATCATACAGAGGGTCTGCAGTTTGCCTTGGTCCAGTACAACCCATGAGAGAATTTATCCATCCTTTGTGATGAATGATGCAAACAAGAATGCTGGATTTTGGTGCACTAAACTCACCAGTTAACACGGGTTTCAGTTCAAGTTAGTGCAGAACTGCTCTAAACCATCAGGCAGATTAACTTGTTCAAATCTACATGAGAGATATTTTGGTGTGGATAGTAAACAGATGAAGCAAGAGGGTGAGCTTCCTGCATGACATACATACATATGGCTCAGGTAGGACTTGCAGCAGCTAACACAGACCTGGCTACCCTAACTGACATTCAGTTTAACTCTATCAGCAGTGTGATGAGGTCCTCCTGATGATAGGTTTGATGCCATTTTAAGATTTCTTCACCCTGGCTGCTGAGTTATGTCTACATATGTTCAATGTCATTTAAAGACTGCTTCACCCCAGCTTCTGGGTTACATCTGCATATGTTCAATGCGTTTTAGGATTGCTGCTGGGTTACATCTGCATGCTACAGATGCCAAAATGTAACCCCTGGTCAGTGGGTGTTATGCATGGGTTTCTGTGGCTTATCCACAGAGGAAATGAGTCTCTCAGCTACTACCCTGAAAAAGCTGGTTCTACAGCCCACAGTATGATAGCTTGTAGATTTAATTCTAGAGGTCCCTGACCTCTAGAATTTGGTGGTGCCAAAAGCAGTGGTTAGCATGCAAGTCTATGTGTTAACTTGGACAAGGACAAATAGGATTGCAGTTACCCTGTAACTCTGTACTGATGACCTGAACAAAGTCAGTCAATACAAGCTGTGTATGAAAATGACTTTTTTTTTTTCTTCCCCTTCTTAAGAACAGAGGATTTCACTTTAGGCTTCGGCTTTTTTAGTCAGTGGAAACATGAGCACTGTCTTCTCTGTGCACAGTGTCACTGCCACAACCCCAGTGGCTCATACTGAGACACAACAACATAATTACCTCCTGAGACTTCAGGGACACTGTGATCCACTGCCACGGCAGTCTCAAAGCCTGCAGACACAGAAAAGCAATGTGGAGCTTTGTGTTAGTCTGACTCAGCCACTCAGTTCCCTTCAATAGGCTAGGGGGCCTAAGGATGAACACAATGTTCCCCCTATCACTCCCTCATGTGCCACTGGTGATAACTGCAGATGTGAGCCCCAAAGGGATGCCTCAGACAGAGATCAGGTTGGATTCCAGCAAGACCACGAGAGCAAAGATCAAATGCCTTATTTAACTAAAGCTGAAATGTCAGCCTTGTTGCTATCAGTACAGACTCTCCTCTTTCTTTTACCAGTGTTAATCAGAAGAAAATAATGAGACTGGATATAAAACTGAAAGGTCCTGCTTTAGCCAAGGGTCCACTTGTTCAGTTTGTGCTTTGTACCCAGTCATTCTTTTGCATGGAAAGCAACTCTCTGTGAGGCCTTTCTGCTCTGCAATGCTATGAACTCATTCTCTTCTCAGACTGATGGGGCAAAAGCTCTCTAACATCTTCCCAGCATTCTTGTTCAAACCAAAGAATCGCTTAGCCCGCACTGGGAAAACAAATATAAAATCTTCTAATACCTAATATCATCATCATCATCTTCTAATATCTAATATCATCATCATACTTCACTGTGTAGCCCTGCTCACTTCACATCAAAGGTGTCTCTTGCCATTAGCCACAACTGCTTTGCATGTCCGCACCTCCCAGGACATCACTGTACAGTTTACTCCTGTCCCATAGAGTTTATACACAAGTTGCAACTGCTTAAACAAGAACCAACTGCTGCTGCTGCTGCTGCTTAATTCTTGTGTTCTCTTTTTCAGAAGAGTTTTCATGGAAAAGCCTTCTGAATGCTGTAGATGAGAAAGGCACTGACTATGTCTTCTGCTAAGCAGCCCATCCTGGTTACTGCAGAAAGACTTGGCACCAGCACATCCCTGACCTGGCTGAGAGGCAGGAAGCTTTGTGCATGGCTTCAAGGCCACTCTTTATTTCTGATGCTGTGTTCTAGGAGTACAGTCTCCTGTTTGAAAGAGCCTGAAGCCCTTACTGGGCTCTCACAAGCACCTCTGGGTGCTGGCCTGCCCTGCTTGGTTTGGGAATCACTTGCTCGAAGCATCTCTCTTAACATTTACTCACCCGAGTTTCTCATGGAGTGTAACTAAGTCCTTTGCTGAAAGTATTTCTGAATTGCAAGAGCAGACAAATACATGAAAGCAGGAGGCAGAGAGGAGCAGAGTTGATTAACTGGAGCATCCCAAATACAGGCTACTAAGGAGTGCCACAAGTACAACTAACTGGATATAAACACTGACAGTGGCTGTAGCTCATTCCCATCAAGCAAACCAATTGAAATCTGGGTGCAGAAACTGCAGGACCTGTTCAGAAAAGTATCTCGTTAATAATCTTCCTGAGTGAACGACTGAAACCTGTGGTCTTGCATTTGAATTTTGCTGGAGAAACCCTCTAAGATATAGAAAACCTTTGAACAACCCGTTTCTGAGCTATAAGATCTCCCAGCCTCCCACATCAGACAGGCTGTGCAACCAGTTTCTTGCCACCACAAAGTCAGTGGGGTGGGGGCAGACGAGGTGTTTGCAATGCTTAGTGCCCTGCTTGTACAGCTTATTTAACCTTTGCTCAACAGTATGTCTTATTTCTGTCTCTTTGCCTCATGCTTTTACCGAGCCCCCAATCTCCTTCCTGTCTTTTCTTGATAACAAGGTAATGAATGCAGTAAAGACATTGATATGTTAGATTAGATAAGAGAGGGTTATGAGAGACTCTGATCAGCACTGTTGTTCACGCAGGACTTCAATCCATCTTGCTACGAGCAGCTTTGCTTTGGTTTCCAAGTCCATTGCTCCTGCAATTCTATGCCTTTACAGACTGTTTCAGAAGCCAAGTCCTAACAGGCCTAACTCCTAACAGTTTCTTGCTCCTGTGAGAAGCAATGGCTCTGAAATCTCCTACAAAGTTCTTACAGTAGATTGGCACACTCAGGAGCTTCAAATTGAGCATATGGTGATGTTTGTGAGGCAGGAAAAGGTGATACCTGAAGAATGATTTAAGAGTTGAGAGGACAAGTCTGATCTGATGGGACAAAGCATGTCAAGAAAAGGAAGCACACAAGTTTTAGAAATCAGTAGTTTGTAACAGGGCTCATAAAAATGGAGATCTGACCATTTAGTGCCTATTGCACTGTTACTGTGGAACTGGTCAAATTTGATTAGCGTGGGAGCTTTTTGCCCTTGAAAGTGAAAAAAATAATTTAGAAGGAGTCAAGTTTTCTCCTCCTCGAAAGGATAGTTATCCTGCTTTATACCAATTTGGCTTCATATTCTCAGGGCAATTTTCAAGCTTCCCTTGCTTACAGATCTTAAGATTGTAAAAGAGAGAAACATTAAGGCACTGGCAGCAAAATTTCACTCTCCTCTTTTGCCCTTCAGCTCCTTGTACTGGCCTCTAACACCATACTAAGATCAATGGTTACCACATGTGCTGGGAAGTTCAGGCACCCTTGCTCCCAGCAAGGACCAAGCACCTGTGAGAAACAGTAAGCCTGAATTTCCTGGCAGGGACCTACCTGTGTATGACATGCCTAGAATCCTATAGAGATAACCCTCTTTTTAATAGATTATCCCCCTTGGTTTTTTAAATACATCTTCAGTAATATATTTAAATAACAAAAAGCCAAAATGTAAGGAAAACAGAAACAGTGACAGATCAGAAGGCAGCAATGATAAAACAGCAAGACAGGGTTCTCTGTAGGAGCAACACATACGCCCTGGCACAAAAAGCAACCAGACAGTCTCTTTGTTTGTTTTTTACCCTAGATCACATATACTAGCAAGGAAGGAAATCAGTCTTTTCCATTTGTTCTCTAATATCTCTAACTTTTAAAAAAACAACCAGGCCTGTCTTTATACAAGACTACTTAGGTTATTTATACAAATAGTGGTTTTGCTGTACAGCAAACCAAAATGTCATGTTAGTACTGCAAGCATCATTTCAGAAAGTAAATAGGTAACTACTTCTAGGGTAAACACAAAGAATACTTTGACCTCTGTCACTGATGGATGACTCATTGATGCACTGATGTCACATGTTGGTTTGTTTGTTGGGTTCGTTTGTTTTTTATTTTGAGGAATGGCTCCAGTCTATATTCTTGACTCAAGTGAAATCTCCTAGGGATAAATTTTCCAAAGCAATACAGAGATTTTAGGCTGGAATCCAAAAATACAATTAGGTGGCCAGTTCCCACTGGTTTCAGTTCAATACATAAAGGATTAGAATCATAGAATCAACCAGGTTGGAAGAGACCTCCAAGCTCATCCAGTCCAACCTAGCACCCAGCCATAGCCAAGCAACCAGACCATGGCACCAAGTGCCCCATCCAGGCTTTTCTTCAACACCTCCAGGGACAGCAATTCCACCACCTCCCTGGGCAGTCCATTCCAATGCCAATTCCAATGACTCTGGCAAGAACTTCATCCTAACATCCAGCCTAGACCTCCCCTGGCACAACTTGAAATTGTGTCCACTCCTTCTGTTGCTGGTTGCCTGTGAAAGTAGTAGAAGGTAGTTGTAGACAGCAATAAGGTCACCCCTGAGCCTCCTCTTTTCCAGGCTGCACACCCCCAGCTCCCTCAGCCTCTCCTCACAGATGTTTTAAGTCAAAAAAGATTTGGACCCTTAGTTGTAGCCAGACTGATCCTTGGGAAGCATGAGGGAAATACAAAGGTATAAAGGTCCAACTCATCATCAGGCAGTCATAGAAATATTGCTAACTTTGTATGGCTATTTGCTTTCTAAGACTTAATTGCTCTTTGTTTAACAATAATTGCTTTAAATAATCTGCAGATGAGCACACAACACAGTTACATGACAGAACACTACAGTGGCACGTAAGCAGCAGCACTACCAAATTTTACACCTTTGTCAGTGCCATGGACAGAGGAATCAGTGCACTCTCAGCAAGTTTGCAGATGACACCAAGCTGTGTGCCACAGTTACAGGGCAGGGATCCATCCAGAGTGACCTGGACAGGCTGGAGAGGTGTGCCCAAGCCAACCTCATGAGATTCAACAAGGCCAAGTGTAAGGTCCTGCACCTGGGTAGGCACAGTCCCAAGCACAACTCCAGGTTGGGTGGTGAATGGCTGAGAGCAGCCCTGAGGAAAAGGACCTGGGGGTCTGGGTTGATGAAAAGTTCAACATGAGCCTGCAGTGTGAGTGCAGCCCA
The DNA here is from genome assembly GCA_013396675.1 of Eubucco bourcierii. Taxonomy (NCBI): domain Eukaryota; kingdom Metazoa; phylum Chordata; class Aves; order Piciformes; family Ramphastidae; genus Eubucco; species Eubucco bourcierii. The sequence continues at coordinate 34,062 of VWZE01018028.1, read as the reverse complement.
GACAGCAACTGAGTGCTGGGCTGCATCAAGAGGAGTGTGGGCAGCAGGGCAAGGGAGGGGATTCTGCCTCTTTACTCTGCTCTCCTCAGACCCCACCTGGACTCCTGTGTGCAGTTCTGGAGTCCCCAAGCACAGGAAGTGGGTCCAAAGGAGGCCATGAAGATGCTCAGAGGGCTGCAGCAGCTCTGCTATGAGGACAGGCTGAGAGATTTGGGGCTCTGCAGTCTAGAGAAAATAAAGCTTCGAGGAGGCTTATAGTAGCCTTCCAGTATCTGAAGGGGGCCCACAGGAAGGCTGGGGAGGGGCTATTGACAGGGTCTTTAAATGGCAGGACAAGGGGCAATGGGTTTACACTGACAGAAGGGAGACTGAAACTGGATGCTAGGAAGAAGTTCTTTGCAGTGAGGGTGGTGAGACACTGGCACAGGTTGCCCAGGGAGGTTGTGGCTGCTCCCTCCCTGGAGGTGTTGAAGGTCAGGTTGTAGGAGGTCTTGAGTGACCTGTGCTAGTGGGAAGTGTCCCTGCCTATGGCAGGGGGTTGGAACTGGATGATCTTTGAGGTCTCTTCCAACCTTACCATCCTATGATTCTATGAAGATGTATTTAGAGTTCAGACATAGTCCAATTCCAGAGCATGAATCAAAATGCAAGAGATAACCAGAAGAAGCCTCCACATTTTCTGCCTTGCCCACACCACCCTGCCCTATTTAGAATAATTTAAAACACAAGATAACAGATGCACTACTATTCTTAAAACTTTAGTATACTCTTCAACACATTCTCAATCAGAACAGTAAGGGTGCTTTCTCCAGCATGGAGTCCCACTTCAAGGAAGCTGCACTCAAACTGAAAAGCATTTCACCATATGTTTAACTTCACACATATTCTGCAAGTATTTATCTGAACCAGAGTCTGAGCATTCACATCTGCATGTCTGGTCTGTGAGCACCCATGGCCTGCAGTGAGTGGCCAGAGGATCTACAAGTGCATTGTGAACTCACAGAATTTCTTGCTCCAAGTTCCTTGTGACAGTGAGGCAGGACCTTTGAGCTCATTCTCCATAAAACTAACAAGAAGAGGAAAGAATACAGTCGCGGTTATTACATTTCCAGTTGAAGCTAAGCGAAAAAGACAGCTAGAGAAGCAGTATGAGGGAAGATGAGGAGAACATGTGGAAACCATGTGTTCAGTATCTCTCTGTTAGCCTGGCCCTCTGGCCCTTCCAAACTAGAAAAACAACATTACCAAGTAGTGTCAGGGCCATGAAAGGAGAGGAGGGAGGGCAAGAGCCAGGTGAGAGCAGGATGAATGTGGAGGAGGAGGAATGGCTAATAGCTTTGGGAAGTGGAGGAGGGGAGAACTAATGAAGGACTTTACCAGGAGAAGGGAATGAGTGTGAGTTTTGTGACCAGAAGAGGTGGCGTAAGGCTGTGGTGAAGAGTCCTTCTGACCTGTGTCAAAGAGTCTGTGCTTTGATGACAGTCTAGGAGACGCAAACACAGACAGTATGTCCTGGGAGAGGGCTCCAAGAACCACATAATGGACCTTTTCAATAAACAGCCCTTTCAACACGCTGCTCATCCAAATGCAGTTACCTTTCGTGGGCTTGGCAGAGCGAACACACATCCAGTACGCTAGGAAGGGGGTTGCTGACCTCACTAGCCATTCTGACTCTATCAGGACCCCTCAGATGTATTGTGTGTGATACAAAAGTGTGTCAAAGGCCTTACACATAGTTGGTACACATAGGAAGTGTTAGAAGTACATACTGTTTTCTCAAGGGACTGGATTAACTTCTGCAGAGCAATTCCGACCCACCTGTGAGTAACACAGACGAAAGAGCCTTATGAAAACCAGTCAGTGTGTGCTGGGAAGTGGCACTTTTTAAGACCCATGTTATGAATGCTGGGGATTTGGGTTGGTTTTTAAGTACCAAAAATGACACTATCGAGTTATAAAACTACTGGGTATCCATTTTCTTTTTTTATTTTTTTTTCTTCTTCCAAGTTCAAAGCTGTTTTTTACCCACCAACCCCTCTAGAGCTAAAAAAGTGTCTGTTACACTTGCAGTATGAACTGTTGCTTGGAATTACCCTCATCAAAATGCCTATGCTTAGATGAATAGCAAGGTCTGTATGAAGCCTGACCAATGTGACAAGTTAGGAGAGGACTGTGCTGCTCTCTGCCCTGCTCACACAGGTGCCTCACAAACTTCATCCCAGATGTGTCTAAAGCTTCCTAAACTGCAAAGTTTGACACTGACCACATCTTAGGAGCTCCAACATGGAGGATGGTCGTGCACAATCTGAGGAGGATGACCTTCATGCTACACCTGGGGCTGTGCTCTCAGGTTCACCATCAGCACAGATGGCAGACTGTGCCTTCGAGTTGCCTCAGAGCACCCCTTGAAGGACAGCCTAGATTTACCCAAAGAGGTGGCTCAGAATAACTTAGTCTGGAATCAGCCATTGTCTCTGTTCTGTAAACTCAAACCCGATGGAAAGCAAGAGGACTTTGTGGTGAAAGGAAAAAAGAAGCAGGAAGGCAGAGGGGATGGGGCCAGAGTGTGTTTGCAGCTGCTGGCCATCAAATTCCAATTCAATCAACATGACTGAGTTCCAGCTCCTGAGAAAGAGAGCTTTTGACGACATATTGACATAGCATGAACTACAGTGGTCCAAGTGGTACTGCTATAATTATAAGGATTATATTTAATATTTCACTTGGAAATGAAAGTTTGAAACACTCCGTGTCTCTCTCTCCCTACAAGCTGCCCAAAATATGTCCTAGGGACCATTCTGGTAATACACAAAGTTGGTAGGAGAAAAAGAAACTTCGGAACTCAGATCGTTATGAAAGGGGATCATGTGGCTGGCAGCTCAGGTCTGCTGGGAGTTGAACAGTGAGCAGGAAAAATGAGTGTGAAAGGAAGGGCAATTGGATTTGTAAGAAAAATGGAAAGTAGTTTTTAAAAGTACAGAATTAACTGGTTTAAGGAAATAAGTCAATTGATAATTGATCCGCTACTTACTTTTGAATTCAGTTTCTTTTTGTAGCATGTTAGGGACTTCATCCAGGCTGAGGTCTGTTTGTTGAACAGAGACCAAACTCTGCAAATACTTCTAGACTTGCTTAATTCTACACATCTTGATTTCAGAGAGCTTACCCATGTGTGCACAATTAAGCACATACATAACTGTTTCCAGGAACCAGGCCATAGAGGTATGTAGCCCCATGTTGAAGAGCAAGTGTATCTAGCTTGGAAAGATGTTGAACCAAAAGCTTCCAGAGAAGCCTTTCTTTGGGAAACAAATAATTGATTATAAACTGGCATGATGACCTGAAATTAAGACCTTGTTCTGCATTAGGCTGATGTTCCACAGTGCCATGCCCATAGTGTTCCCCATAGGTCTTTTCAGGAGGGGGCAATTAGATCAGAATTGATACTCAAAAGCTGATGCTGAGATACTGTAGCAGCGGAGAAAAGGGGGGGGGGGAAGGTTGGGGGAAGAAGGAAGAGGAAAAGAGAAATAAGGGGAAAGGAAAAAATAGGGAAGGGGAGAGGGAAGAAGAGGAGAAGGGGGAGGGGAAGAGGAAATGGAAGGTAGAACAGGAAGGGGAGAGGAGGGAAGGGGAAAGGGGGAAGGGCAAGGGTAAAGGGAAGGGGGAAAGGGAATTGGAGTGTATGGAGGTGGTTTCTAAAGCAACAGAACCCTAAATAAATGCTCTGATTTTCCAAATTGAAAAACATAAACTGAACAGCCCATGCAGCATTTTTGCCAACTGTCACTGGGGTGGCATTTCTGAAATCTGGTGGAATGACTCATCCCAAAACAACAACTGTTGCCAGCGAGGTCTTTCCTTCAGGTCTAGTTATTTGAATGAGAGAGCTGTAAAAGCAAAACAAACAGAAGAATCAGAGGCAATTCCTTCTGTTGGGTTCTAACTATGAAGCTATGTACTCTCCAGAGTGCCTCCACAACCCACTGATCAGGAATTCATGTCATCCTCTGGACCAAAGAAAGGACTGACCCTGCTGGAGTGAACCTCTTGTTCACTAAAACAAATTCCTTCCTCTGCACCTAGTCACCACCTCTCGCACCACGTACATGTGCAGGAAGCATCCTCCTGAGTCATTCTGCCCTCCACGTGAGTGATTTCATATGGCAGCAAACACTACCAGAGGAAGCATGACCATGCCAATAGGTAGCACAGTTCTGAAATGCTTTGAGGTAGACACCCCTAAATTTGGTGAGAGCAGACCTGCCCCAAAGAGCACTCTGTAGTGCAGTAACTAAACACAGCTCCACAAGCACCGAGAGTCCTTCTGTGGCTAGCACAAAATACAACCATTTCAGAGACGCTTTCAGAAGTGGTGCTGTTCTGCTGAATAATTTACCTCCCTGAGCCCTCTGCAAATGAGCAGTACACACTTCAGCACTGCAACAGCTATTCAGTGGAGACAGTGCACACTGTGTTCAGTAAGCTCATTGCTTAAACGCTGTTGCCATGACTATAAGAAAGTGATTATACTATTGTTTACAAGAGACTCTCGATAAATCATTACCACAGTAGCCAGAGTTTTGCCTCAAGTCAAAATTTCTGGGAAGAAAAAAGGAATCTCACAGGTATAATTAAATTTGTGATCAAGATAATTCCATTGAAAGTCTTTGAAAACTTAATACATCATACAGTAAGGAATGAAAACAAGTAAGGATCAGAAATGTCGCAGGACTGTTGGCTCTCAGGTTTTCTGACTGTCTCAATGGTAAATTCCGTGCAGAAGGAAAGCCCTGATAACTGTGTAACTGCTGTAACTCATTTTCACAGGAAAAATAATTCATAGGGCAAGCACCACTGTAAGAGTTCAACTGTGATGAGTAACTCTGTAAAACCAAACCACTCTGTACACAATCTAAGGGAAAAAAAAAACAAAAACAAAAAAAAAAGATTTTTAAAATCAGACTTGGAAGAAACAGTTGAAATTATGAAACATGGCTTTTTGGTGTGCTGGAATGAAACTGATACCTAGAGCACTTCGTTCTCAGCCCTCTAGTGCATATGTCCAGTACATGACCTCTTTATCTCACTAGCATGTTGATGATCAATAGTTTCCAAAACTAAGAAGTAACTCTAAAGCTGTTGGAAAGTCATCCTCACATTTCCTATGGACAGTAACAGGCCACAGAACACAAAGCAAAGAGATGATTAATAGAGTGCTGGACTAAGAGTCAGGAAATCTGGGCTCTGTTCCCAGCTCTGCCACTGACCTGCTATTTGACCTTGGGCAAGACACTTGACCTTTCTGTGCTTCTGTTCCTCCTTCCATTCTTTGTCTATCTTGTCTCTTGAGGCCCGAAGGTATGCAGGGAAGGGCACAGTTCTGGCTGGCTGTTTGTATAACACCTACTCCCGGGAGGTCACTGCAGAGCTCTGTAATAAAGCCAGGGTACTACAGAGATGATTCTTGCACAATAGCATGTTTTGTTTCAAAACAGTATAGCCATGATGAACCTTCTTGGGGTTTCATCTGCTAGTCCAGGATCCCACCAGGTCATTCAGCCAGCTCCAGGCTGAAGCAGCAGGTAAATAGGTCTGCTTCCTCCATGTCTCAGAAGCGCTTTTATACTGATTCCTTATTGGTACTAAGATCTCTGCACCTTGCTTCAGCTGGGTTTGCCAACATCTTAGAATTCTGACTTCATGATGCAGATGCATTCCTTTCTGAACAAAAGGAATATGGAGCAGCTCTGATATAAAGACAGGCTACGAGATTTGGGCCTCTGCAGCCTGGAGAAGAGAAATCTTCAAGGAGACCTTATAGTAGCCTTCCCGTATCTGAAGGGGGCCTACAGGAAGGCTGGGGAGAGACTATTGACAAGGTCTTGCAATGATAGGACAAGGGGCAATGGGCTTAAACTGGCAGAGGGGAGATTGAAACTGGAGGTTAGATAGTTCTTTGCAGTGAGGGTGGTGAGACACTGGCACAGGTTGGCCAGGGAGGCTGTGGCTGCTACCTCCCTGGCAGTGTTCAAAGCCAGGTTGGACGAGGCCTTGAGTGACCTGTACTAGTGGGAGGTGTCCCTGCCTATGGCAGGGGGTTGGAACTTGATGATCTTTGAGGCCACTTACCATTCTAGGATTCTATGATTCTATACTCAAGAAAATGCCAGCACCTCTATGTGAAGCCACAGGCGTAAGGTATAGTCAAATTAAACCCAAAATAAATTATAATTTTCCAGTAAGCATGTTGGAATTTTGTGTCTAAGTCATTCAATTGAGAACTATTTCAAAGTCTTTTTCCCACTCTGAGCCCTAAGCATGATTCTTACTCCATTGCTACCAGATGGGAGGCAACCAACACGTGCAGGACAAGGTGGCTCCCACCTGCTAGTGCTAGGGTACAGCTGCAGCCTCAACAAAGAGCAGTTGACTGGTGTGTACACTCTCAGTGCCATTCCCAATTTACTCCCTGTTTGCTGGAGCAAGTGATTGAAATGCTTGCACACAGAAGACTTGAGACACTAATTTGACTACAAACAGGTGCAGATTCAAGAGGAAGTAGAGTAAGAAAACAGGAAGCATACATTTCTGACTGTGAATCATAGAATCATAGAATGGTAAGGTTGGAAGGGACCTCAAAGATCAAAGTTCCAAGCCCCTGCCATAGGCAGGGACACCCCCCACTAGTACAGGTCGCTCAAGGCCTCCTCTAACCTGGCCTTCAACACCTCCAGGGAGGGAGCAGCCACAACCTCCCTGGGCAACCTGTTCCAGTGCCTCACCACCCTCACTGTAAAGAACTTCCTCCTAACATCCAGTCTAAATCTCCCCTCTGCCAGTTTAAGCCCATTGCCCCTTGTCCTGTCATTGCAAGACCTTGTCAATAGTCCCTCTCCAGCCTTCCTGTAGCCCCCTTCAGATACTGGAAGGTTACTATAAGCCTCCTCGAAGCCTTCTCTTCTCCAGGCTGCAGAGCCCCAAATCTCGTAGCCTGTCCTTATAGCAGAGCTGCTGCAGTCCTCTGAGCATCTTCGTGGCCCTCCTCTGGAGGTTGGGAAATGTTTTCTTCTTCTAAAATGAAGGGACGCTGCTACATTTTGCACTTTTCTTGTGAATCATGGCAATGTGATGCCATAAAACCCCAGCTCTGGGATTTATGTGACTATGAACATTCTCTGATTGTGTGTAAAAAACTCATTTGGGCTTGTATTTCCAGTACTCATACTTGCTGGGCAAAGGCTGAAAAGGTGATTTAAGTGCATCTCAGAGGCTCAAAACACAGAAGTCAAATAAGAAGAATCCATCAACTTGTGTGCATTGCCTGCAGTCTTGCCAAAACAAACATTCAAATATCCTGTCTTAGCTTCCATCAATAACAAATTTGTCTTCTAAGCCATAAAACTCACGATCAGATCTCAATAAACTTAAAAAAAAAAAAAAATCACCTTTGTAGAGAAAACTGCCATTTATGGAAGTAAAATAACAGCAGTAATCCGTGGAGCAGATCCTACAGTCAGAATAGAATGTTTACACTGTGCTCACCTAAGAACTGTTGTGTGAGTGTTGCAGGTATTTTGGGTTAGGTTTTCTTGTTGGCACCACAGTAGAATTATGGTTTGGTAACCTGTGTCTACTAATACTTTGGAAGAACTTGACAAGATATGACAAATTCACAAACTGGTTCTCGTGGCTATAGGAAGCTTTTCATGGGAAATATGGGGCAGAGTTTATGCTTTCAAATGAAAAAAAAAAAACCAAACCACCAAAAAAACCCAACCTTCCCCCACAAAAAAAAAAAAAAAAAAAAAAAAAAGGAGAAAAAAAAAAGTCTCTTAGTACTGTTAAGTTGAAAAGGTGATCCAGATCTCACTTGGCATCAACTCTTCAACTCTTTTTCTGCAGCCAAGACCACTGCCTCCTTCACTGCTCAGAGAAGTTCCAAACTGTACTAGTGGTAAAATCCTTTTCAGGGATTCAGATTTGTGGAAAACACAGCCCTGACATGAATCCCATCAGCTTCATCCTATGACTGCTAGGAATCACTGGGAATTTATGCAGAGGAATGCTGACATGAGGACACCAGAGAGAGGCCAAAGAGTAAAGACCTTATTGTTCTTGTTTTCTTCATAGTGGCCAGGTGCCTAAAACTCTTCTATGTACCATGTGGTTGGTTGTGTGCCCTCTGAAGTGTTGCACAGTAGCTTCTTTAATCACGTTCCTGAACTCCATAGAAATGGTGGTGTCAGGTCATGTAGAGCTGGGTCCTCACTGGAGCCCAGGGTCCCATGTGCTAGTGAGATGCTACCACCTGAGGAACTCAAGCATATGCAGGAAATAGTGGCACAACAGGAGACATGAGCAAGGCCACAGGGACGCTTGCTGGCACAGTTGGCACCTCTATGCTTGTGTTTGGTTAGCTGGAGCAGCTTGCTAACTCCCAGCTCCTCCTACACCACATAAGAGTCACAGGATAAATGGAGCAGTGGAGGTACTGCCCTTCCCAAAGTTGTCAAAGAGATCAAGATGGATCTCTTCTTTTCCAGTAATGAGACATGGGTGAAGTTTCAGTTTCATAAACCAGCAGAGTTGTAAGAAAGACAGTACAAGTGGCCTCCAAAGCTGATACCTTGACAGAAGGGACCGTTGACAGCAGTTAGGAAGAGGAAGAGAGGCACATTATGCCCTTTCTTAACCTCCTAACCTAGTTGCTGGGGTTTTTTTTTTGGTCACTGCAAGTTAATCAAACCTCACATACACCTTCTGCAGACAGTATCCTTTGCAAAGGGAGAAGTAATAATAAGTCGTCAAAGTTTTGGCAAAGCAGCCTGACTCAGACCTGCCTTTCTTAGCTTTAGATTTCCCCATGAAGTGAGTGACATCTTTGCTAGAGTCACACTTCTCTGTGTAGAACAGAAGCTGGTTTGGTGCTACAGACAAGGGAGGTAATTTGAGAACTCTGTCAGACGGTGTGCCACAATAGTCAGGGAAGTTAAAAAGCCCATGGGTTGGCCTCAGGGGGTATGTCAAGTCCAGGCAGGGAATCTGGACCTCTGCTATAGACATTTTGATGGTAGAAACAATCTGCTATACTTTTTCAGAATGGAAGAAACTTTCATTAAATGTACTCTGAGCTTAAAAAGCTGCAAAAGAGGCAAGTGATTTGACTGGAAAGCTAGGACTGAAAAGGTTCCTGCACTGGCATACATTTAACAAAATCACTGACCTTTTTATTAAGCATGGCTTTAATGCAGCTTCCAGGGTGTCTTCTTGATTTTGGTTCACAGCCAAAGGGAACAAAGATTTTAAATGGCAGCCATGTCTGTCCTAACCAAATGGCTCAAAGCAGGCCAGAAGGCACATAAGAGTAGATCAAAGTTTTCCACGGAGAAAGGCAATGTGACTTACTCATTTTACCTGACTTGGCTGCATAAGCTGCCTTTAGCAGAATCCAGCTTCACTCTTGCAGGAGCACAAGGAGCAGACGGCAGTCCTACACCTCACAAACAGAACATTTCATCCCTTTGGCACCAAACTTTGTCAGTCAAAAAAATCCCACCCCAGCTTTGCAGAATGCTTTGTCCTTTTAATGCACCTGTGCTCACTGCACTGTTACGTTGTGTCACTTCATCTTACTGCTGCTTGCTGCAGAGCAGCTTCTAAAAGTTAGGCATGTGTGGAATCAGCAAATGCTGCTATTTCTGCAGGGTACCCTAGCAGCGAACTTGCAAATGGACTGGAAGATAGGGAAGTGTAAACTTGGGCCAAAGATACCAGAGCAAAAGCCTTCCTTTTAAAATATGTTAGCACAGGGGAGGTAGAACCTCAACAAGCACAGTGTGGACTATTTAGAAAAGTCATTAGGAAACTAAGTCAGGGCTTCTGTGATCATTGAAGGATGTCCACGCAAAATAACTGCCTAAATGGAGGTTTTAAAAGCCGGACTTGGCTATTGGCACATCAGGCAACCCTATCTTCCACTGAAGTCCTCAGTAAACTGAGACAAATCCATTGGTTCTTCCAGATTAGTACTGATCTTGATGGGAATTTAGGGGAGGAATTAACTCATTGTCCTCTTCATTGGCTAGTGCTGTCTTTATGGAACTGTTTTCCCTTTTCATTTCACCTGCTTGCAGACTACATCTGTGAGCAGGCTACTTTCATAGTTGCTTTTCTGAGTACAGAAAATATTAATGTATTTAATTACTATTAAATTAATTGGAAATTAATTGGTTAAATTAAAACTTACAAATACAGCACAACTTTGGGATTGGTGAAAGTAGAACAGGTCCCCTGTAACTGATGACAAACATTGCTTAACACACTCGGAGCCACCGGTGTGATGGCGATGAAAGAATCTGACCAGAGTAAATTCAATAACACCCATAAAACAGAGTTCCAGGTTTGGACAAAGGTAAATGAACAGTGCTTAAGCCTATGTCAGGAAAATGAAGGAATGAGTTGGCTGCCAGAGTTTTGAAACTGCAGTGCAAGAACTTTGGTATTACTAGTTCAATGCTTAAATGACTGAGGAATACCCTTCACAGCTAACTGTTTATATATAATTTAAATAATACAAACAGCTAAGTGCTGGAGGACATATACATACAAATACATGTATATACAAAAGAAAGACAGAATATTTTATCTGTTCTACTCTGTGCTACAAAAAGTAACACCGCCATATAAATAAACAAATGTCAGCTCTTGGGAAATGCAGCACAAAAGATGTCCTAGCTGTGTCCCAAAGAATAAATTTCTCCTTCACATACACCAACAGCCATTGGTCCAGCTAAAACATCTCTAATTAGAAAATGATGCTTTCTCAAAATTCAAAGTAATGCTGCCAAATTAAGTCAAGTTCCACTAAAAACACTCTCTTCTGCTAGTTTTAAGATATATGCAGGGGAAAGATAATTGTCAAATAACAGTATCAATCAAGTCAGATAATCACTTCAAACTCTTTGATATGTTCAACTGTTATCGAGTGTCATATATTTACTCTTTGAGTCCAGTTGTGTAAACAACCCATCCAATGCCACTAAACATGGCAGGCACACTTGTTACAAGAGCAGCGAGGCTTGCAAAGCAAAGGAAACAACCCAGCTGTTTGCAGGAGAGGAAGTGTGAGGACAATCTTGGTTTTGCAAAGAGTGTCCTGATAGCCAAAATTCCCCCAAAAGAGCTGTGACTGCCTTTGCATTTATCTGTGCAGGATTTGTTTTTTCACTTTTGGACCTACAGCAGTCAGAGATGTTCCGAGCAGTCAGTGATGTGCCCAGTCTCAATGCTCAGTGTGAGTCTTGCACAAATGCTCTTGCCTTGTGTTTGTCTGTGTCAGAGCTGTAGCTGCCCGAACTGAAGCTCAGAGATGCTCCTTGTTCCAGGACGCTGTGGACCTCAGATGTCAGTAAAACATCTGAAGTTGGCAGAATAGTGCACATAACGCTCCCACTGGATTTTCTTTTGAGAAACACTTTGTAGAGAATTAATTCTGCTTAAAGATGGTTCTGTTCTCCATCTATTTATAAAGCACAGGACAACAGACTTAGCCTGCTCTGTCTTTCTTCTTCAAGTACCTTTAGAATAACTGGTAGAGCACATTCCCCCTTCAGCTATGGCTGGATTGAAAACAAGACCTGGTCCATCCCTGGCCCCTGAGTTTTTGAGAACAGCAGCACAATGCTGTGCTACCTGGTGTATGACTCTCAGCCACTTAAATTCATCCCACTAAGACACTGTGTGGTTTCCTTTTTAACATTTGCAACAATGTTCTAAGGAACTCTCGGTAAGGGGAACATGCATCTCCATAACACAGAGACAGTGACTTTGAACCAAGGCCTTTCTCTGCTCCTTAATGAGGCAGTCCTACCAGAGTGGCAGAAGAGGAATGTCTGTGTCAAACACAGAGTAGAAGGATCAGTGATGTGCAGTGATACAATTACAACAATACTGCTTCATGAGCCAGCATTTCTTCTGTGTCAAAACACGGTTTAGGGCCCTGAACATCACGCTCAGTGAAGTCATGTACCTTGTCAGCAGGATTCCCTAACGTTAGCAGGCAAAAATAAGGGGAACTTTGTCAGACCTTCCCCTTGTCAAAAACACATATGTGTGGAGTTCACTGAGAGCATGCAACACAAAGCAAGGGCTGTGCACAGCACTCTCCAGCACAGAGCAGGTTAACAATCATCAGCAGTATCTCAGAAATCCAGACAACCTCTGGGCCTTTAAAAGATTAAAACCTTTCTATGTTTTCCTTGGAGCTGGTTCATTTTGCACTTTCAAACAGCTGCCTCCATCTATTTCATAATAATAGTAACAACTGGTAAGAAAACATGTAAACAAAAAAAAAGCCAAAGCCAAACCACCAACAAAACCAAAACCTACACAGACCTTGTGCCCTGATTTCAGAAAGTTCATTTTTTCAGGACATTATTAGGCAAAAGTCTTTTTCTTTCTTTCTTTTTTTTTTTTCCCTCTTTTTTCCCATAAGACAAAAAAGCAAAGCATTTCATTAATGCACACTGGAAAAATAAGATAATGGCTTTCTTGATTGTGATGAGGAACGTGGAGAGATTTAATCTGAACACTGAGTCAGGTCGAAGTGCCTAAAGTCCCCTTGGACACAATGTTATCGCATTAACACTTACATCATCACCCTGACAAACGATGCTGAGTAACCCAGCACGAAAACGTCGAACCACGCACTACTGTGAATTCCCAGGTAAGAAGGGAGAAAAAACCACAAAGGTCCCATTTTAGCGTATGTCAAGCACCAAGAAAGATAGGTTTGATATCTGAAGTGGAGGGAGCAATCTATTTTCAGCCATTCAGATAGCAGCCACAGGCCTATCAGGACATAGTCACTCTTAGTATTTTGCATGTGTGCTGGAAATTAACGAGTTGGAAGGCAGCACAGTGCAGCCAGCATATGCCTTCAAAAGTATGGTGCAGTGAGTGCTTGCAATATAGTAACAAGAGACAACACTTCACCTCCTTGACATGTTCAGAGCAATTTCTAGATGAAAAAGGTCAATCTATTATTTACAAAGCAACGGTGCCTGGAAAACTCGTGTAACTACGCTTCGTGAAGCACACTCGGTGATAATACCAAACGAACCGTTCCTGGTGAAGCTGGTGCTTGAGTACCGGGCACAAGATGCCGTCACTGTGCGAGCCCACCTATTACTGCTCCTGCAAGCACCTGCAGGACCCTAAACTGCACACGTGGGCTGCCAGTTCTCGGCACTGCCTGTCTGCCCCATGCAGAAATGTTGGCCAAAGGACACAGCAGCAAACTGCCAGCTTGAGTATCTGCCCGAAGCCTTGGCAATCGGGATAAAGCGGGTTGGGGGTAATGTGGACATGGCCGATACTGTAGGATTACTTTCCACCCCTGCTTGGGACTGGATCTGCTGACAGTGTCTGCAGCCAGTGCCCTCCTCAGAGATGCCTGCTGTCACCACCTCAATGAGGTGTTGGCAGAAACACACAAGGCATTTTTTAGAACCGCAACACGGTTTTAAAACCATCTCCAGAAATCCTTTCGAGCGAAGTCACATCCTTCAGCTCCCCTACTTCGGGCCTGGCAGCCCTACCCACTGCTCCTCACACCCTTGATGCCACCCCGGAGCCCGGCAGCAGGTAGGGACCATGGCAGAAGCATAGCGGATCGAGCCGGGCAGCCACGGACACCGCACCACAGGAGTGCCTTCGGGTAGGGAACCTAACCCCACCTTCAAGCCTCGCCCGATGGAGGGCCGAGGGAAGGAGGGGGTGCTCTGATGGGAGGTAACGGAGGAGGGGGGCTTCTCCTCACGGGCGCGCGTGGAGGCCCCTCCAAGCCGACAGGGGGCGCTGTGACTCACCGCCAGAAGGGCCGAGGCGCGCTGCTCCCCCGCCGGCTGCTCCCCGTTGATGCCGCCGTTGCTGAGGAGGTGCTGGTGGTAGTCCGGGGGCGCGGCGGAGGGGGTGGCCGAGCCGCCGGCAGCAGCCGCCTTGGGGTGTTTGCCGGTCTTGCGGGCTCCCTGCCCCTGCTGCACGAGGTGGAGCAGCTGCAAGGTGCTCTCCCGCTCGCGGTCGGAGCTCTCGGCGCGTCCCCGCTCGTAGCGCCCCTCGCAGCTGAGGTGGTGCTGGCGGCAGACGGCGATGCGGGCCCGCAGGCGCTCCACGATGGCGCTGTGCACCCGGGGCGCCGCCGGGCCCC
>VWZE01018028.1:1578-19778 GCA_013396675.1 Eubucco bourcierii | reverse complement strand
GGTGGGACGTGGGGGGGTGGGGAGCGTCCGGCGGCTGCTAGGGCTGTGCCAGCATCGGCCGGGAGGGAGGCGGGGGTCGGGCAGCCCCCGCCGAGGGGCTCTGCGGGGCGGAAAAGGCGCCCAGGGAGGAGGGGTGGGCTCCGCCGGGGGAGAAGGGCGGAAAAAAAAAAAAATTAAAAATCGAGCCGCTGCCTCCAAAATGAATCCCTGGATGAAGGAAATCTCCTTCGGGAATGAGTGAGACTTGGCAGGTTTATTTATTTTATTTTATTTCCAGGGAGCAGGGCGAGTTATTCCTTGAAGTAGAAATTTAAGGCATTATCGTGCTCGGTGACACGAAGAAAACCCCCGGCGGACCAAAAATCTCGTATATTTGGCGGAGTGGGGTTTGGGGCTTGGCTTGTTGTTTTGAGTTTTGGTTTTTATCTAAAGTCTTTAGTAAATGTGCAAATAAAGAGACGGGAAAGGAGGCGGCGGATCGGGTTAGTTTAGTCTTTGTGCTTTCTCGTTTCTCTTGCCCGCTCTTTGCTGGCCACTCTTCGGTTTATGACTGTGTCCAACTGTCTGCCGCTAAAATGCAGTTCCTCTAAAAATAAGACGAATCCCCCGGTCCGGAACAATGTCAGTCAGTGAACTTCCAGACCACGCTTTCGCCTTCAGTTAATCCAGCCACGGGATAGAATCCGTATTGCTTTCAGCGCTTATTTCCCCCTTAGTAATAAACCAGCAATCCACAAACCCAAGCAAAGAACTCCTCTCGCGTACTTTCCCTTATACTCCCAGATATCGAATAGTTTTCAAGTATAGTTTCAAGAAAAGCACGGGAAATTGGGGAAAAACAAACAAACAAACAAAAAAACCCCCAAACACCAGCCCCTCTTCAGACAGTAATTACAAACGAAGAGTTGCACTTACAAACTTCCAGCATTTTGCACCCAGAACAGTCCAGCCACTTATCCTTTGTGGTTTTTGTATATTCCATTCCCGACCCACTTGGCTGGGTGGTTGCCGGTGGGTTATCGCCGCCGCTTCTGCCGGACGCTGCCGCCGCCGGGTGTTGGAGCTGCCCGTTGCTGCTCCGTGCGGTGCGGAGCGGAGCGGAGCGGAGCGGAGCGGGGCGCTGCGGGGGCGGGAGGCGGGTGTCCGCGATAGCGCGGCCGGGGAGGCCGGAGCGAGGCGCGGAGCCTCCCAGCGGCCACGGAGGGGAGTCGGGCCGCCGCCGCTCCCCGGGAGGTATTTGCATGGGAGGAAGCCAAGGAAATCCCCTTTTCCCTCGCTCTGTACCTGGGTGCTGGGTCGGAGCGCGGGCGGGTGCTGCGCTGCCGAAGCAGCCGCCTAGGAGCGCAGCCTCCCGCTCTCCCTCCTCCCCCGGTGGCGAGACCTTCAGGCGGTACGAGGGAGTTCTCAAATAGATCACGGCGCTGCGCTCCTCCACGAGCTGGATTTATCTGGAACGAGCGGCAAAAAAACAAGCAGTGCCTTCTAGAGCGCTTTCATGCACGGGACGAGTGCACGACGCCAGGTCAGGCTTAGGATGTGGGAGCCCCGGGCTCTTGTCATGAGTGTCTTGGGTGTCCGGGGCAAGGACACTGCACTTTGATTTCACCCTGGGGAAGCCACAGCCTTGGTGTATCTTCTCTTGCCAGACTCCTCTATTTAGAACAGGGGTGGCTAACTGAGAGAGCTGGCCCGTGGTACTAACTGGCAGCCATCAGGTCCTGCATGTTGTTGTAGGTGAGCTGTGAAGGGAGATGCAGAAACAGGAGGGAGCTGGCCGGTTCTGTTAAAGCAATACAAGTGTGCTACCATGGCTGTGTTGTCAAAATTCCCAAGTATCTCTTTGGAAATGAAGATGGCCCCCAACCATGCAGACACACATACCTAATGGAAAAGTTTAAGGTATTTTTGGACTGTGGAGCCCCTAATACAAGGGTGCATCTGTTCTGCATTTAGTTCCGCAGTGTTTCCAGTCAGAAAAAATGCACAAATTTCATCACAACATACCATGAGTATAACCCTCTCAAAAGGTGGGTTTATCCCCTCCCAAGATCGTGCTTTGATAAATACTTTGAATGCCAATGATGAAATGACACATTCTTGGAAATTCCCCTCGAATACATAAAAGGCAGTGCTGGACCTGTGAGCAATAAAAAAAAATGCCCTCGTGTTCTCCATGTTGCAGGAAACATCCCTGTGCATTTCCAGGACCTGACTCTGTGAGCACAGGCTGGAGTATCCAGCACATTCAGACCATGTTTGCCCCAGTAAAAGATTTGATTCTTTGATGATGGATGAAGCCTGGGGAAGCCAGGGTTGTGGATGTGCTACCTTGAGGGGAAGATGTTACTGCTAATGGGAAAAGAGATTTTTGTGTTTGGCCTATAACAGCTGAGGAAGAGTGAGTTATGATTTGACACACAACAGCAGCATGCGTCTGTTGAGAACAGCAAGCTGATACTGCTGGAAAAAAGGATTTAATGTTTGTGAAATAATGGACAATGTTACTTTGGCTTCAAGCCTAACTTATTTTTGTTCTTTATAGCTCAGATTGTCACTGCTGTGTTTCAGAGGGTTGGTCACAGAGTACACATATAACAGTTACACACCAGCTCACAGAGAATAGGCATGAGTTTTAAACAAATTCTGGGCTGAAGTGTTCAGAGCTGCTGTGGGCACATGGAATCAGTGATGTTGCTCTGCAAGATACTCAAGATATCTGGAGGAGTTGTCTCTCCCTTACAAGATTTTGTAGAATCCAGAGAACGACCTTTCAAAATAAAGATTTTTGAATGTTAACTTAAGAAGCTCAAGGTTCGCGTTTTGCCAAGCGTTGTGATTTGGTAGATCATTTTAGGGGCGAGACAGCTGTTTGCAAGCCTGCGCTTCTAGCCCCGGGCGCTCAATCCGCAGCGAATGCTGCCCCCGGTGTTTCAGAGAGGGAAATCCCCTGAATTCATCCCTCAGCTTTTCAAAGTTTTCGGCAGAAGACGCCGGCGAATGATTCTAGCCCCTGGATACCTCGGCGATTTTTTGCTAGGGGCCAGTTTTTTTAAAAGTAAGCGGCTCTTAACATCATTGTAACATCATGTGCTATCCAGGTCTTAGGTGTTCCAATAAACACATGCAACAAAAGATTTAAGAGGTCCTGAATAATTCTTTTCCTTCTGCCTGGGTTAATTTGTGACTTTTTAACATGATACTGTAATCTCACATGAGCTGTCATGCTCAAGCAATTTTTCTGTATGATTTCACTACTGCTGTTGAAGTTCTGAGTGCCTGAAGTCAGCAGCCCCTTCCAGATCAGTAAGGCAATTATTTTTGCTGGGTCCACAGCCAGGAATTCTCACCATAGGCATCCCATTGTGCTAATAACTTTCCAAAAATGGAACAAAAAGACTGTGCTGAACCTATGTCATCTACAACTTGAGTACATGCTTAAATCTAGGCGCATACCTCATTCATCTGTGTTTAGAAATCATGTATCAAATTACTTAAAAGTTTCATTAACTCCTCCAGAACAGCACCTGCTTAATAGCAATACTGCTAACTGAAGCTTTGAATTTCCATCTATTTCCATTTGCTTTTCGGTGAGGGTTCTTGGCCATACATGTACTTCTTGGGGTACCCCCAGTGTAGCAGCCTCATGAACCATCCTGCACACCTGATGAAATGTTTAACTTTGGAGCAGAGTCTGCACCTGATTCAAGTTTTCATGTTCTTCCATTCTGGGCACAAGATGCATGCAATCACTGCTCTGTTTAAACGATAAAATAAGCCATCTTAAGCACACAACATTTTAAGAAAAATAAGAATATAATTCCCACAGCAATCCAAAGAAGCTATGTCTACATCTTATTGAATAAACAACAGGGAAAAGACCAACCAACAAAACTCCCAAGAAACCAACACCACCAAAAACAAAGCAAACCAACCCTCTGCTATCACTTACTACCTAGAAAAATACCAAAATTCACAGAAATTATTCAGGGAAGTGGAGCTACCGTGGGCAGTTTTAACAGGATCCTTCAGTACCATTCCACATATTTCTTCTATTATTATTCCCTGTCTGGTAATCATACTTACATTCTTTTGTCTCACCTCTAAATTCAGATTAAAACCTGGTAGTTCATATTTCTCAAAAGAAGAATCAGAAAATCAACTTTTATAAAGTCTATTTTGTGTGTACTGGGTATTTCTTTTGGACTGGTCTTGTATTTACAAGTGTTTGCCTAACACACCCACTCTGTTTATCCAGACTTAAAGAAGGATAAAACAGCAAGAGTGTCACCAGCAGGACAAGGGTAGTTATTTGGCCCCTGGACTCAGCACTGGTCAGGCCACACCTTGAGTGGTGTCCAGTTCTGGGCCACTCAATTCAAGGGAGATTTTGGGGGACTGGAATGTGTCCAGAGATGGGTGACGAAGCTGGTGAGAGGCCTGGAGCACAGCCCTGTGAGGAGAGGCTGAGGGAGCTGAGAGTGTGCAGCCTGCAGAAGAGGAGGCTCATGGGTGACATCATTGCGGCCTACAACTACCTGAAAGGAGGTTGTAGCCAGTTGGGGTTGGTCTCTTCTCCCAGGCAACCAGCAACAGGACAAGGGGACACAGTCTCAAATTGTGCCAGGGGAGGTCTAGGCTTGGTATTAGGAGGAAGTGCTTGACAGAGAGATTGGCATTGGGATGGGCTGCCCAGAGAGGTGGTGGAGTCACCGTCCCTGGAAGTGTTGAAGAAAAGCCAGGATGGGGCATTTAGTGCCACAGTCTAGTTGCTTGGCTAGGGTTGGGTGCTAGGTTGGACTGGATGAGCTTGGAGGTCTCTTCCAACCTGGTTGATTCTATGATTCTATGAAAACTAGAAGACTTTACTTATCCAAATAAAAGTAGATTAGAGGAGTTAAGCCTGGGAATTGCCTGCAATTGCCTACTGAACTGCTAGAAACAGCTGCTTTTCGGAAACAGGAGAAGCCTTAGCAAAGTTTACCATCCAAATTGATCCACATATGACTTTCTTTCCAAACCCTGAGAGTCATAGTGAGAAAAATCACTTTTTTTTAAAAATTTTTTTTCTCCATACTGCACTGCAAGAACTGGACACAGAATACAGACTAAAGAGGACCTACTCTCCCAGAAGTAGATCACTTACATACACCTGATTCTGTGCTAAAATACCCTGTGGGAACTTTATGACTGCCAGTCTTCTCTCACAGAACTTGAACTAGAGCAGACTGTGGAAACATTACAGGAACTCAAGTAATTTCCAGGTACAATCATTAATCACCTGCTCCAAGTCTCATCACATACTGAGCTCTCTCCACTATTCCATTAAGACAAGCACTTTATCTTAAATTAGTAATAATACTTCAAAAATTAACACTAAAGACAATTAAGAATATCCAATCAGAGCAAACATTATATTCTCTCATCCCCTAACTCCAGTCAAATTCTCTAACGTGGAAAAAGAAGGATGGAAAACTGGTTGCATTTATGACTGTTCCCATCATTAGATATTTGCACATTTTTTTTTCTGCTAGAAATCTTAGTAAGATTTACATATATAGAAGGTCTCAGGGGGTAAAAGTTGTGTTTGTACTTCCTCCTGTGCAAGTACTAGCATTTATAGCTAGTCCTGGAAAACTTGATCTAAATTTTAACATACACAGCTCTTCTAAAAAATGCTTCCTTCCCTGTGAAGATAAATGTAAAATATGATTTAATGATACTTCATATTCTCCTTCAGAAACTCTTCAGGTAAAACAGCTACCAAAATATTACCACTTCCTCCACTCTCTGAGGGAAATACAAAAGTTTAGTAGAGACTATACACACACAAACACTATGTCAGCCCCTGCCAAATCAAATCAGGTATCAGTTTTCTGCTGAAACAGAAAATTGTGATACCAGTTCTAGGCATTTTCTTAGTCCAGCTGGTAATGCCACAGACAAGATTAGAAAACCTATGGAGGCACTTTCTTCCCTGAAAGTCTAACAGGACACTTTTGAATCCCTGATAAGAGACAGAAAAGCACAGATGTGGTAAAAATGCCTGCAGGAGTAAGAAAGCAGCCAGTTCGCACTTCCCAGACAAATGAAGAGAAGGTGAGAAACATGACCTGGGAGATATTAAAAAAACCCAAACAAAACAAAAACCAAAAAACCAAACCAACCAAAAACTAACCACTGGAACACTTAATCAATTTCAATTTTCAAGCAAAACGTACATATTTGTACAATACCACCAGGAATCAGCAATCCAAAATTTTCCAAACTTATTTTTATCTTGGTACCAAGCAGTTGCAATGTGGCAAAGTCAGAAAATAACGATTTTTGAAAATTAAAAAACAATCCAACCAATCCACCCCAAAACATAGGGTCTAACTTGTTTTCAGAATTCAGAAGGTAGCAGAAATTAAGACCAGTCAGGAAGGCTCCAAGAGGGCATTATGTTGTACAAAACTAATTCAGAATGTTTTTCCTCTGTAAGAATAAAGTTACATCACCAAGAGGTTTATTTGGGGTTTTTTTTGGTTTTTTTTAGGGATGTATGAGATGAATTCCTGCTTATTTTTAGGTTGATGGAAGTGTTCCCACCTATATTGTCAGAACAAGGATGAAGAAGAAAAAAAATTTCCTTCAGCCTTAGTAACCAGAAAGAGAGATACAAGACATATCAAATCTCACAATATTTACATATTTAAGTCACAGTTAAGGTATGGAAAGAGTATTTTCAGTATAAGTTTAATTGAGAGCAAGTCTCAATCTGTTCAGTTGAATTTTTCATGTTTGTTTATAAATCTCATATGTGTATGTGGTACAAGAGAGCAGTGCCAATATTAGCTTACTCTAACAGCACCTAAATCATTGCTCAATTTCAACATCTTAAAAAAGCAGTTCATTTCTTACAATGAACACTGGTGACTGATTCACAAATCTAAGATGCTGTCCCTAAGGAAAAAAAAACCAACAGATGTTCATCTTTCAGTGATACACCTGGCAGCAGCTGCCTGTCATGGTAGGCCTAAATAGGTTTAAACATGTCCTGGGTTGCCCAGACATGCTCCCCTGCTCTCCCTCCTTCTGTTCTGGGGAGAAGCAACCATGGGAAAGAGGACAAAGAACCAGGAGCCACTGAATCTGAGGACTCTGGCTTGCCCAGACTTTGCATCCTGTGGTAAACAAGGTACACAGCTTGCCTTGTGCGAGGCTGTGCTCTGCCCAAATTTGGGTAAAGCAAGCCTATGGCTTCACCTAATATGGTCAAGATTGGCAAAGTGCCATCCATCTATGTCCAAAGGCCCATTAGTCTCGGGCTGTATTCATAAAAAGGGATGAGCAGGTAGCACAACCTGCTCTCTGCCATTGTATCCATGCTCTGCTGTTGTATTGTATCCTGAGCTGTGTGGAACTCCACAACCTCTAAATGCCTGCTTGTGATCAGCTTGCATAGCCAGCATGACATTGTGCCAAGCCTGCACATGGCATTGCATCCTGCTTGCCCCTCTGCAAGGCTTCTGCTCAATGGGCAATCAAGAGGAACCAGGTCAGAGACCGTACCAGACTCCAGTTGCCTGAGAAAAGAGCCTGGGAAAACTTCAAAGCCTCTAACAGCTTTCAGACTACCAACAGCAACCCCTCCACATGCTTTGGATACTGTCTGATACTGTTTTGTGAGTAAATCCTTGTAATCACTACAAGCCTCTTGTAATCACTAATTGCCATAAGCAGAAAGGAGCTTCCTGTGTCCATATAGTGGCTAAGCAGGATAATTAACCACAAGAAATGTACTGACTGCCAGAACCTTCTCTTCCAGTAAAATGTTTGCATTTGCTGATTACCTGTTAGTGTTCCAGTTTTGCCTGTTCCCTGTGTGCATAAACTTCCAAACCCTGTGTTTCAAACTTTGTATATAAGTTTTCTGGTAAGATTTAATTTTAATAAACAATTTTTCATAGTTATTTTCATTGTTAATAACAATCTCCGCCTGGATATCAAAATTAAAATTGAATATTCATTTTGCATCATTCATAACCCTGACCAGCCAGTCAGTGTCTGTTCCCAGTAGAGTGGCATAATGAATGCGGGCATTTCTTATGGACAAATGCGTGAGAAATTAGGTTTCATCAGTTTTGCTTCTGAGAGGACAACTTTTAAAAAGAATCTAGAGTGTTAACATCTTCCTTTCCATTAAGTTGCTTAGCCACAGAAGAATAATAAAGAGTATGTGCATACAGCAGGATGAAGGAACAGCTCCTAACTAGATTCTAAACCTTGCACCCAGTACCTCATCTTAGGCTACATCTAGTTAATTTCATACGCAACACTAAGTGTGAGGACAGAATCATAGAATGGTTTGGGTTGAAAATCATCATGGCCAGGCAAGCCTTCCACTAGATCATGTTGCTCCAAACCCTGCTCAACTAACCTTAAGCACTTCCAAAGATGGGGCACTCACTTTTCTGGGCAACCTGTGCTAGTGTCTCACCACTCTCATCATAAAAAAATTCCTTACTTTTATCCATCTATACTACCCTCTTTCAGTTTAATGCTATTACTTCTTGTCCTATCATGCCCTTGTAAAAAAGTATCACAGTCTTTCCTATAGGCTCCCTTTAAGTACTGAAAGGCCACAACAAAGTCTCTCCAGAGTCTTCTCCAGCCTGAAC
The DNA here is from genome assembly GCA_013396675.1 of Eubucco bourcierii. Lineage (NCBI taxonomy): Eukaryota > Metazoa > Chordata > Aves > Piciformes > Ramphastidae > Eubucco > Eubucco bourcierii. The sequence continues at coordinate 11,118 of VWZE01018028.1, read as the reverse complement.
AACTCCAACTCTCTCAGCTTTTCTTCACAGAGGTGTTACAGGCCCCTGATAATTTTTGCAGTTTTCCCATGGCTCAAATAGGTTCATGTCTGTCCTATACGGACGACTCCAGAGCTGGACATAGTACTCCATATGCATTCTCACAAGAGGAGAGTAGAATCACCGCCTTCAACTTGCTGGCCATGCTTTTTTTGAAGCAGACCAGGATAAAATGGGCTCTTTGGGCTGCAAGTACACATTGCCAGCTCATATACAAATTTTCAGAAAGGAGAAGGCAATACTTTACTCCCCTGTCCCCAAAAGCTCTGACTGGGGCTTCACACAGTTCAGGTAAGCTGTGCGTGATTCTGAGTGAGAGTAACAGATCTCCTAATTTGTGTAAATTAACACTGGATGAATTCTTCTTGCCTGACCATATTAATCCATTTTATAGTTACTGCAAGTTGTGGCCATTATGTCTGCACAACTTAATTTGCTGTTTAATATCTCAGTAAATTGCCCCAGCTGCTTATCACAGACAACATAGTAGACCAACATGTTCACTTAGGTGGGTAAGCTGAACTCTGTATGATTCTTCTAATGTGACTCATCACCTACTCTCTAAGAGAGGAATGGCTATTGTGCTACAAATGCAACCAGGACTGCAGAGTATTTCCTCTGCTGTCTTGCAAGAGTCTATATTGGTTCCTCAGAGGGAATGTAGCTCGTTGCATTTGGTGCTGCTTATTTAACTACCATTCTAAATGGAGTGACTAACTTGCACATAATCAGCAACAAGGAGGGTAAGATGAGTGTCACACATTGTTGTATAACAAGAACCTCTCCAAAAATACCTACTGCAAAAGGTCTCTGTATCTCCTACCTTCCCTGCGAAGCAACTCAACATAAATAAGTGGAAATTTATTTCACAGGTAAACAGATAGCAATGTTATTTTTCTGAACAGGAAACGTAAAGTCACCTATGCAGTAAGACTAGAAGGATTATTTCGTTAAAACTTTGGGTTATTGTTAAAACTTTGGGTTACTATTGACATGGATAAGAAAAAAAAAAAGTACAACACATCCTCAAACAGTAGTTAAAGGCATATAAAGTTAACACAAAGATTAAGTAGACAAAGTGTGTGTAGATAAAGCAGGTCATTCAAATTTTACAAGATGTCTTTCAAAGAGCCCTATGACTACTTAATCCATTTTCTCTTCTTGGAAATTGTCTGCATCATTCATGTAGTCTTCAAGATCACCGTATCTCTGCAAATAAAATAAAGCCTGTATCATTTTATCAATGTTTAGTAAGTGAATTACATAAAGGTTGCTTTTTTCCTTTTCAGCACATTAACAAGAACGTCTGTAACGATTCAGAAGCAACGATATCTCAAAGCTTGCTAAATACATTTGTGGAATCTGTCTTAAAATTGTTTATAAAGTGTTTCCAAATAATTTGGAGTACTCCACTGTAAACAGAAGAATAAAATAATCTTGCTGTGCCTCATGTAGGTGTTCCCAAGCTTTCTAAGTTACAGCTTTAGTTTGTTGTGTTCCTGCTTTCATGTGAAACTAGAGCCTGCCCACCACAGCCCAGAGATTACACACCTGTCAAAAAGTTTCATGTCAAATGTCGACTCAAACTCTGTGTGAACATAGGAGCAAAGCACTGTTTGAGAGACTGAGTCAACGAAGGTGGATGAATGGTTAAGCCAAGTTATATTATAGAAGCCCAGTAATTCAGAGCTAATCAATTAAATCAGACATTTTATGGACAGACATTACAGAAATGGATATATCAAATAATTGTTGTACCTTCTGAATCCACCCACTGTCTTCCAATTGTCTGAAAAGCCGATCCACTGTGTCTTTGACTGGTTCATCCACAACACCATCCGCCTCAGCAATGGAGCTGCAATCCATGTACAACTTGTATTTGAAGTGCTTCAGATTATGATAAACTCTTGTACGATCTGCACACACTTTACCAACCTTCAGAATCTAGGCCAAAATGAACAAATCATTCTCTCTAGAACTGTGACAATATAAAGAATATTTAAGTCAGTTTATTTGGTTAGTGAAGTCTAGGAAGAGTTTTGGAATAATGAAGTAAACAGAAAGACACTACATGCATAAAATCAGTGCAGGACCACACAGTTTTCATAGCCACGGCAGAACAATTTTTGAGCCAGCGGGCAGCCAGGTGCAATGGCAGCTTATCAGTACTTCTTTCTCACAAACACAAGCTTGTTTTACAACTGGTAGGATATTTCCTATCTCCTGGTGGAACTTTGTTACAAAATCACTAACATTTTCAGTCAGCATATTGTCAAGTAGAGGAAAAGAAATTATGATTTCTTTAGCTTAATAACAGTACTTTCTAGAGACATCAAATTATCAGTTCTTGTATTTTGTAGGCTGAGTAATATTAAATATTGCTTCAAGAAACAGACATGAATACAAACAGACATATGCCTAGAAACCCATCTTTTAAATAAGTATATAGAAACGTTTCTTTCATAAAACCAAAATCTAAACCCAAGGTTTCATACAGTCCAAATGTTACTCTGCAATTGTCTGGGTGGTATAGCTAGGCCACAGTGCTGTAGAAATCAAAGCCTCTATCTCCCACTTACTAGAAGTTCTACAGTTTCCATGCAGAAAAGACAGAACTGTCATATTTAAAGAGGTTTCTTTACAGCAGCATTTCTAGATCAACAGTTGGTAAATATATAATCAGAGCATGGATTACAATAGATTCATTATTGTCTATCTGCACTAATATAATGTATGGCAAATGTTTGCACTCCTCATATGAACTCAGATTTAAAGCAGTGAAGGTGTTTACCAGAAAGTACCAGGTAATACATTGGCTACAAGAATTTTCAGTAATCCTAAATCTTTGCTAAGAGTAGATGAACTTGAATCTGTGGGAAGGGAGAAAGTCTCATTTCATCTTCATTGAAGGATATTCTGTGTCTCACAAGAGTGAAGCTTTGTTCCTTTTCTACAAGAGAAGTAGCTGAAGTACATACAACAAAGATCAGAAGAGGAATTGTTGTGGTTAGGCTTAAACAGGCCAAAATAGGTTTATACATGTCCTAGGCTTGCTCAGACATGTTTTCCTGCTCCCCCCCTTTCTTTTTTTTTTTTTTTTTAACATGGGAGAAGTAACTGCATGAAAGAGGACAAAGAACCTGGAGCCACTGAGTCTAAGGATTGTGGCTTGCCCAGACTTTTTTGTATCCTGTGGTAAACAAGGTACACATGCTCAGCTTGTGTATGCCTTGCGCAAGGCCTGTGTTCTGCCCTAAAAAGGGTAAAGAAGCCTAGGGCTTCACTTAATGTGGTCAAGCTTGGCTAACTGCCATCCTGATTGGCTATTCTGTGTCCAAAGGCCCCTTAGTCTCAGGATGTATTGATAAAAGGAGATGCGCAGGTGACACAACCTGCTCTGCCCTTGTATTTATGCTTGCTGCTTGTTACTGTCTTATTGCATATTGAACAGCCTGGAAACTCCACTGCAACGAGTTTACCAGGAACAGGCTCTAAACGCCTGCAAGCGATCAGCCTACACAGCCAGTGTTATATTATGCCAAGACTGCACACCACAAGATGTCCTGCCTACAACTGAACGCCTCCTGCCAATATGGGAAGTCCTGGAGATACACAGATCATCCAGAAGAGACCAGGACCGGGTCAGAGATTGTCTACCTCCTTTCCCCAGCAGCCTGTGAAGTCTGGGAAGAATCAGAAGTCTCAGCGGCTGACAAGACAGTAACAGAATTCCCTGAAAGCATTTGGGTACTGTCTGAAGCTGTAGCCAGCCCTGACAGTAAGGAGATATTTTGTGAGTAAATACTTAAAGCCTCTTGTAATTCATCATTGCCTTCCAGTTCAATTGGGTTCAATTAATGTTACATATTTTTGTTAGTTATTTCCAGATCCTAAGTTATTATCTATATAATGTTTCCATGACACTTGTAGAAGAACCTAATTATTATTAAAATTAGTGGTCAAGGTGGAGAGAGTTCTGAATATTGAATATTAATAAACAATATTAATCTTTGAAAATCGTATCTCACACCAAGTAATTACCCCTCCATAACAGGAACCCACAGGTGCACCAATGGATTGGCTTTGTCTCCAGCCCATGTAAACAAAGCCAGTCAGGTAGGAAATACACATCTGACTGATTTTCAAAGGTCAGGTTTTCTACATCAAACAGCAATATAACAAATATAGGTGTAAAGAACTTCAGCTTCTGATACATGCAGGAGGAATTGATTTAGTTTTAGTAAAAAGAAGACCCATCACAGAATCCGAGAATGGCAGTTTTTGGGAGGGCCCTCTGGAGATCATCTAGTTCAACTCCCCTCGTCACACTTTATGAAGGTCACACTTTTGTGAGGAACCAGCAGCTTAAAAGTCAAATTTCTTTGCATCAGTAATAGAAGCTGCAATAGTGTTGCTATTTCAGACTACACACATGTATCAAAAAGCCAGAAGTGTTCTATGTTGCAGAAGAATCTCTTCTGAGCCACAACAGTGATACCCTTTATGACAGTCACTGGTAATAACTAGAATACTTTTTAAAAGAAGATTAAGTTTTAATAAATGCTTTTAACCTGCATTTTCAGGAAGTTTTTCCTAATGCATTACCAAATGTCTCTGGAACTGAGAGCAATGGTTTTCCAAACTGACCTACTTGTACAGCCTAGCACTAGCAGTATCTACTGATAGATATGCTTTTCTGTTACAGTCATTATAAATAGTATATGAATGAAGTATTTTTTATTTCTTAAAAAAAAATTTACAGGAACATGCTTAATTCCTTAAATTTATTAACCAGCAGTTTGTGCTGGTCTGAGTTAGCACAAATCCTGTTCAATGAGTTTACTTTTCAGCTCAGTCTCCTTAGTCACTGCACTTTCTGCAGTTAACAGCATGTTTTCACAGTGTTTGCTTCCAGTAGCGATAACGCTCAATGTTTTTAGCTAGTATCAAGTGTTGGTATGCAGACCAAGATCATTGCCAAATCTCGTGTATTATGTGGATGTGCAGAATAAAAGGCCACACCTACAGGGAGGATCAGACAGTTCAAGTGACCCTAAACTGATCAATGAGGAATTCTATTCCAAATAAGCCACAGTGGATACAAAGCTAAGGGTTAGGCTTATTTTTCTTCTTTACTTCCTCATCTTCAATGGCCAGAATCCCAGAAGGGCTCCATTCATTATGACTTTGATCCCTATTCATGAGATCCTGAATCCAGTTCCAGAATACAGCTCCTGAATCTGCTGCTGAGTTCAGTCTGGAACTTCTGTCACAGCATCAGTAGTGATGGTGGCTAATTGCTAAGAGGGAGGCAGGTTCAACATTGATTTTTTATATATTTCATTTTATCATTGTTTTAGTTTTCCAATCTGGAAGTGTCCCTTATTCCTTTTATCTCTCCATTAGGAAGGGAGAAAGGCTGGTAGACTCTGTCATTTGTTTAGTGGCCAGCCCAGCCCTTGACTCAGCTCAGCTGACAAAAGCTTAAGGCAAGAGACACACAAACTCAAAAGAATTTATCTGACCCACAGTAGGTTAGTTTTTAACTGATATTTTAACCATCTTGAGATTAAAAAAAAAAAATCCTATTACTATATTGCCATTCTCCAGTGATCATGTCCATGTACCTACATACAACTCCATTTTCTTTTCTCCCCAAAACTGAAAAGCTAAGATTTACATTTGGTGGTACAGGTGCTTCTGAAGGGCCTGTACCAACAAATGCATTCAAATTCCCAGAAGTATAATTTTAAATACTGAAACAATCGAGAACTGAGTTGTGCTGTTTCACAGAGCATTTCATAACTTTTCAAGTACCCTACGCAGTAAGGTTTTGTATCTGGAATATAATGTAATGTAAAATAGGAGATACCATCTTACACCAAACTGATGGCTCAGTTCTTTCCCTGACAATAGCTAGCAGGAGATAATTAGGAAGTTAGTGTAAGAGGCAGGATGAACACCAGAATGATCATAGCATTACCATACAGCTTCCAGCAGTCAGCACCTAATATAATCTGTATCATTCCAACTGACATGTTTCACAGTGTGGAAGAAGGTTCCCCAAGAACCTGTCTAATCCCTTTTGGGACCCACTAAGACTTCTCACTTCCAAAGTACCTTGTGGCAATGAGTTTCATAGCTGTCTTATGTGCAAGGTGTAAAGCATTTCTACATTGGAGAAATGTCACAGCAGACAGCTAAGCACCATATAATATCATTGTGCACTGTGCTTTTAAAGCAAGAAAGATTATGTAAAAATACAATGCTATTTCAGAATGCAGCTTTGGAAAGAATCTCAGTACTGTACTCATTCTACTTTTTTCCTCTCACAGATCTCAGTGACTCTGTTCTAATGGTTAGCTTATCTACTCAAGCTGGCCGTATCAGCCAAAGTTGTGTTAAATCACTTTGTATGGAATGCAGGAACATAGCCTGACAATAGCATAACATGTAATGACTGAATCTGTCTCCTCTAAGCATGATAATAAATGGAAGTAGAACATCGAGCCTGAGTAGAAAACAGTTTATAATCCAGGCAACAGAGGAACACAGAAGTGTGGGGGACACCTATATCTCTGAAGCATTTGATTCCTCCTGACCACAGAGGAATGAGAATTGGCAGCTACACACAATCACTGCAAGCCTAAGGAAAACCGAACAGCTGTTTCTCTTCTCTTTCTACTGGCAAAGCAGACTCTTCAGAGTTGAGAGAAAAGGAAAGTTTTATGCAGAAGAGGAGGGGTGGACGTCTGGTTTTGTTTTCTCCACATCCACCTCTCTCAGATAATTTCCAATAGAACTGCAAAAAACAGTCCCACTCTGTGCTTCCATTCAACCTGACCTGCCAGTGATGANCTTTCTTTTTTTCTCCCTCTCAATTGGCAGGAAAAGTTGATCGATGCACTGCCAGAAAAGCTTCAAAGACTACTTAAAAACAGTACCTTTAGTGCTATAAATTACAGGTCACCAGAATAACCTGAATGGTGCACTGCAAAAGCACCATCAAAATTTACTGGAAAGTACTCAAACGCTATCTCTCCTGGGTCTGTTCTGCAGCCCCTGAGCTATACTGAGTATGGACATGGCAAGCACCTCATGAGATGCTGGGGTACACAGGGTAAAAACTTTCATTTCCTTCTATGAAGCTAAGGAGGACAAAAATGAACTGGCAAGTTAGTTCAATATGCAGTAAGCTATTTCAAGCTTTTTCCAAAGTGAAAAGTAGCCAAAGCTTTTTGTAGAATGATGTTTGGACAGCAGTAAGATAACTGCTACTGTTATCTCTGCAGTTAGGTCGGAAGCTAAAAGAAAGATTAAATTACTGTACTAGTTCCCTTACTATTTCTTGTTAGGTAAGGCACACAGTTCTCATGAAAAACTGAAGATTTTTAAATTACTGATCTAGAGACCCATATGGGCCCTGATGGAATGCAGTTATCAGTGTCAGTATGACTGCCAAGGACTTACGGTTTTGCTGCAATAAACTAGGGGAAAAGCCTTGCTGGAAATGCTGAGCCCTCTTGACTATCTCATACACAGGCAGTCTTATCAAAACAGAGTATTAACAACTGTTTCTCGAAGGTCCTGTAATCTACTGAAGAAAAACTTAAAGGCACAGATTTTGCTAGATTCTAAATGACATGCAGAGCCCAATAGGATGATGTAATAATCATCACATTGACACTCCTCAAATGTCTGTTAGAATATTTGCAAAGATCCAAGCAAGGCAGGTTTGAGCTTCAGTAAGGTGTACTAAAGGTGTACTTCTAGTTTGATGAGGGTTTCACCTTGTTTTTATGTAAGAAATCTTATTATTCTGCCTTTCAAAATCTACTGTAGATACAACTTGCTTTGACATTTTTTTTTGTTTTCAGCACGTACTTTGATGAGCTTTACCTGTACTAAGAAATGTTTGTATATACACAAAAAAGAATGTACTTTCTACACCTCCTGAAAGGGACTAAAAGCAGAACCTGGATAGCAGTTTGGTACACAGTTGTAGCAATGTGTTACTCTTGCCAAATAGTGTGCCTTGAGTTTATCTAAACAGATCATTAGTTACCTTATTTAAGAAGGGGTTATGCACATCTAATCACAACTACCTGTAAATTTGAAGGGAAGATTCGCAAGTATTAGGAACAATAAGGTTCCTAAGTCAATGGCTTCAAATATCTCAGCTGTGAAATAACAAAACTGACTGCCTAAGTCATCTAAAATTAATGTAACAATATGAGAGAGTTATTTCATTCCAGAAATATAATTTAATCCAAAATGTCCTTGTAGAGACAACTGATAAAAAGATGCAAGACTACCTAAATGGATTTTTTTTTCCTACTTTGGACAGTTAGTTCTGACAATGCAGTAAGAAAAAAGGCTCTAATAAAGTATACTGAAGTAATAAGGAACAAATCTCTAAAGTAGTTTTAAGTGTCAATGCAACTGAGATGTCAAGATACTCTGTCCTGAGTAAATAGCTACATGGAAACAGCAAATGTGAAAAAAATCTGAAGAAGGAAGCAGTAAATTCTGACTAGGCTGTACTTTGGCTATCAAAGTGACAGTGGCACTGTTTCACTCAGTGTTCTGACCTAGAGCAAATAAGAACTGCTCAAGTGCACATGGACACTCCAAATGATAAAGGCACAAAATTAGTAACCCTAGCGACCCAGTGTCAAATGAAACTTCAACAAAATAGAAGATAAAATCATTCAGTGAATGTCATTGTCCATTATACAGAAAGTTACTTTTTAATTACTTTCTAAAAGCTGATCAATGCAAGAGTCCTGCTGGGAAAATCTTAAGGGCATTATAGGCACACACAAAAGTAAAGGGATTTCAAGCAATCCAATTTCAGTGAAAAGGGATTCTGATATTTAAAATATATGTAAATCTAAGGCAAATGTCATTCTTGATTTAACCTCAGACTACTGGCATAAGGAGATTGGATCTATCCAGGATTAAAAAAAGTATTTCTCAGGTACTTGGAAATCAGAAATGCCAGGCATGTTCAGAGCATCGCTCACTCAAGCAATTTCTTTACCATTTTTCCTTCAAGATATGCATCCACTTTAGGATTTTCAGTCTTCCACTAAATGTTCTGTGACAGAACAAAAAGCTGCTTTAGAAGTAACTGGTTGAGTGCTCACATTAGAACTTTGGTTAGTATGCCAGTCTTCAAATGTGCTGTCAGCCTCTTTAACACAGTTTCAGACTGCCTCCCCATGCACCACAAAAGACATGCATTCTGAACAGGATGTGTAGAATGCTATGTACCTAGAGTTTCCTTCTTGACCCAGATAAGACTCAGACTGTAGAGATCTGAAACAAAAGGAAAATTGAGGCAAATGTCGATTTTGACTTGAGGGCAAGAGTTATCAATGAACTCTTCTGTATGACTTACAGCCCTTTTATAGAATCATAGAATCATAGAATGGTAAGGTTGGAAGGGACCTCAAGGATCATCTAGTTCCAACCCCCTGCCACAGGCAGGGACACCTC
>VWZE01018027.1:35746-57552 GCA_013396675.1 Eubucco bourcierii | reverse complement strand
GACTGACCGGAGCTCTCCTGTCCCTCTCTCCCCAGGCTCCTGCTCCCGTGGCTATCGGCAGTGTCGGAATGGGAAGTGCTACAGACCTGAGCAAAGCTGTGATTTTGAAGATGACTGTGGGGATAACACAGATGAGAGTGAATGTGGAACTGCCTGCACCTTTGAGCAGGGCAGGTGTGGTTGGCAAAATTCCTTGGTGGACAACTTTCACTGGGTGCTGGGGGTCGGTTCGCCTCAGAGTCTCCGACCTCCCGGGGACCACACGCTTGGAAACAGAACAGGTATGTTGGCACCTGACAGACAAGGTGGGACTATGTGCTGGTGTGAGGCCAATTTCAGAGACAGAAATGCTTGTAAAAAGAAAATAATGGTAAAGTTTGTATCATTCATTGGTTTGCTGTAAAGGGATAAAAAGATCTGGAGAGCTGTGTGAAGGCTAAACCTTATGAAGTTCAGTAAGGACAAGTGCAGGGTCCTGCATCTGGGGAGGAATAACAACAGGCACCAGCACAGGTTGGGGCTGCCCTGCTGGAGAGCAGCTCCATGGAGAAAGAGCTTGGAGGGCTGGTGGGCAGCAAGTTCTGCATGGGCCAACAATCTGACCTTGTGGCCAAGAGAACCAATGGCATCCTGGGGGGCATCAGGAAAAGTGTAGCCAGAAGGGCTAGGGAGGTTCTGCTCCCCCTGTGCTCTGCTCTGCTGAGACCACAGCTGCAATATTGTGTCCAGTTATGGGCTCCCCAGTTCAGGAGAGACAGGGATCTGCTTGAGAGAGTCCAGTGGAGAGCCACAAGGGTGAGTGGAGGACTTGAGCATCTCCTTTGTGGAGAGAGACTGGGGCTGGTTAGTGTGGGGAAGAGAAGGCTGAGAGGGGATGTGATCAGTGTGTACAAATAGATATCTGAGAGGTCAAGTGGCTGGGGCCAAGCTCTTTGGGGGGGGCAACAGCAATAAGCCAAGGAGCACCAGTTACAAACTGAAACAGAGAAGGTTTCAACTCAGCAGAAGTAGAAACTTCTTTGCAGGCTGGCGGCCTGGAGCAGGCTGCCCAGAGAGGTTGTGGAGTCTCCTCCTGTGGAGTCTTTCCAAACCCCATCTGGATGCATTCCTGTGTGAACTACCCTGGATGATCCTTCTTGGCAGGAAGGTTGGACTGGATGATCTCTTCCAGCCTCTAATGTTCTAGGATTCTGTGAAAAGCCAAAGTATAAACCATTTGTCCCTCTTGCCTTCTTCATTCCTGAGCATTGGATCTGTTCTTTCTAATCTATTCCCCTAGCCCTGGCCAACATTTCCAGATAGCAAAGTATGCTTTGATGGTTGTTTTCTCTCTGGGAAAGAGGAGGAGAGGGAGGATTTGAGGTTTTGAGTCCCTTCTGGACAGCTTTCTTTGTCCAGGAGGGAGTTGGGATCTCTCTATTAGTTCTAATTTGCATATAATTATAAGTACTTGTAAATAGATTGTGTATATATATGATTGTCAATTTAGCTTTGCTGTAAGTACAGCTCTATCTTGCATCCAACCTGTCTGAGCTGGTCTGGTAAACCTGAGTAGTGTAGTGGGGGAAGTTCCTTAACCAACCACAGATTGCCTGCCTGCAGCTTCTCCTTTGGATCCATTGGATCCTGCTTCTCTAGACCTTGAGCTCAACAAGGCCAAGTGTAAGGTCCTGCACCTGGGTAGGCACAATGCCAAGCACAGCTCCAGGCTGGGTGGGGAATGGCTGAGAGCAGCCCTGAGGAACAGGCCCTGGGGGTCTGCGGGGATGCAAAGCTCCAGATGAGGCTGCAGTGTGAGTGCAGCCCAGACAGCAACTGTGTGCTGGGCTGCAGCAAGAGCAGTGTGGGCAGCAGGGCAAGGGAGGGGATTGTGCCCCTTTGCTCTGCTCTCCTCAGACCCCACCTGCAGTCCTGGGTGCAGTTCTGGAGCCCCCAGCACAGGAAGGACATGGAAGTGTTGGAGTGGGTCCAGAGGAGGCCACCAAGATGCTGAGAGGGCTGCAGCAGCTCTGCTGTGAGGACAGGCTGAGAGAGTCGGGGCTGTGTAGCCTGGAGAAGAGAAGGCTTCCAGGATCTGATGGAGTGGCCTTGCAGGATCTGAAGGGGGCTGCAGGAAGGCTGGGGAGGGACTATTGACAAGGTCTGGGAATGGCAGGACAAGGGGAATGGGTTTGAAGTGTCAGAGGGGAGATTGAAAGTGGATGTTAGGAGGAAGTTGTTTGCAGTGAGGGTGGTGAGACACTGGCACAGGTTGCCCAGGGAGGTTGTGGCTGCTCCCTCCCTGGAGGTGTTCAAGGCCAGGTTGGGTGAGGCCTTGAGTGATCTGTGCTAGTGGGAGGTGTCCCTGCCTATGGCAGGGGGTTGGAACTGGCTGATCCTTGAGGTCCCTTCCAACCTTCCCATTCCATGGTTTCCAGGAAGCTTGTAGTTATGTGTAGATTCACAGAATGGTTTGGATTGGGAGGGACCTGAAAGCTCATCTAGTTCCAACCCTCCCACCATGGGCAGGGACACTTCCACTAGACTTGGTTGCTCAAGGTCTCATCCAGCCTGGCCTTGAACACCTCCAGGGAGGGAGCATCCATGTCAGAAATTCTTCTTAATATTCAATCTGAACTGCTTGAGGCCATTCCCTTTCCTAAGCTGCTGGGAACTCAGGAGTCTGAGAGTCACTGCAAAGCCAACCTCAGAATGTACAGAGACTAGAATGAAAATTGAAGTGGTTTGGATATCTAAGATTTGACTTCTAAACTGTAGATTCACAGAATGGTTTAGGCTGGAAGAGACCATAAGGATTGTCTAGTTCTACTCCTCCTGCCATTGCCAGGGACAGCTCCCACTAGACCAGCCTTGAACACCTCTAGGGAAGTGGCATCCACAGCCTCCCTGGGCAACCTGTTCCAGTGTCTCCTCACCCTCACTGGAAATAATTTCTTCCTAATTTCCAGTCTAAATCTGCCTTCCTCAAGTTTCAATACATTCCCTTTCATCCTATCACTACAAGCCCCTCTAAGAAGTCCCACCCCAGCTTTGCTGCAGGCCCTTTTGAGGTACTGGAAGGCTGCTCTAAGGTACTATTTCTAGTTTCATTGTAGGTAATTTTTAAATAAATAAATTTTAAGTAAACATCCTTTGTTAGTGGTAGTGCAACTCCTGCTTTGTTTCGGCCAAGGCAGCCAATGATCTGTACTTGCTCTTGCTACAAGTCCTGTGCCTTCACCCTCTGCCTTTGAAGATCACAGTCTCACAGTATCACCAAGGTTGGAAGAGACCTCAAAGCTCAGCAAGTCCAAGCCATCACCACAGCCCTCAAGACCAGACCATGGCACCAAGTGCCACGTCCAAACCTGCCTTGAACGCCTCCAGGGACGCTGACTCCACCACCTCCCTGGGCAGCCCATTCCAGCAGGCAATGACTCTCTCAGGCAACAACTTTCTCCTCACCTCCAGCCTAAACTTCCCCTGGCACAGCTTCAGACTGTGTCCTCTTCTTCTGCTGCTGCTTGCCTGAGAGAAGAAAGCAACCTCCTCCTGGCTACAAGCACCCTTCAGGTAGCTGGAGACAGCAAGAAGGTCTCCCCTGAGCCTCCTCTTCTCCAGGCTAACCAATCCCAGCTCCCTCAGCCTCTCTCCATAGGGCTGTGCTCCAGGCCTCTCCCCAGCCTCGTTGCCCTTCTCTGGACACACTCAAGCACCTCAATGTCCTTCTTCAATGGAGGGGCCCAGAACTGGACACAGGACTCAAGGTGTGGCCTAAGCAGTGCAGAGTCCAGGGGGAGAATGAGCTCCCTGCTCCTGCTGGCCACACTCTTGCTGATGCAGGCCAGGATGCCATTGGCCTTCTTGGCCACCTGGGCACACTGCTGGATCATGTTCAGGCGGGTGTCAATCAGCACCCCCAGATCCCTTTCTGTTTGGCTACTCTCCAGCCACTCCCACCCCAGGCTGTAGCTCTGCAGGGGGTTGTTGTGGCCAAAGTGCAGCACCTGGCACTTGGATTTGTTGAGCTCCATCCCCTTGGACTCTGCCCATCTGTGCAGGCGGTCGAGGTCCTGCTGCAGAGCCCTTCTGCCCTCCAACCCAGCAACATCAGCCCCCAGCTTGGGGTCAGCTGCAAATTTGCTGCTGCCTGACTCGATGCCCTCGTCCAGATCATCACTGAAGATGTTCCAGAGGATGGGGCCCAGCACTGATCCCTGGGGCACACTGCTAGTGCCAGACCTCCAGCTGCATGTGGCACCATTCACCACCACTCTCTGGGCTCTGCCCTCCAGCCAAAGATGTCATTGGAAGACTCCACCGCAGACATGAGACTTACATCCAGGAGGTGTTGGATGCTTACGTGAAGTGCAGAAGGACAAAACCCAATGTGACCAAAGTTTGCTTGAACAGATGCAGGAATGAAGAGGGTCATGAAAGCTTTCTAGTGTGACTGAGGGGGAAACAGCACCAAATAATCACAGGAATTATCTGTTCATATATTTTCAAATGGTGAGGTGGTCCAGTTGGGCTCAATTTTGCTGACTTCGAAGTAAGATCCAGCACAAAAGAGCTACAGTGTGTCCCTGTCTGCCATTTGGCTCTTGAAACAGTTCTGTTAGAACACAGATTTCACAGAATATATCTGGTTGGAAGAGACCTTGAAGATCTCATCAAGTCCAGCCTGTGACCCAGCACTGCAGGCTCAGCACCAAACCATGGCCCCAAGCACAGCTCCACAGGCTGCTGGAATACCTCCAGGCATGGGCACTGCAGCACTGCCCTGGGCACACCATTGCAGGGCTGCAGAAGCCTTCCAGGGCACAAAGAGTTCCTAAGAGGCAGCCTGAGCCTGCCCTGGGGCAGCTTGGAACCATTGCCTCTGCTGCTGGCCCTTGGCACCAAGGAGCAGAGGCTGCCCCCTGCTCACTTCTCCAGCCTGGCTACCCTGCTCTGGGCGNCAGCAGCCTCACAATAAAGAAGTTTCTCCTCACCCTGAGGTGGAACTTTCTGTGACTGAGTTGATGTCCATTGCCCCTCATCCTATCTCTGAGTATCACTGACCAGAGCCTGGCTCCATCCTGCTGACCCCTACCCCTCAGCTATTGACAGACATTGACCAGATTNGCCAGTGGCTTTCTTGGCTACCTCTATGGGATCTATGCTGAATGTACTGACCCAGCCATGCTGGAATACATCCAGGAGAGTTTTGAAAGTCTCCATGGAAGGAGACTCCACAGCCAGTCTGGGCAGCCTGCTCCAGGGCTCCAGCAGCCTCACAATAAAGAAGTTTCTCCTCACCCTGAGGTGGAACTTTCTGTGACTGAGTTGATGTCCATTGCCCCTCATCCTATCTCTGAGTATCACTGACCAGAGCCTGGCTCCATCCTGCTGACCCCTACCCCTCAGCTATTGACAGACATTGACCAGATTCCCTCTCAGCCTTCTCTTCTCCCAGACACAACAGGCCCAGGGCTCTCAGCCTGTCCTGATAGCTGCTCCCAGTTTATTCCCAGTAACAAGTACACAAAGAAGGTGCTCTGGTCTTACATTACTCTGAGCTGAGGTTCACTAGGGTGGGACCTGCATGGACAGTATCCACCATTTGCATTATTGGTAGTGTTTGGGAATTTAGTTTGAAGGTCTGAAACCATTTTTCATCAATACATGATCTCATTTCAGGACAATTCCTTTATCTTGAGGCCACTGCAACAGGACTGAAAAATGGAAAAGCTCATGTGAAGAGTTCCAGGTGGAAAGAATCAAGCAAGAGTTGTGTGATGAGCTTCTGGTACTTCAAGTCACCAAAAGCCACAGGCTGTATCCAGGTTCTCATTAAGGTAAGAAAAACTCAAACTTTTTTTTTTTTTAAGAGTTATTGATACCTGTAAGGGTGAAGATGCTGCAGCAGAGCCTGTGTCACTGAGAAAGGTGTTAAACAGCACTGGTCCCAGTACTGAGCCCTCAGGAGTGCCACCTGTCACTGGAATTGTGAGGTGTTTATCAGCAGTGCAGAAACTCAGGGGGCAAACACAATACAACCAGGAGAGACCTAGATGTAAGTAGTCAAAACTCACTGCAGTGAGGTTTTGGAGGTACTTCTGATGCTCTCAGGTGTTTTCTCTGACCTTTGGAGGAACCTTCCAACAGTGTTCTGTGATTCTACTAGGTTGTGTTCTCTTCTGTTCTGAAACTAAGCATGTTCACAGGGTCAGAGAACTAAGCAGGTTGGAAAAGATCTTCAAGATCATCCAGTCCAACCTAACACCTTCTAATTAACTATCCCCTGGCACCAAGTGCCTCATGCAGCCTCCTTTTAAATACCCCCAGGGATGGGCACTCCACCACCTCCCCAGGCAGCCCATTCCAATGCCAATCACTCTCTCTGGCAACAACTTCTGCCTAACATCCAGCCTGAACCTGCCCTGGCACAGCTTGAGGCTGTGTCCTCTTCTTCTGGCCCTGGCTGCCTGGCAGCAGAGCCCAACCCCAACTGGCTACAACCTCCCTTCAGGGAGCTGCAGAGAGCAATGAGCTCTGCCCTGAGCCTCCTCTTGTGCAGGCTGCACACCCCCAGCTCCCTCAGCCTCTCCTCCCAGGGCTGTGCTCCAGGCCCCTCCCCAGCCTTGCTGCCCTTCTCTGGGCACCTTCCAGCACCTCAACATCTTCCTTAAATGAATATTCACTCTGCCTGTTTACAGAGGGGTGTGTATGTGTAGGGTTCCTCATCAGCACTCAGCACTGCTTTGTTTTACAAGTCAGAACTTCTCTAGGACTGAGTAGTTCAAAATGAAATTTTGCCCAGTCAATATCATTGACCTTACTGCTGTGGGAAGCTACTCAACAATTAGGTCTGAGGACACAACTGATTCTACTTCACAGCTTCAAATAGGCTCTGTACCTCTGCATTGATTCCTCTCACTGCCTGCATGGAAAGCAGTCAAGCTCCTTACAGTACTGAAAGAGTTATAGATTTCCCTGGGGTGAGGTAGCCTCAGAGCAGCTTCCCTGACCTCCCTACAGCTGAAGCAAGAAACTGCATTGACAAAGATTTGCCTGAATGTTTTGCTTCAGAGCCTGCTGAACTTCAAACCATGCTTCAGACCATGTGGGAAGTGGGTAGAGTTTTCTACTTGCCCTCTTAAGATGCAGAAAACCTTTTAGAGCAATAATTGACATCAGAAGCAGAAGTCTATAGTTTGGTGGTGTTTGTGTAGGAGTGAAGCAGCTCTGTGGTCATATGCAGATCTATGGGCAGTACCTTACACTGATTTTTAACTTTGAAACACAGTATTTTGTTTATTCCAGACACCTTTCCTTCATTAAATCCAGTAAATTACAATCTCAGGAAAACTTGGCTCCAGGCAGCAGCACAGGGGTCATGGCCATAGAATCATAGAATGGGAAGGTTGGAAGGGACCTCAGGGATCAGCCAGTTCCAACTCCCTGCCATAGGCAGGGACACCTCCCACTAGCACAGCTCACTCAAGGCCTCCTCCAACCTGGCCTTGAACCCCTCCAGGGAGGGAGCAGCCACAGCCTCCCTGGGCAGCCTGTGCCAGTGTCTCACCACCCTCACTGCAAACAACTTCCTCCTAACGTCCACTTTCAATCTCCCCTCTGACACTTCAAACCCATTCCCCTTGTCCTGTCGTTGCAGGGCCTTGTAAATAATCCTTCCCCAACCTTCTTGGAGCCCCCTTCAGATACTGGAAGGCTACTATCAGGTCCCCTTGAAGCCTTCTCTTCTCCAGGCTGCAGAGCCCCAACTCTCTCAGCCTGTCCTCACAGCACATCTGTTGCAGCTCTCTGAGCATTTTTGTGGCCCACCTCTGTACTGGCTCCAACACTTCCATGGCCTTCCTGTGCTGAGGGCTCCAGAACTGCACCCAGGACTGCAGGTGGGGTGTGAGGAGAGCAGAGCCAAGGGGCACAATCCCCTCCCTTGCCCTGCTGCCCACACTGCTCTTGCTGCAGCCCAGCACACAGTTGCTGTCTGGGCTGCACTCACACTGCAGCCTCATCTGGAGCTTTGCATCCCCCCAGACCCCCAGGGCCTGTTCCTCAGGGCTGCTCTCAGCCATTCCCCACCCAGCCTGGAGCTGTGCTTGGCACTGTGCCTACCCAGCTGCAGGACCTTACACTTGGCCTTGTTGAATGTCCTGAGGTTGGCCTGGGCACAGCTCTGCAGCCTGTGCAGGTCCCTCTGGATGGATCCCTGCCCTCTAGCAAGTGACTGTGCCACACAGCTTGGTGCCAGCTGCACACTTGCTGAGGCTGCACTGATTCCTCTGTCCATGGCACTGACAAAGATGTCAAACAGCACTGGTGCCAGCACTGACCCCTGAGGGACACCACTTGGCACTGGTCTGCAGGTGGACATTGTGCCCTTGCTCATCATTCTGTGTGTGCCACCATCCAGCCAATTCCTTACCCAGCAGTGCTCCACACATCCAGTCCATGTTTTCCCAGTTTGGTGCCCAGGATGCCATGTGGGACAGAGTCAAAAGCCTTACTCAGGCATGTCCCTGTCCCTCTTGAACTGGGCACGGACTACTCCAGATGCAGTCTCACCACGTTTTACTAGTATCTTTAGATATCAAAAGGGACACAGGACAGAAACTGCAACACAGTAGGTTCCATGTAAACAAAAGAAGGAAATTAACTCACTTAGAAGTTGGCAGAGCCTTGGCCCAGGCTACCCAGAGAGCTTGTAGAGTGTCTGCAGAAGCATTAAAACCTGCCTGGACATGTTACTGAGTGATTTGCTTTGGAGGTCATCCTGTTCTAGAAGGGGGATTGGACCAGAGGCTTCTCAGATCATTTGGTGCCCAGGACCAAGCAGTGCTGCAGGCTTGGGGCAGTGTGGCTGGAAACTGCCTGCAGAAAGGGACCTGGGGGCTGTCATGGACAAGCAGCTGAACAGGAGCCAGCAGTGTGCCCAGGTGGCCAAGAAAGCCAAAGGCATCCTGACTGGCAGCAGAAATGCTGTGGGCAGCAGCAGCAGGAAGGGGATTGTGTGCTTGGACTCTGCTCTGGGGAGGCCACAGCTGGAGGTTTGTGTTCAGCTTTGGGCACCTCAAGAGAGCTGTGGAGGTGCTGGAGCCAGTGCAGAGGAGGGCAAGGAAGGTGTGAAGGGCCTGGAGAGGAAATGTGGTGAGGAGAGAGTGAAGGAGCTGGGGCTGGGCAGTGTGAAACAGAGGAGGCTGAGGGCAGAGCTCATGGCTGGCTGCAGCTACCTGAGAGGAGGCTGTGCAGAGGCTGCTGCTGGGCTCTGCTCACAGGGAATTGGAGACAGAACAAGGGGGAATGGCCTCAAACTGAGGCTGGTGAGGTTTAGACTGGATATTGGGGAATTTTTTTTTCCCATTAAGAGTGGTGAGGGACTGGAATGAACTCCACAGGTAGGTGGTGGAGTCACCAACCCTGGCTGTGTTTGAAGGAGGTTTGACTGTGGTGCTTGGGGCTATAGTTTAGGCTACACCTTGTAGATTAGGGTCCATGGTTGGACTTTGTGACCCCAGGGGTCTTTTTCAACCTGAATGATTCTGAGATTCTTTACTCCCATTCTTGACCTGTGAACAGTTACCAGAAGTTGTGTCTGACTTAATGAAATGTCAGAGCTGACTGAGAGCAAGGGAGTAGTGTTGTAGTCCCAGAGGCTTTAAAGGAAATCAGTGGAGACACCTTAAAACAGTATCACTCAGCAAGGCAGAAAGGGAGAGCAACTTCTATGTCAGCTTTGTCAGAGCTGGATAATTCTGTATTTATATTTGCTGAACTGAATGCAGGGTCTGAAACAGCACTTCCCACCTATTCAGACATTGATTTGGTGGTGGTGTTGCAGGTCTGACTCTGACCTCATCAAACAAAGCTAGCTTTATGTAAACTGAGACAATGGTCAGGTAAGTCACTTTTCAGTGTAAGCATCATTCCTCAAAACCAGTTTGCATAGAAAGGATAAACAGGTATGGAGTGCTGCAGAGAAGGGCAGGCACCAATTGGTGCCTTTTATTTTCTCAGATGAATCACAGAAGCATCCAAGTTGGGAAGGATCCTCAGGATCACAAAGTCCAACCACGAGCCCTACTCTACAAGATTCACCTCAAACCATATCCCCAAGCACCACATCCAAACCACCCTGAAACACAACCAGGGTTGGTGACTCCACCACCTCCCTGGGCAGCTCATTCCAGTCCCTCACCACTCTATCCATGAAAAACTTTTTCCTAGTGTCCAATCTAAACATCCCCAGTCTCAGCTTGAGGCCATTCCCCCTTGTTCTCTCTCCATTCACCTGTGAGAAGAGCCCAGCAGCAGCCTCTCCACGATGTCCCTTCAGTCCTTGAAGTGCATTAGGAAGTGATTTAAACCTTCTTAACACTAAATTTCCATCCTGCTGCCATCCAGTGAGAGCTGGACATGCTGGAGAGCTAGGTGAAGGGGAACCTCCTGAAGTTCAATAAGGACAAGGGCAAAGTCCTGCACCTGGAGAGGAGGAAGCTCAGGAAGCAGCAGAGAGTAGGAGCTGCCCTGCTGGAAAGGGAGTGCTGGTGGGCAGCAAGTCCTGCATGAGCCAGCAATGTGCCCTTGTGGCCAAGAGGGCCAATGGCATCCTGGGGTGCAGCAAGAAAAGTGTGGCCAGCAGGGATAGGGAGGTTCTCTTGCCTGTCTGCTCTGCTGAGGCCACAGCTGCAATACTGTGCCCAGTTTGGGACTCCTCAATTCAAGAGAGACAGGGACCTGCTGGAGAGAGTCCAACAGAGAGCTGTGAGGATGCTGAAGGGACTGGAAGAGCTCTGCTGTGAAGAAAGGCTGAGAGGTGTGAGGCTGTTTAGTTTGTGACTCTCTGATAAACGATAGGGATGTAGCTTTGAGCTTTCAGCATCTTTGTTAGCTTTTAAATATGTCTTTTTTTTTTTTTAATAGGGAATTTTCTCAATCCAATTAACATATCATTTTTAAAAAGAAAAGGAAACAGTGCAGCATGCAACCTGTGCTTGCTGGTATCTTTTAAGAAGCATAGAACATTGATCAGATCAA
Source organism: Eubucco bourcierii (assembly GCA_013396675.1). Classification (NCBI taxonomy): domain Eukaryota; kingdom Metazoa; phylum Chordata; class Aves; order Piciformes; family Ramphastidae; genus Eubucco; species Eubucco bourcierii. The sequence continues at coordinate 46,530 of VWZE01018027.1, read as the reverse complement.
AAAGTACCAAACCAGTGCCTAATTTTCCTGATCAACAACTTCACTTGATCCCTTGCTAGAGGGCAGGGATCCATCCAGAGGGACCTGCACAGGCTGCAGAGCTGTGCCCAGGCCAACCTCAGGACATTCAACAAGGCCAAGTGTAAGGTCCTGCACCTGGGTAGGCACAATGCCAAGCACAGCTCCAGGCTGGGTGGGGAATGGCTGAGAGCAGCCCTGAGGAACAGGCCCTGGGGGTCTGGGGTGATGCAAAGCTCCAGATGAGGCTGCAGTGTGAGTGCAGCCCAGACAGCAACTGTGTGCTGGGCTGCAGCAAGAGCAGTGTGGGCAGCAGGGCAAGGGAGGGGATTGTGCCCCTTGGCTCTGCTCTCCTCAGACCCCACCTGCAGTCCTGGGTGCAGTTCTGGAGCCCCCAGCATAGGAAGGACATGGAAGTGTTGGAGTGGGTCCGGAGGAGGCCATGGAGAGGCTGAGAGGGCTGCAGCAGCTCTACTGTGAGGACAGGCTGAGAGAGTTGGGGCTCTGCAGCCTGGAGAGGAGAAGGCTTCCAGGAGAGCTTGGAGTGGCCTTGCAGGATCTGAAGGGGGCTGCAGGAAGGCTGGGGAGGGACTATTGACAAGGTCTGGGAATGGCAGGACAAGGGGAATGGGTTTGAAGTGTCAGAGGGGAGATTGAAAGTGGATGTTAGGAGGAAGTTGTTTGCAGTGAGGGTGGTGAGACACTGGCACAGGTTGCCCAGGGAGGTTGTGGCTGCTCCCTCCCTGGAGGTGTTGAAGGCCAGGTTGGAGGAGGCCTTGAGTGAGCTGTGCTAGTGGGAGGTGTCCCTGCCTATGGCAGGGGATTGGAACTGGCTGATCCTTGAGGTCCCTTCCAGCCTTCCCATTCTATGATTTTAAAAAAACACCACCTTGACCATTTCTAGGAGGTTCCTTTACCCTCAGAAAAAGTGGAAGATTTTGTTTTTCTTTTGTCCTTTCTCATTTCTTTCTACCTCCATGAGGCTTCTTGGTCTTCTGACTGAGAAAAGAATCTTGCTGTTGTTCAACAGAGACTGAAGTGGTGTTGGACTGGCAGAACTTCATCAAGCACTGATGGAGCACTGTGGGTGCTTGTTGTACAAGACTGAATTGTTCCCCAGTTTCATCCTCCTTTAATGTAACTTCTGTCTTGAATTCACAGTTCATTGTAAGTGTCTTGGAGATTCTCCGGTTTCTAGCAGACTTTGATCTTTGCCAGGCTTGCAGGATCAAGCTGCAGTGTGCTTTAAAATTACTTTGATAAATCAATAAAGGGTCTGAACATCAGGAGTCTGATTTTTAGGCTTCCAGAATCTTGTCACTTTCTGGGCTTCAGCTTTGAATCCAGAGTAGAGTCAGGAAAATAAAGCACTTGTAGGGGCTTGTAGTGATGGGATGTGAGGCAGTGGATTGAAGAGGGAAGAGGAGAAATTTAGACTGGAGATGAGGAAGTTCTTTCCAGTGAGGGTGGTGAGACAGTGGTACAGGTTGCTCAGGGAGGTTGTGGATGGTGTTCAAGACCAGGTTGGATGAGGCCTTGAGCAGCCTGGGCTGGTGGGAGGTGCCCCTGCCTGTGGCAGGGGGATTGGAACTGAATGATCTTGAACCAAAGCATTCTATGAATCTCTGATTCTGTATTAGCAGTAATTAATTCACAAAGATGGAAAGATCTGATTCCAGTTCATTTCATGCAGGAGTCCCAAAAGGCACTCACTCTGACGAGCTTCTTCCTAATCTCCAGTCTAAACCTGCCCTCTTCCAGCTCTAAGCCATTGCCTCTCATCCCATCACTCCAAGCTCTTGTCAAAAGTCCCTTCCCAGCTTTCTTGTAGCCCCTTTAGGTACTGGAAGGCTGCTTTAAGGGCTCTCTGAAGCCTTCTCCAGGCTGAACAGCCCCAACTCTGCCAGCCTGTCTCCACAATGGAGATTATTCAGCCCTCTGATCATTATATCCTTGAACCTCTAAGGTGGTGACCACTGGACAGAGAAGCAGTAAAAGAGAGAGCATCTCACTCTAGTGTTTTAATATAACAAGATGTGTCAGTTATGAGAGCTCTTAATTTGTAGTGAGTGTGTTTCACAACTACAGGTTAAAAATGTGAATCAGATATCTCTTAAAACAAGGAACCAGATAAATAGTTGTGTCAGTCAGGCAGTAGAGAGACAGGACTTGAGCACTGCTCTGAAAGAGTCCCCTTTGCTCAGGATCAATTCAGTGAGGCTTGAAAACACTTCATTGAGCTTTAACAATATATAAGGAGCTTTCTTCTTTCTTTTTTTTTTTTTTTTTTTTTCCAACCTTAGTGTTTTGATTCCCCTGAGCCTGTCCAGTTTATCTAACATCCCAGAGGATCTATTTTGTGCTTCTACAAGCTCAAGAGCTACAATCCAATTGAAAATAACATTCTGACAGAATACAAATAGGCTGCAAAAGTAAATGTCACAAAAGGACAAGAGCACTTACAGCCCAGCAAACCTGCCCCTGCATCAGTGTAGGATTGGTACCTGACTGGCAATGATCACAGAGTGTCAGGGGCTGGAAGGGACCTCCAAAGCTCAACCAGTCCAACCCCTACCAGAGCAACAGCACCCAGAGCAGATCACACAGGAACACATCCAGGTGGGTTGTGAAACTTACCAGGGAAAGAGACTTCACAACCTCTTGGGGCAGCCTGTTCCAGTCTTCTATCACCCTCACAGGGGAAAAAATTCCTCCTCATGTTTCCATGGAACTTGCTCTGCCTCAGCTTCCACCATTGCCCCTTGTGCTGGCACTGGGCATCACCCAGCAGAGCTGGCTCCAGCCTCCTGGCACTCACCTGCACAGCTTTAGAAGCATTGCTGAGGTCACCTCTCAGTCTCTCCTCTCCCAGCAGCACAGCTCCAGCTCCCTCAGGCTCTCCTCCTCCCAGAGCTGTTCCATTCCCTTCAGCATCTTTGTGGCTCTGGGATGGACTCTCTCAAGCACTTCCTGAGGTCCTTCTTGACCTGAGAGTCCCAGAACTGGACAAAATACTCCAGATGTGGCCACACCAGGGCAGAGTAGAGGAGGAGAACCTTTCTGGACCTACTAACCACAGCCCTTTCCATGTGGTCCAGAACATCCCTGGTCACCTTGGGCACCAGAGCACACTGCTGGGAGCTCTCAGAGAATTCCTTCAGTGTCCTAAGGCGTGAACAGCTCAGCCTATCACCAGTGCCTGCACTTTCAGCATTCCTTGGAGCCAGCTGGCCAGATTTTTGCTTCTGAATTGCTGTTAAGTGTTGTGCTGAGAGAAGTCAACTTCCAAAGTGACTGCTGACCCATCTGCAGGCAGGGTTTGGTTTTGAACAGGCAGGCATCCCCATGGCAATTAAGGTGCTCATTAGCAAAGATAAAATTATGCTTTAAGAACTCTTAATTGGGAAAAGAAGGCAAGACTAATTAATTTGTTTTCATGGAGTCACTCTGTGAGTGTAGTTGTCTCAAAACTTGCCTTTGTCCTGTCACAGCTATAGGAATCAATGCAACCTCAGCAAGGCTGCAACTGGCACCAGGCTGTGTGGCACAGTCACTTGTTAGAGGGCAGGGATCCATCCAGAGGGACCTGCACAGGCTGCAGAGCTGTGCCCAGGCCAACCTCAGGACATTCAACAAGGCCAAGTGTAAGGTCCTGCAGCTGGGTAGGCACAAGGCCAAGCACAGCTCCAGGTTGGGTGGGGAATGGCTGAGAGCAGCCCTGAGGAACAGGCCCTGGGGGTCTGGGGTGATGCAAAGCTCCAGATGAGGCTGCAGTGTGAGTGCAGCCCAGACAGCAACTGTGTACTGGGCTGCAGCAAGAGCAGTGTGGGCAGCAGGGCAAGGGAGGGGATTGTGCCCCTTTGCTCTGCTCTCCTCAGAGCCCACCTGCAGCCCTGGGTGCAGTTCTGGAGCCCCCAGCACAGGAAGGACATGGAAGTGTTGGAACCAGTGCAGAGGAGGCCACCAAGATGCTGAGAGGGCTGCAGCAGCTCTGCTGTGAGGACAGACTGAGAGAGTTGGGGCTCTGCAGCCTGGAGAAGAGAAGGCTTCCAGGGGACCTGACAGTAGACTTCCAGGATCTGAAGAGGGCTACAGGAAGGCTGGGAATGCCAGGCCAAGGGGAATGGGTTTGAAGTGGCAGAGGGGAGATTGCAAGTAGATGTTAGGAGGAAGTTGTTTGCAGTGAGGGTGGTGAGACACTGGCACAGGTTGCCCAGGGAGGTTGTGGCTGCTCCCTCCCTGGAGGTGTTCAAGGCCAGATTGGAGGAGGCCTTGAGTGAGCTGTGCTAGTGGGAGGTGTCCCTGCCTATGGCAGGGGGTTGGAACTGGCTGATCCCTGAGGTCCCTTCCAACCTTCCCATTCTATGATTCTGTGAGCAGAGGCTAACACCCATTCCCCTGGCTCTGTAACTTAAAGCAGTCAGCAGTTATCTCCTCTACAGAGTTTCCCCCAAGATCTAACCCCTGTTCCACAGCTCTGTCACCACTGCAGTGTCATCAACTGCTTTGTCCCATCTCTCACTGTCTATGTTCTGCATTTCTTCAGGCTTAAGTGAAAGCTTAAGACTGGTTCTTAATGAAAAGAATCCACACAGCCGCCTTAAGCTTGGGTTGTTAACAGTTGTCCAGAGACTTCCTAAAGTTTTTATAACTGTGATTATTTCTCTTTCAAGCTTTGAAGAATGACAGCTGCCTCAGCTCTGAGGTGGCAACAATCTGAGGAGAGCTGTAAAATGTGATTAAAAACAAAGGTGTGACAAGGTTTGGAGGGGGAGAAAAAGGAACTAAGTTGTTTGAAATGCTAATAGTCTAAAATACTTTGATGTCTGTTGTAACTCAGTGTTGAAGGGAGGGGGGGGAAAAGGAAATTCAATAAATCACAGTTGTATCCTTTAAGCTGCCTAAAGGCCAGCATCAAAAGTTAGGTGGATTATGCTAGGAAATGAAACAAATTCTTGCATTTGAGGAGGGAGGACTGGGAAGGGTAGGAAATGGAGGCAGGATGAAGCAGTACAAGTAACCTAACCAGCCCTTGCTTACAAAGAGCAGTTGTTTTATGCCCCTGCTCTGATTGCTAAGGGTAAGAGACAGAATGAAGATGTATTTTAACAGCCTAAGGATTTAAAAGTGTATTTGATGGGAAGAGCATCATGGGACCCCAGTAAGATGGAAGCAGTGCAGCTTGGTTACAAATGGAAGTTGGCTGCACAAATCATAGAATCCTAGAATGGGAAGGTTGGAAGGGACCTCAAGGATCAACCAGTTCCAACCCCCTGCCATAGGCAGGGACACCTCCCACTAGCACAGCTCACTCAAGGCCTCCTCCAATCTGGCCTTGAACCCCTCCAGGGAGGGAGCAGCCACAACCTCCCTGGGCAACCTGTGCCAGTGTCTCACCACCCTCACTGCAAACAACTTCCTCCTAACATCCACTTGCAATCTCCCCTCTGCCACTTCAAACCCATTCCCCTTGTCCTGGCATTCCAAGCCCTTGTCAATAGTCCCTCCCCAGCCTTCCTGGAGCCCCCTTCAGGTCCTGCAAGGCTACTCCAAGGTCTCCTGGAAGCCTTCTCCTCTCCAGGCTGCAGAGCCCAAACTCTCTCAGCTTGTCCTCATAGCAGAGCTGCTGCAGCCCTCTCAGCATCCTTGTGGCCTTCTCTGGACCTGCTCCAACATTTCCATGTTCTTCCATGCTTGCAGTGGAGCAGGAACCACTCTCGGGCTGTAAGCTCAGGGAGTTTCTTTTCCTCAGGGGCAAGAAGTGGTTCAGGAGGAGCTGCCCAGGGAGGTGGTGGAGTGCCCATGCCTGGAGGTGTTGAAGCAAAGCCTGGCTGGGGCACTTAGTGCCATATTCTGGTTGATTGGCTAGGGCTGGGTGTTAGGTTGGGCTGGATGAGCTTGGAGGTCTCTCCAAACCTGCTTGATTCTATGGCAGGGAGTTGGGGCTGGATGAGCTTGAAGGTCTCTTCCAACCTGCTTGATTCTATGGCAGGGAGTTGGAACTGGATGAGCTTTGAGGTCCTTTCCAACCTGAACCATTCTATGATATTGTTTCAGTTCTGTTACCTACTTTTCTGATTGCTGTTGGCTTTCTTTCCTTTTGTTTTCTGCATCCATTTGCTGAATATTTCAAGTGTCCTTAGCAAGCTTCCCTCAGTCTCCTGATGGAAACTGTAAATTTCCAGTTTGAAATCCCTGCCTACACTGAAGTGCTTTCTGTTTGTCTCTCTCAGAGCTATTCTAGGTGGAGTTAATGATGCTGGAATTAGATGTTTAATGCAGAGCTTCAACACTCAGATAATTAGTAGCAATTTTCTAAATGTTCTGATCACCTTAACAAGTCTCCATAGGTTCCTTAATAAGAGAGAAGTTTTCAAAGGAGTAGCTAAGGGCAGAGCAGTAAATAACTACTCCTACATGATTAACACCAGGTACAGATGTTGTACTTGATTTGTTGGCACACACTGACTAACTCTATGCTTACCATATAGAATATGTGTCTTTAAAATAGAGTAGCCTGTCAAAGGCAGGATGAGTGATGGTTCTGGTGCTGCTATAAAGTGCTGCTGAACTGTTTGCATTGAGCTGTTGTCAGCCTGGTGATTGACAGGCTGCCAGAGGGCACACAACCACACTCCTAACTCACCTCTCCCAGGCTCACAGATTGCATCCGGTTGGAAGGCAGCCCCAGGGCTCATCTTGCCCACCCCCCCTGCAGGCAGCAGGGACTCCTCCAGCTAGAGCAGGCTGCCCAGAGCCACATCGAGTCTGGCATTGAATGTCTCCATAGAGGGGACCTCAAACACAGCCCTGGGCAACCTGTGCCAGTTTTCCACCACCCTCACTGTGCAGAGCTCCCTCCTGATGTCCAACCTAACCCTGCCCTGCTCCAGTTCCAAACCACTGCCTTTTCTCCTATCCCCACAGCCCCTTCTGAACAGTCCCTCCCCAGCCTGCCTCTAGGTCCCCTTCAGATATTGAAATGCAGCTCTAAGGTCTCCCTGGAGCCTTCTCTTCCCCGGGCTGAACAGTCCAAATTCTTCCAGCCTGTCCTCAAAGCAGAGGTTCTGTAGCCCTCTGATCATCTTGGTGGCCTTCTCTGGACCCACTCCAGCAGGTCTATGTCCATCTTGTGCTGAGGGCTACATAGTTGAACACAGCAGTGCAGGTGAGGTCTCAGCAGAGCAGAGGGGTAGGATCTCCTCTCTCCATCTCTGCCCACACTGCTCTGGATGCAGCCCAGGATGCCCTTGGCCTTCTGTGCTGCCAGTGCCCAGTGCTGGCTCCTGCACAGCTTCTCACCCCCCAGCACCCCCAAGTCCTTCTCTGCAGGGCTGCTCTCAATCTCATCATCATCCAACCTGGATTGATATATGAACTTTATGTTCTGCTCTCAATTTCTCTTTATGCCAGCATGAAGAGAAGAGGGGGAAAAAAAACCCACCAACCCAACAAAACCAAACAAAAAACAACCACAGGAAAAAAAAAAAAAAGACCAGGAAAGAACAAGAGAACTTAACATTCAAGTCTTAGATGAACAAATAATGCCCTGTGGTTTCAGTTCACTCTTTGGCTCATTTACATCACTTTAATAATTTGATACTGCCTGTGGACTTTTATCTGTTCCAGAGCTGGTTTGGTGGGGTTTGGTTGTTTTTTTTTTTTTTTGCTTGAATGAAACATAAGGTCAACTTCTGCAGGCTTAAGTTCCTGTTTGCAAACAGTTGAGGCAATATTCTTTGAGGAAGTGAAATTTTAAGAGAAAACCAGTGAGAAATGAAAGAAGAGATAGAATCTGTCATCTACTGTGAAAATAACTTTAGGTAAAGATGACACAATAATCATATCTGCTTTTTTTTTTTTTTTCCCCTCTTAAGATAAGAGATTCTGCCATGCAGCCTTCAGCTTTATTGCATTTTTAAGGTGCTTTTCTTTTTCAAGCAATATATGAAAGACTTAATCCTAGGAACTGAGGTCTTCCAAAACAAACAAGCCTTCTGTGTGCTGAGGCTGCCCAGATCTCCAAGGCAGGTGCTGGCAATATCCTGAAGATAAAACTCTCTCTGAAGCAATGAAACCTAAATAAGTAGAGAGATGGCATTAGAAATGTCAGCAAAGATATTCACTGCTTGGTGATGTGGAGCAATACAGAAAGCTTCAGAGCAAATGTTGGGTGTGAGGAACAAGTTCTGCAGCAGGAGGCTGCTGGAACACTGCAGCAGGTTGCCCAGGGAGGTGGTTGAGTCTCACAGGATCACCAGGGTTGGAAGAGACCTCAAAGCTCATCCAGTCCAAGCCATCACCACAGCCCTCAAGACCAGACCATGGCACCAAGTGCCACGTCCAAACCTGCCTTGAACACCTCCAGGGACGCTGACTCCACCACCTCCCTGGGCAGCCCATTCCAGCAGTCAATGACTCTCTCAGGCAACAACTTTCTCCTCACCTCCAGCCTAAACTTCCCCTGGCACAGCTTCAGACTGTGTCCTCTTGTTCTGCTGCTGCTTGCCTGAGAGAAGAAGGTAACCTCCCCCTGGCTACAAACACCCTTCAGGTAGCTGGAGACAGCAAGAAGGTCCTTGGGGGTATTCCAGGTGAGGTTGGACAGGGCCTTGGCCTGGTGAAGAGAAGACTGAGTGGGAATCTAATCAATGTTTGTAAATATCTGAGGGGTGGGGGTCAAGAGTTACAGGACAAACTCATCTCAGTTGTGTCCTGAGACAGGACAAAGGGTGATAGGTATAAACTACAGCACAGGAAGATGCACCTCAACATGAGCAATGTCTGTCAGTAGCTGAGGGTTGGGGGATAGGGAACTAGAGCTGTTTGCTCTGGTGAAGAGAAGACTTAGAGGGGTTCTAATCAATATTTATAAGTATCTGAGAACTGGGGGGCAGGAAGGAAGGCACAGGGACAGGCTCTGCTCACTTGTGCCCTGCCATAGGAACAAGGGCAAGGGATGGAAACTGCAGCACAGGAAGGTGCAGCTCAAGATGAGGAATAAGTTGTTGAGTGGAAGGGTCCCAGAGCCCTGGCACAGGCTGCCCAGAGAGGTTGTGGAGTCTCCTTCTCTGGAGCCTTTGCAGCCCTGTCTGGATGTGTTGCTGTGTGCCCTGTGCTGGATTCTCTGCTCCTGCTCTGGCAGGAGGTTGGAGTGGAAGCTCTGCAGAGGTCCCTTCCAACCCCTAACATCCTGGGGTCCTGTGGTCCTGATGTAGTTGAGGATGTCCCTGCAGAGGGGGTTGGACTAGAAGAGCTTTGGAGGTCCCTTCCAACTCAGACTGTTCTGTGATTCTAGAAAATGCCTTTAAAATCTGAGCAAGGAGCTGTGATGATTTTTTTTCCCCTCTTTCCATCTCTTCTTTCCTTGATATCCATGGAGCAGTGAAGGACTGTGCTCCAGTCCTCCTTGAGCGGAAGGAGGAAGAAGGGAAGGAACATAGACAGGATTCTTCATCCTTGAACTACTTGGTCAGCCATCAGAGGGGTTTGATGATGATACTGCTTCAAAGAAAGTAAAGCATGGAATGACAGCAAGGCAGAGGTTGGAAGTGACCTCCAGAGATCATCCAGTCCAAACCTCTTGTAAAATCAGGATTGCTTAGAGCAGGTCACACAGAGACACATCCAGACAGGTGCTGAATGTCTCCAGAGAAGGAGACTCCACAATCTCTGCTCCAGGGCTCCAGAACCTTCACAGAAAAGAAGTTTTTCCTTGTGTTTAAGTGAAACCTCCTGTGCTCATGTCCTGTCTGTAGGCACCACTCCAAAGAGCCTGGCTCCATCCTCTTAACCACTAACCTTTGGATGTTGAGCATTGAGAAGATCTCACCTTGATCTACTCTTCTTCAGGCTAAATATTTCTAGGTGTCCTAGGCCTTCCTCCCCAGAGAGATGCCCCAGTCCCCTCAGCATCCTTGTGACTCTCCACTGGACTCTCTCCAGTAGTTTCCTATTTCTCTTGAACTGGGGAGCCCAGAACTGGATACAATACTCCAAATGTGGCCTCACCAGGGCAGAGCAGAGGGGGAGGAGAACCTTCCTCTGCCTTCTGGCCACACTCTTCTGAATACACCCCAGAATAACATGACCTTACTTGGCCATGAGGCTTCATTGCTGGCTCCTGGTGAGCTTCTTGTCCACCACAACTCCCAGCTCCTTTTAAGACTTCATTAAAACCAAGTTTATTAGTTGAATTCATGTGCACACCATGAAAAAAAAACAACAACAAAAACAAACTTGATTCCAAACTAAGAAGAAATAGCCTGGAAAGGAAAGTGTCCTCCTGAAATACTCTTGGAACACAGAGGGGTCACCATGCAGCAAGAACCAGAGAGGAGCATTAAAACCTCACTATTCTTGCCCTGTGATTTGCACATCACACTCCCTGCCTGAAAAATGTGGGATGGGAGCATGCCAGGGTGATACTGGTTTTGAAAGAACACTCAAGGCAGAAGAGAAAAACTTTTTCCTGACACTTGAAAAATCCCAAAAGACTTCTCTCAAAATCATAGAATGGTAAGGTTGGAAGGGACCTCAAGGATCAGCCAGTTCCAACCCCCTGCTATAGGCAGGGACACCTCCCACTAGCACAGCTCACTCAAGGCCACCTCCAACCTGGCCTTGAACACCTCCAGGGAGGGAGCAGCCACAACCTCCTTGGGCAACCTGTGCCAGTGTCTCACCACCCTCACTGCAAACAACTTCCTCCTAACATCCACTTTCAGTTTCCCCTCTGCCGCTTCAAACCCATTCCCCTTGGCCTG
>VWZE01018027.1:9714-22086 GCA_013396675.1 Eubucco bourcierii | reverse complement strand
CAGGCTGCAGAGCTCCAACTCTCTCAGCCTGTCCTCACAGCAGAGCTGCTACAACCCTCTGAGTATCTTGGTGGCCTCCTCTGGACCTACTCCAACACTTCGATGTCCTATGTATGTATATGTGTGTGTATATATATGTGTATATATATATATTTTTATATATATATATATGTGTGTGTGTGTGTGTGTGTATATGTGTCTGTATATATATATGTGTGTATATATATATCTCTGTGTGTGCATTTATATATGTGTATGTGTGTATATAGAATCATAGAATCATAGAATGGTAAGGTTGGAAGGGACCTCAAGGATCAGCCAGTTCCAACCCCCTGCCATAGGCAGGGACACNTAGGCCCCCTTCAGATCCTGGAAGGCTACTCTAAGGTCTCCTGGAAGCCTCCTTTTCTCCAGGCTGCAGAGCCCCAACTCTCTCAGCCTGTCCTCACAGCAGAGCTGCTGCAGTCCTCTGATCATCTTTGTGGCCCTCCCCTGGACCCGCTCCAACACTTCCATGTCCTTCCTGTGCTGAGGGCTCCAGAACTGCACCCAGGACTCCAGGTGGGGTCTGAGGAGAGCAGAGTAAAGTGGCAGAATCCCCTCCCTTGCCTTGCTGACCACACTTCTCTTGATGCTATATGTATTTATATATGTATATATATACATACATATACATATAGATATAGATAATATGAATATGTGTGTGTGTGTATATATATATATATTTGTGTATAATAATTGCTTTTTGTATTTAGTCTGCTTTTGCATCCACTGTTTTCATTGAACTTCCAAATCCTGTGCAGTGTTGCTGCTTTACCCCTTTGGTCTAAATCCCACGTTCTATCTGCTGCCAAAGCAGCACAGTAGTTAAAAGTAAGTTCTATGGCAGCCAAACATGCTCCGTTTGTAGGATTCAGCGAGCCAAAAGCCAAAGCATTTCTATTTGCCTCTTAAAAACTACTCTGAAGATTATATGGCTCTTAGCTGCACCCATCCAAATTGTCCTTAATGCCCTGTGTGTGCTTCTCCCTTTTCCAGCACTGCCATTTGCCTTGGCTTAGGGATGTGCACAACGTGCAGCCAGGCAGCTCCAATACCTCCTGTGCTAGCTTCTTGTGGTGTCCTTCCTGGTTTTCAGGAAATGCTGCACTTCCAAAGGGGAAACCAAATAAGTGGCTATGATAAGCCATTAGCTTTTTGTTGTACCACAAGAAGTGTTTTAATTTGGGGGTTTTTGTTTTGTTTTGTTTTGAGGTTGGTTTGTTTTGGAGGATCTGATCCCCAAGGATTTACTCTAGAGGGGAGAAGATTGTTTCCAAGGATGGGTCTCAGCTTTGGTGTAGGAGAAAGCAGTTTAATTTAGCAGTTTTATTAAGCTGATTCTTGTTAAATGGTGGTCATTGCTGTGCTGATCTACAGTTTGGCTGCTATCACAAGCTATGGAATTCTTCTTTTTGTTTTTTTCTGGTTTACATCCTCTATTATTTTGTCTTGGTTTGGGAAATGTTGGTTGGTTTTGGGGTTTTTGGGTTTTTTTCCTTGGCTATATTCTCTCTTTTGTGGGAAAGGAATGGATTGTCAGCTTTTTGACTTGCAGCTTATTTGTATGGTCTTCAGACCCCACAAGTCTGTGGAGAGCTGAGCATAATGAAAACCATAAGTCACTGGCTCAAGAAATGAATAAGAGTGCTGGAAATTAGTAAATATTTTGGGCCCTTCTCTTCTCATTTAAAAAAAACCCTCCCCTGTGCCCCACATTTTCATAGCTCTGTGCTGTTCCTTTATCACAGGATCAGAGAACTGGCAGGGCTGGAAGGGACCTCAAGGATCAGCCAGTCCCAACCCTCCTGCTGTGGGCAGGGACACATCACACTAGAGCAGGTTGCTCAGAACCACATCCAGCCTGGTCTTAAACACCTCCAGGAATGAGGCTTTCACCACCTCCATGGGCAACCTGTGCCAGTGTCTCAGCACCCTCACTGCAAACAACTTCCTCCTAACATCCACTTTCAATCTCCCCTCTGACACTTCAAACCCATTGTCCTTGTCCTGACATTCCAAGACCTTGTCAATAGTCCCTCCCCAGCCTTCCTGGAGCCCCCTTCAGATCCTGGAAGGCTACTCTAAGGTCTCCTGGCAGCCTTCTCTTCTGCAGGCTGCAGAGCCCCAACTCTCTCAGCCTGTCCTCACAGCAGAGCTGCTGCAGCCCTCTCAGCATCTTGGTGGCCTCCTCTGGACTGGCTCCAACACTTCCATGTCCTTCCTGTGCTGAGGGCTCCAGAACTGCACACACTGCAATTGCAGTGCAGTATTCCAGTGAGGGGTCTCTAGGGTTGAGTAGAGGGGCAGGAAAACCTCCCTGGATCTGCTGGGCACACTCTTTTGAATGCCCCCCAGGATCCCACTGGCATTCCTGGCCACAAGGGCACATTGCTATGCCATGCAGAGTTTGGTGTCCTCTAAAATTTCCACTACATTTTTCAAGTCTTTCATTGCATATTCAGAAATAAGTTTAGTGTTTATCAGAAGCACTCAGAAGTCCTTTTAATTCCTCTCATTGGCATTGTGCAGCAAATCCCCACATGCATATCAGATATTTCAGTGTTTCCCAGCTCTGACATTTCCCTACATGGAATCAAATTATTTTGCTTGCTGAGGCTCACTGATCCATTTTAATATTGTAGCTTCTCAAAGTTAACACAGTCAGCAAAATCCAACTCCATTTTTTTCTTCCTATATCATTTTTATTCTTATTTGTTAGTAGAAAAAAAGAGGCAGGAAGTAAAATTTGCCATATTTTCTCTCTCTTTTTTTTTTTTCCCCTGTTGGAAGAGTTTTTCAGTTTGGATTTTCATGGGAAATTGAGAGTTAGCCTACAGGGAAAGAAAAAGAAAAGAACAAAACTGTTTCATGCTATTTATAACCAACCACCATCAGGTTATCTTTCTACCCTCCGGAGATCAAAGTACAGCTGAGGAATATGATCAGGCAAAAACCCTGATCACCTATTTTCACCCCAGCAATATATGCAATGAAATAAGATGCAGTGAACATTTCTCATTTCACCTGAGATGTCAACTGTAAACATATCTAAAGGCTGGACCAGATCCTTGAGGTTCCTTCCAACCTGCTACTCTGTGGTTCTCTGATCCTGGGATCTTAAGCTCTTGATGGGGAGAGTTCATTTTGCCTTATGCTGCAGCTCCCTAGAGGGAGGTTCTTGGAAATATCCTTCTGGAAATTCACAGTCACAAGGTCAGGGGCTGGAAGGGAACTTGAAAGCTCATCAAAGTCTGACCCCCTTGCCAGAGCAGGATCACCTAGACCAGAGCACACACTGGAATGCATCCAGGCAGGTCTTGAATACCTCAAGAGAGGGAGATTCCAAATTCAGTACTGAAAGATTCCAAAATCAATACTGAAAGATTCCAAATTCAGTACTGATTCAAAATCCAGTGCTGAAAGATTCAAAATTCAGTAGTCAAAGAGTCAAAATCCAGTGCTGAAAGAGTCTAAATTCAGTACTGAGAAGATTCAAAATTCAGTACTGAGAAGGTTCAGAATTCAATAGTCAACGAGTCAAAATCCAGTGCTGGAAGATTCAAAATGCAGAGGTGAAAGATTCAAAATGCAGAGGTGAAAGATCCAAAATTCAGTACGGAAAGAGTACAAATTCAGTACTGAAAGAATCAAAATCCAGAGATGAAAGATTCAAAATCCAAAGGTGAAAGATTCAAAATTCAGTACTGGAAGAATCAAAATCCAGAGGTGAAAGATAAAAAATTCAGTACAGAAAGAGTTAAAATTCGGTACAGAAAGAGTCAAAATTCAGTACTGAAAAACTCAAAATCCAGAGGTGAAAGATCCAAAATTCAGTACAGAAAGAGTTAAAATTCAGTACAGAAAGAGTAAAAATCCAGAGGTGAAAGATCCAAAATTCAGTACAGAAAGAGTTAAAATTCAGTACAGAAAGAGTAAAAATCCAGAGGTGAAAGATCCAAAATTCAGTACAGAAAGAGTTAAAATTCAGTACAGAAAGAGTAAAAATCCAGAGGTGAAAGATCCAAAATTCAGTACAGAAAGAGTTAAAATTCAGTACAGAAAGAGTAAAAATCCAGAGGTGAAAGATCCAAAATTCAGTACAGAAAGAGTTAAAATTCAGTACAGAAAGAGTAAAAATCCAGAGGTGAAAGATCCAAAATTCAGTACAGAAAGAGTTAAAATTCAGTACAGAAAGAGTAAAAATCCAGAGGTGAAAGATCCAAAATTCAGTACAGAAAGAGTTAAAATTCAGTACAGAAAGAGTAAAAATCCAGAGGTGAAAGATCCAAAATTCAGTACAGAAAGAGTTAAAATTCAGTACAGAAAGAGTAAAAATCCAGAGGTGAAAGATCCAAAATTCAGTACAGAAAGAGTTAAAATTCAGTACAGAAAGAGTAAAAATCCAGAGGTGAAAGATCCAAAATTCAGTACAGAAAGAGTTAAAATTCAGTACAGAAAGAGTCAGAATCCAGAGGTGAAAGATTAAAAATCCAGAGGTGAAAGATCAAAAATTCAGTAGAGAAAGAGTCAGAATTCAGTGCTGAAAGAGTCAAAATCCAGAGGCGAAAGATCCAAAATTCAATACAGAAAGAGTTAAAATTCAGTAGAGAAAGAGTCAACATTCAGTACAGAAAGATTCAAGATCCAGAGGTGAAAGATTCAAAATTCAGTACTGGAAGAATCAAAATCCAGAGGTGAAAGATAAAAAATTCAGTACAGAAAGAGTTAAAATTCAGTACAGAAAGAGTCAGAATCCAGAGGTGAAAGATTAAAAATCCAGAGGTGAAAGATCAAAAATTCAGTAGAGAAAGAGTCAGAATTCAGTGCTGAAAGAGTCAAAATCCAGAGGCGAAAGATCCAAAATTCAATACAGAAAGAGTTAAAATTCAGTACAGAAAGATTCAAGATCCAGAGGTGAAAGATTAAAAATTCAGTACAGAAAGAGTTAAAATTCAGTACAGAAAGAGTCAGAATTCAGTACTGAAAGATTCAAAATCCAAAGGTGAAAGATTCAAAATTCAGTACTGAAAGAATCAAAATCCAGAAGTGAAAGATCCAAAATTCAGTACAGAAAGAGTCAAAATCCAGAGGTGAAAGATTCAAAATCCAAAAGTGAAAGATCCAAAATTCAGTAGAGAAAGAGTCAAAATTCAGTACTGAAAGATTCAAAATCCAAAGGTGAAAGATCCAAAATTCAGTAGAGAAAGAGTCAAAATTCAGTACTGAAAGATTCAAAATCCAGAGGTGAAAGATCCAAAATTCAATACAGAAAGAGTTAAAATTCAGTAGAGAAAGAGTCAACATTCAGTACAGAAAGATTCAAGATCCAGAGGTGAAAGAGTCAAAATTCAGTACTGGAAAAGTCAAAATCCAATACTGAAAGACTGAAAGTCAGCTTTTGACCACCCCTTTAGTTTTGCTGACAAAATGAGGAGTGTTGCAACATGAAAAAAATCAAAGCAGGACAGATGTGAAAGTTGAAACCAAGAGTCCAGGCCCATGCAATGCACCTTTGAAAGGGTGAGAGCAAACAGCACCCGTTAGAAGCTGTAAGTCACTGAAGTCCTGCTGCATAATGGCTAAATAAATAAATAAATTTTAAAAAGAGCATTCTTTGCTGGAATTACAATATTGATGTGCCTGTTCTTTTGGTTCCAGTTGGAGAGACCCCCAGGGACTGCCCTGCCAGCACTGATTTCCTGTGTGGGGATGAGACATGCTTAGAGTCTCGCTTCGTCTGTGACTACAAACCTGACTGTGAAGACCTCTCCGATGAAGCTGACTGCAGTGAGTATCTTTGTGTTTCACTGTTATCTGCACTTACAGTGGGGCCTTGGAATGATGCCTGGGCCCAGGCCAACCTCATGACATTCAACAAGGCCAAGTGTAAGGTCCTGCAGCTGGGTAGGCACAATGCCAAGCACAGCTCCAGGCTGGGTGGGGAATGGCTGAGAGCAGCCCTGAGGAACAGGCCCTGGGGGTCTGGGGGGATGCAAAGCTCCAGATGAGGCTGCAGTGTGAGTGCAGCCCAGACAGCAACTGTGTGCCGGGCTGCAGCAAGAGCAGTGTGGGCAGCAGGGCAAGGGAGGGGATTGTGCCCCTTGGCTCTGCTCTCCTCAGACCCCACCTGCAGTCCTGGGTGCAGTTCTGGAGCCCCCAGCACAGGAAGGACATGGAAGCGTTGGAGTGGATCCAGAGGAGGCCAGCAAGATGCTGAGAGGGCTGCAGCAGCTCTGCTGTGAGGACAGGCNTCCCTAGAGGTGTTCAAGGCCAGGTGGGATGAGGCCTTGAGTGAGCTGTGCTAGTGGGAGGTGTCCCTGCCTATGGCAGGGGGTTGGAACTGGCTGATCCCTTCCAACCTTCCCATTCTATGATTTTATGAATTCTGTGGTACGACTGCTCAGAAGGTAGTAAGAAGCAGGTTGTACCCTCCTTGTGCACAGGAGGTCTGATATTCTCAAGTAAGAACCATAGAACTGTTTTGGTTGCTCTGATGGTTTAGGAGTTCCCTGCCCCGCCACACTATCCCCCAGACTAGACTCAACCAGCTGGAAGTTAAGGACTGAAGCTCTATTTACAGCTCAGCACAATGTACAGGCAGAGATAGACACAATAGACAGGAATAGTTACAGACATAGACAAGTTAAAGGTGATACAGAAACACAATCCCTCTCCCAGCAATCAGAGTCCCCAGGAGGGGCTCCCAACCACCCTTCCACCTTCTTTCCACCCCTCTGCCTTACCCCAGGGTCTGCCTTACATGCAAGGTGAGTTTGGAGGATCAGCAAAGGAGGTTAGAAGCAGAGCAGTTAGTTAGGTTACACAGCAGAGAGGAGAAGACACAGCAGCTCCCAAAGAACCAGACTCTCTTATCTATATTTGTGTCCTTGTTCTTATACATCTCAGCAAGCCTATGAGTGAAGTAGACATCACCATTGCTTGCTTTTCACAGCCTATAATATTTTTTTTTCATTAAAACATTCCAATTAGCCTCAAACCAGCACAGTTGGCATAACCCTTTATGATCATTCAGTCCAACCGCTCTCAACTCTGCCACGTCTGGTGCTAAACCACATCCCTCAGCACCACATCTCTGCCTCTTCTAAACACCTCCCTGGGCACCCTGTTCCAGTCTTTGAGAACCTTGTGAGTGAAGAAGTTGCTTCTCATATCCAACTTAAACTTCCCCTGGTGCAACTTGAGGTCATTTCCTCTCATCCTGTTACTTGTTACTAGGGAGGACAGACCAACAGACTCTCTGATGTCCTTTCAGGGAGTTGTAGAGAGGAATGAGGTCTCCTCTCAGTCTCCTCTTTTCCAGATGAAACACCTCCAACTGCCTCAGGTGCCTTTGAAACCCTTCAGCAGCCTCAGTGCTCTCCTCTGGACACTCTCCAGGCCCTTAATATCTTCTATTGTGGCACCCAGAACTGCTTTCAGGGACTTGCAGAAAGCAATGAGGTCACTCCTTAGCCTCCTTTTCTCCAGGCTAACCAACCCCAGGCCCTCAGACTCTGCTCCAGACCCTTCAGCAGCTTCATCACTCTTCTCTGGACTTCCTCCAGAATCCCAGTCAGTAGTAGTGAGGGCCCCAAAAGTACACCCAGGACTCGAAGTGTGGCCTCACCAGTGCCAAGTACAGGGAGGCAATCACCATCCCAGTCCTGCTTGGCACACTCTGATGCAGAAAACAACCACAGGAAACAGCAGCAAAATCCACACAGAGGACTTGCCACAGGAAAGTCTTAAAGATGTTTGCTGCAAAAAGAAGTCAAGGTACTCAAACCAACGATTAAACATTAAAAATTCAACTCCCAAACCATCCTAAAGACTAAAGGCACCTCTGAGGAATGAAATCCATGGCTTGAAAAATGAATGAGCTCTCAGAAGGAAAGTAAACTCATTTATTAACTTGAAAGCAAGTGGAGCTGTCAGTGTTGAATGAAAAAGCCTAGTAAGCAAATCACTGCACAGTAACACTGACATGGTTCTGCTCTAGAAAGTGAATCTTTCAGAAGCAGCTCTGCTGTCAGATTCAGCCTGCCTTTCTGGGCAGAGTTGTGTGCTTCTTGTTCTTTGCTCTTGCTGCTGGTGCTGTGGGCAAGTAGAGCCATGGCAAGAAAATGTTGCCCTGTGACAGGACAGTTGGGGAAAGAGCAGTAAATGCAGGGCAGTTGGGTACAATGCAGCAAATGCAGGGCAGTTGGGTACAGTGCAGCAAATGCAGGACAGTTGGGTACAATGCAGTAAATGCAGGGCAGTTGGGTACAATGCAGCAAATGCAGGACAGTTGGGTGAAGTGCAGCAAATGCAGGACAGTTGGGTGAAGTGCAGCAAATGCAGGACAGTTGGGTACAATGCAGCAAATACAGGGCAGTTGGGTACAATGCAGCAAATGCAGGGCAGTTTGGTACAATGCAGCAAATGCAGGACAGTTGGGTACAATGCAGCAAATACAGGGCAGTTGGGTACAATGCAGCAAATGCAGGGCAGTTGGGGAGAGAGCAGCAAATGCAGGGCAGTTGGGGAAAGTGCAGCAAATGCAGGGCAGTTGGGGAAAGTGCAGCAAATACAGGGCAGTTGGGTACAATGCAGCAAATGCAGGACAGTTGGGTGAAGTGCAGCAAATGCAGGACAGTTGGGTGAAGTGCAGCAAATGCAGGACAGTTGGGTACAATGCAGCAAATGCAGGACAGTTGGGTGAAGTGCAGTAAATGCAGAACAGTTGGGGGAAGTGCAGCAAATGCAGGAGATTGTCAATCTTTGATTGTCAATCAAAGTGTCACACAGGGCTGGCCCCAGCACTGAGCCCTGGGGATCAGCACTGCTGCCCACACAAGTGGTGCTGGCTGCATTTGTCTGCAGTGTTCTCCTTCCCTCTGAGCTCAAGGGCTGAATTTATTTCACATTCTCCTGTGGTTTTAGAGCAGTGTAACTCTAAAGAAGTAAATGGAGCATAATGTCCTCAGCAGCAGGTCCTCTGTGCAGGATTTACAGCAGCACCTGAGTGAAATGAATTGGATCTACCTAGGCTGATGGAGTTCTTTTTTTGTCCTTCTTTCTTTATTCCTTTCTAAATAAACTCACAGAAATTACTTCCTCTCTGATTCATTTAATCCAGTTGGACAGTCTTGCAAAATTTTTATTCTCTCTCAACGACTCACTGGAAGTACTGAGGTGAAAAACAGCACACAAGAAAGCAGGGCCAGTTTCTGTGAGTCTCAGCCCACCTTTGATTAACAGCAAACCACAGTGTTGCTGAACCAACTGGAGAAGTGTTTGAGTGATGAAATAAAAGCAGTTTCTCAGACAAGTGGAACAATCCTCTTCTAGTGGCTTCTAAATTGGCTCCATTAATCCTGAAAACATAAGTAGCCAGCAAGGTACAGAGGTGTCACAGGATGGGCTGGGCTGGAAGGGGACCTCCAAAGCTCATCCAGTCCAACCCCCTCTGCACTCAAAAGGGACATCCTCCACTAGAGCAGGTTGCCTACAGCCCTGTTGAGCCTGATCTTGTACATAGAATCATAGAGTGATAGAATCAGAGAGTGGGCTGGGCTGGAGGGGACCTCCAAAGCTCATCCAGTCCAACCCCCTCTGCACTCAGCAGGGACATCCTCCACTAGAGCAGGTTGCCTACAGCCTTGTTGAGCCTGATCTTGTACATAGAATCATAGAGTGATAACATCACAGAATGGGCTGGGCTGGAAGGGACCTCCAAAGCTCATCCAGTCCAACTCCTTTGCACTCAGCAGGGACATCCTCCACTAGAGCAGGTTGCCCACAGCCCTGTTCAACCTGATCTTGTATATAGAATCATAGAGTGATAGAATCAGAGAGTGGGCTGGGCTGGAGGGGACCTCCAAAGCTCCAAGCCCTCTGCACTCAGCAGGGACATCCTCCACTAGAGCAGGTTGCCCACAGCCCTCTCCAGCCTCATCTGCAATATCTCCAGCCATGGGGCCTCAACCCCCTCCCTGGGCAGCTTGTTGCAGTGTTCCAGCAGCCTCATGGTAAAGAATACTTCTAGATCTAGAATCACTCTCTGAATCCTCCAATTTATCTGAGGTTCCAAACCAGTCACAGTCAGACCTGTTTCTGAAGTGCAGCAGGACTGTGATGTTTAATAGCTTGGAACCTTTTCCCAGAGTCCTCACTGTCACTCAGCAACTGAGTAACTGCCTCTGCCTTACAGATAAAGAAAAATCCTTTGGAAGCAGCCAGAGAAGTGCCTGTAATGTTGTTTGATTCATCTCTGCCACAACTTTTGTATATATTTTGGTTTTGAATAATTGCTTGTCCAAAGTCACCTGAAACAGCAGGTCTAGAAATGGGGAATTCAGCAAAGCTCTCCTGAACCCAGCCAGTGCCATAACCAGCAGGACACTTCTTGTGTCATAAAACTGCTTTCATGTCTTAACACTCACAAGGGTGAGCCCACACATGAAAAACATCACTGTGGAAGTGGAGCCCTGTGTTGGTAGCTGTCTGCAATTGATCTGCTCATTCTCCTTTAATAATAACTAAAACTGATGGAGACACAGAATCATAGAATCCTTTTGGCCTTTTAAGCTCATCCAGTCTAACCTTTCTCTAACTCTGCCAAGGCTGGGGCTAAGCCATGGCCCTCAGCACCACAGCTCTACCTCTTGGAAACACCTCCAGGCATGGGCATTCAAACACTTCCCTGTGCAACCTGTGCCAGCGTTTGAGAACCCTCACAGGGAAGAAGTTTCTTCTCATCTCCACCCTAAACCCTCCCTGGGGTAATTTGAGGCCATTTCCTCTGATCCTATCACTTGTAAGTCTGGAGAAGAGAATTACAAGGCATCATTTTGTCCTCAAGACTTCCATGGGCATATGTCTGTAATAAGGTTTCAAGCTGTTTATACCTGCTAGGGCATGGAAGGGTGAATTGTTCCCTTCCTCACTGCTTGCCACCTATGTCAGAAGAGGGAACACAGGGATTAGCCAAAGGGAATCCTTTCCCTTCCCATCGTGCTGTTCACAGAAGAGCTGGAATGATGATTTCCTCCTTGCTGGGATGATGATTTCCTCCTTGCTCTATTTTCAGGTTATTACACAAGCATTCCTGGAAGCTGCAACTTTGAAACGCAGGATCAAGACTGGACCTCTGCATGTGGCTTAACACAAGACCCTACTGATGACTTTGACTGGAATATCATCAGCAGTGCTGCCACAGGACAAGAGGCTCCTGACAGTGACCACACACCAGGTATGGGCAAGTGTGGTTTTGGCAAAGGGAAATACTCACTGAATTAAAAATAATTATCCCCATAGATTAGTACCCAGGCAACAGCAAATCTGAGAGCCATCAGCTGAGTTGGGCAGCCTGATCCAGTTGGAGGTGTCTCTGCTCACTGCAGGACACAGTGACCCTTGAGGGTCCCTTGCAGCCTTTGAATCCATGGGGACACATCATGGTGAGCAGGCAGCACAGTTCACAAAGCAGTCCCAACAAGCAAACCTTAGAGCCATCAGCTGAGCTGGGCAGCCTGATCCAGTTGGAGGTGTCTCTGCTCACTGCAGGACACAGTGACCCTTGAGGGTCCCTTGCAGCCTTTGAATCCATGGGGACACATCATGGTGAGCAGGCAACACAGTTCACAAAGCAGTCCCAACAAGCATTTAAAACACTGAAGGTTGTACTAGAATCACAGATGCATTGGAAAAGACCCTAAAGATCATGGGCTGGGGCCCTCCCACTAGCCCAGGTTGCTCAAGGTTTCATCCAACCTGACCTTGAATGCCTTCAGTGAGGGGACATCCACAGCCTCCCTGAGGAGCCTGTTCCAGTGTCACAACCACTCATACTGAAGAGCTTCTTCCTAAGATCCAACCTAAATTTACCCTCCCCCAGCTTCAGTCCATTTCCCCTTGTCCCACCACTACAAGTCCTTGTAACAAGTCCCTCTCCACCTCTTCTGTAGCCCCTTTCAAAAGCTGGAAAGCTGCTCTAAGATCTCCCTGAAGCCTTCTCTTCTACAAACTGAACAACCCCAACCCTTTCAGCCTATCCTTGTAGGAGAGGTTTTCCAGCCCTCTGATCATCCTTGGGGCTTCCTCTGTACCCTCTGCATCAAGTCCACATCCCTTACCTTGGGGCCTCATAGCTGGCCTCAGCCCTGCAGGTGAGGTCTCAGCAGAGCAGAGCAGAGGGACAGGATTCCCTCTCTCCACCTATGCCCACAGTGCTCTGGATGTAGCCCAGGCTGCCCTTGGCTTTCTGTGCTGCCAGTATGTAAGGTTGGAAGGGACCTCAAGGATCAGCCAGTTCCAACCCCCTGCCATAGGCAGGGACACCTCCCA
>VWZE01018026.1:79312-105161 GCA_013396675.1 Eubucco bourcierii | reverse complement strand
ACCCTTTTAATTTTTCCCTTTTTTTTTTTTTTTTTTTGTCAGAGGGGGAGCTGTATGAAATCTGAGTAAAGCAGCTGCCTATGGAAACATCTAGCAAAGCAATTACAGAATGACAGAATGGTTTGGGTTGGAAGAGACACCCAAAGCTCACCTAGTCCAACGCCCTGGCAGTCAGCAGGGACATCCTCCACTAGATCAGGTTGTTCAGGGCCTTGTTGAGCCTTACCTTGAATATTTCCAGGGATGAGGCCTCAACTACCTCCCTAGACAACCCCGTTCCAGTGTCCCACCACTCTCATGGTGCATAACTTGCTCCTAGCATCCAACCTCAAACTGCTCTTCTCTAGTTTCAAACCACTGCTTCTCAGCCTATCCCTGCAGGCCTTTGCAAACAGTCCCTCTGCAGCCTTCTTGTAGCCCCCTTCAGGTACCAGAAGGCTGCTCTAAGGTCTCCCTGAAGCCTTCTCTTCTCCAGGTTGAACAACCTCAACTCCCTCAGCCTGTCCTCACAGGAGAACTTCTGCACCCCCCTCATCATCTTCACAGCTTCCTCTGGACCCACTCCATCATGTCCATGACAGGATGCAGCTTCCTGATGGAAAGTGATTTGCTCTAAACCCTTTAATGGCTTAAAACAACATAAATTTCCCATTCACATAACAAGGCTCAGCTTGCACTGATAAACTGCTTACAAAATAAGTAATCTGTAATTGTTATTTGACTTAAAAAAGCAATTTTCCACCCCCACCCCCCCCCCCCCCAGCAAAGAACATGCACCAGGATCATTCATTCTGCCTCCTAAAATAACACACAGAGAGTCACTTACTGTCAAATACATGAAGAAGATGTGAAGACTCAAAAATGTCTGAAGCTCACCTGAAAAAGGCTGGCTGGCACTTGTTTCTTGGCTAAATGTTTTTGTACATGATCTACAGCTTGTTTGGAGAAAGGCTTTTGAGGGGAAAAAAAAAAGAAAAGAAAAGAAAAAGAAAAGGGAAAAAAAGAAAAAGAAAAGAAAAAAAAAAAAAAAAAAGAAAAGGAAAAAAAAAAAGAAACATTTTGAACTTGGAAATTGAAATTTCATTGCAGATCTCCAGCACTGTTGCTCTTATAAGCAGATGGCAAACACAGACTCATGATGCAATGAACTCATGAACTCAGAATGATGCAATACAGCTGCCAAACATGCAGAATGATGGAGGGAAGTGCACTGTAAAGTGGGAAGGCAGGGGAGGGGAGGACGAGGAGGAGAGAGGTAAAGGGTTTTGATGATGTTCCCTTCACAAAGTCAGGAAAAATCCCATGCAGGCATGGATGTTTCACCACTCCAGGACCAAGAATCACAGAATGGGAAGGGGTTGAAAGGGACCTCTGGAGATCATCCCTGCAGGTGAGTGACACTCACATGAGAACAGGACAGCAGCTCCTTCATTATGTACGTGTCGTAAATCTGCCGGCTCCGGCTCAGTCGCTCCTCCTCCGAGTCCAGCTTCTCGTAGTCTTTTATCTGCAACACAAGGGGGAAGCATTTGGCATCTCTTCAGAGAAGGAGACTCCACAACCTCTCTGGGCAGTCTGCTCCAGGCCTCCAGCACCCTCACACCAAAGAAGTTTGTCTTCCTTTACAGATGGAACCTCCTGGGTTCCAGCCTGTGCCCGTTGCCCCATGTCATGTCCCTGGGCACCACCAACAAGAGTCTGGTCTCAGTCTCTTGGCCCCCCACAGGTCCTTTAGCTCTTGGTGAGCATTGATCAGATCCCCTCTAGAGTTGCTCTTCTCCAGGCTCAACAGACACAGGGTCCTCAGCATCTTCAGAGCCTCTGCTGGACTCTCCAGCACATCTCCTATGAGGAGAGACTGAGGGAGTTGGGGATGTTCAGTCTGGAGAGGAGAAGGCTCCAAGGTGACCTTAGTGTGGCCTTTCAGTACCTTAAGGGGGACTACAAGAAAGCTGGGAAGGGACTTTTTAGGTTGTCAGGCAGTGATAGGACTGGGGGGAATGGAACACAGCTAGAAATGGGGAGATTCAGACTGGATGTTAGGAAGAAGTTCTCCAGCATGAGAATGGTGAGAGCCTGGAAGGGGTTGCCCAGGGAGGTGGCGGCAGCCAGGTGGAGGTGCAGTTTAAGGCCAGGCTGCATGAGGTTGTGGCCAGTCTGATCTAGTGTGAGGTGTCCCTGGGTATGGCAGGGGGGTTGGAACTGGATGATCTTAGTGGTCCCTTCCAATCCTGACTGATTCTATGATTCTTGTCTCTCTTGAACTGTGGGGCCCAGCACTGGATCCTAGACTTCAGATATGGCCTCTGTAGGACAGAGTAGAGAAGGAGAAGAACTTCCCTGGACCTAGTGGCCACACTCTCCCTAATGCACCCCAGAAGACCATTGGCCTTACTGGCCAGGAGGGCCCATGGGGATCTTCCCCCCTGGCTCAGCTCACAGATGGAGAGCTCTGACCTTGCTCCTCTACCACTCCAGAGCATTGACCTCTCCTCAGGTTATTTCAGGGGATGCTGGAGGCTCCCCTCAGCACACCACCAAGAGCTGACATTTCACACAACCCTGGGCTGCCAGCACAGCCACAGCCTCCTGCTCCAGGGTGCTTGCACCACCTCACATCCAGATTTCCAAGCAAGAACATAAAGCACATTTCAAACTGTTCATGCAGTTCAGGTCCATGCTGAATCTGAACCCTAAAGGTGGAAAGAAAATGAGCTTCACAGAACAGATCCAAGTTGTTTCAGGCGTGCTGGAGGAGGTCAGTGTGTTCCAGGTACAACAACAGTCCCAAGGGTGGATTTGCAGAACAAAAGCTGAAAACCAGGTCCAGAAGAAATCCCTCACCAAGTCCAATGGTCATTTGGAGTGTGTTTAGGGACAAAATTCTTCTAGGACTGACAGAATGTAAAGCAACCCTACCAGATCTGGAGGAAAAAGGCTCAGCTCTCACTGCTGGAGCACTCTGTGTGGTCCTAGGCCTTGCTTTGGACCCGACACCACCTCAAGAAACCCAAAGCAGAGTAAGACCCAGCTGGCTTTCACTCAGAGCCTGGTTGAGGAGGAACTGGCCACACTGGAGCTGCCTGTGCTCTCAGCCTGCAGAAGAAACACCTCCAGAAGCAGGGAGAACATCTCCCCCTTGAGCTCTTCCAGGGGCAAGGAGCTGGGCTCTGCCACTCCTGCCAGCAGGGTTCACAGCAAGCAGAGCGCTGAGGACTCTTCAAGTAAAGAGCATTAAGAAAAAGATTGCCATGTCCCTGTCACAACACCCATCTTCTGCTTCTCTAACAGGCTGAGCTGTCCTGCACAGCTCCCCAACAGCTCTCCCCATGACAAATCCCTCTCAGAAGGTGGAACACCACCATGGAACTGGGGTTTTTTTATCTAGTTGGAATCCGCTTGTTTGCAGACGATGATAAGGGAACAGTTCCACCACCATGTGCCATCTGTGACTACTTCCCCCTTGGTACCCATTTATAATTAAAATGATCCAAAACATCTTTGCCAAAGAAGCACTTTTTAATTAATGCAATGCTGCAGGATAATTAGCAGTAGAGGAAGGAGCCTGACGCAGATTGCGGTGTCTGTCTTACTCCTGTCCTTCGAGATCTGTGGCTTTACACCACCTCACTCCAACACCCAAAGCAAATAACACTGAATGCTTCACTCCTGGGGTCAGGTTTGGGCCTCTCAATCCAAGAAGGACACTGAGGAGCTTGGAGCAAGTCCAGAGAAGGGCAATGAAGTTGGTGAGGGGTCTGGAGAAGAGGGTTGAAGAGGAGGAGCTAAGGGAACTGGGTGTGTTTGGTCTGGAGAAAAGAAGGTTGAGGGGAGACCTCATTTCTCTCTTCAGCTCTCTGAAAGGAGATTTGAGCCAGGTGGGCTCAATTCTGGCAGAGGGGAGATTTAGACTAGATGTCAGGAGGAAGTTATTTACAGTGAGGGTGGTGAGGCACTGGAACAGGTTGCCCAGGGAGGTTGTGGCTGCTCCCTCCCTGGAGGTGTTCAAGGCCAGGTTGGATGAGGCCTTGAGTAACCTGTACTAGTGGGAGGTGTCCCTGCCTATGGCAGGGGGTTGGAACTAGATGATCCTTGAGGTCCCTTCCAATCTTACCATTCTATGATTCCTCTCCAAAGGGCCAAGCAAAAGGATAAAAGGAAACAGCCTCAAGTTGCTCCAAGGGAGGTTGAGGTTGGACATGAGGAAAAATTTCTTCCCCTTGAGGGCTGTGAAGGCCTGGTCCAGGCTGGCCAGGGAGGTGGTGGAATCCCCACCCCTGGAGGGGTTTCAGTGCTGAGGGATGTGGTTTAGCAGCAAACTTGCTAGTGCTGGGTTCATGGTTGAACTGGATGATCTCAAAGGTCTTCTCCAGCCAAAACAATTCACTCATTCTAAAGGGGTCTCTTAAACATCCCTCACAGCCACTCTGGCACCAGGTCAGCATCTCCCAGAGCCTTTTTAATCAAATCCCCTTGGTTTTGTAAAAGTTTGGAGAAAAGAACAGCAGATGGTCAAAGTCCCCATCTGGGATACATTCTGGGGTGTCTCAGCCTGAAAACCTGAGGGTTGTCTCCTCATGCCAGGAGAGTATCCTTCTGTGCATGCTACCCCACACCGCTCATCACATCAGTGCTGAGGTGAGACACCTCCAGTGGGCTCACACTGACCACACCTCTGACATTCACAGGGTCACAGGATGTTAGGGGTTGGAAGGGACCTCTAGAGATCACAGAATCATAGAATGGGAAGGTTGGAAGGGACCTCAAGGATCATGTAGTTCCAAGCCCCTGCCATAGGCAGGGACCCCTCCCACTACCACAGCTCACTCTAGGCCTCCTCCAACCTGGCCTTCAACACCTCCAGGGAGGGAGCAGCCACAACCTCCCTGGGCAACCTGTGCCAGTGCCTCACCACCCTCACTGCAAACAACTTCCTCCTAACATCCACTTTCAATCTCCCCTCTGCCACTTCAAACCCATTGCCCCTTGTCCTGGCATTACAAGACATTGTCAACAGTCCCTCCCCAGCCTTCCTGTAGCCTCCTTCTGATACTGGAAGGCTACTCTAAGGTCTCCTGGAAGCCTTCTCTTCTCCAGGCTGAAGAGCCCCAATTCTCTCAGTCTGTCCTCACAGCAGAGCTGCTGCAGTCCTCTCAGCATCTTGGTGGCCTCCTCTGGATCCACTCCAACACTTCCATGTCCTTCCTGTGCTGGGGGCTCCAGAACTGCACACAGGACTCCAGGTGGGGTCTGAGGAGAGCAGAGCAAAGGGGCACAATCCCCTCCCTTGCCCTGCTGCCCACACTGCTCTTGCTGCAGCCCAGCACTCAGTTGCTGTCTGGGCTGCACTCACACTGCAGCCTCATGTTGAGTTTTTCATCACCCCACACCCCCAGGGCCTTTTCCTCAGGGCTGCTCTCAGCCATTCCCCACCCAGCCTGGATTTGTGCTTGGGATTGTGCTTGAGATCTTCCAGTCCAACCTCCTTGCCAGAGCAGGACCATGACAGGGAAATTCTCATAGAATCCTTGAATTGTTTGGGTTGGGAAAGCCTTCTAAGGTCATCCAGTCCAACCACTGACCCAACACCATCACAGCCACTAATCCATGTCCCCAAGTGCCATGGCCACACATTTCTTGAGCACCACCAGGGATGGTAACTTTACCACCTCCCTGTTCCAATCTCTGACCACTCCTGCAGCAAAAAAAAATGTTTCCTCACCTCCAACCTAACCTTCCTCTGGGACAATTTCAGGCCATTTGCTCTCATTCTATCACCTGATACTAAGGAGAAGGAACCAACCCACACCTCACCGCAGCCTCCTGTCAGGGAGCTGCCGAGAGCAAAGAGGCCTCCTCTCAACCTCACCTTTTCCAAAGTTTACCAAACAGAACATCCCTGCCCCATGCCAAAAGGATGTGGCAAGAGGCAGAGCCCAGGTTGTCAGCAGCTATAAACATCTCTGCCAGCAGCAGCTCCCACAGGATCCCTCTGACCTGCAGATCCTGGACCACGCCACCACACATCTCACTGCCTCCCTGCTAAACTTCAGCTCACCTTAAGCCAAGCGTCTGACAAAAGTCTCTTTGCAGAAGCTGCAATCAGAATGCATCAGCTTCCAACCACCCAGAGGCTCTTTTATTTTCCCCCTTTTCTTCCTTTTTTTTTCTTTTTTTTTTTTTTTTCCCCTCCCTTTTTTTTTCTCTGCTGGTAGCAAAGGGGATGAATCACTCAGGCAGTAAATGCTGGATCGTGACTTAAGCTGCAGCACCATGAAATCCCTGGAGTGTGGAGCCCTTCTGCATCCAGAGATTGATTTTTTTTTAAATTTTTTTTTCCATCTAACACTGTTCTCAGATGTTTCTGCATCTCATGAATGCAGTAAAGGAAATCAAGAGATGTAAAACAACAAAAGGAAGCTCTGAAGCTGGGATGTCACAGAAGCTAAACGCCACCAACCTCTCGCAGTCTCTTTGATGGGGGTTTGCAGGAGGTGTGTGACGAAGCATTTTAATTCTTTTTAGGCACCACTTGGCTAATGAGCTAAAAATACAACCTCCAAATTGTTTCAGAGAGAAGAGAGGCAGCTAAAAATATCTTGCTAAACAATCTGTTGCAACGTGCTGCTTACGACAGCGATAGCTTCACTCCAGAAAGAGATGGAAGGCAGGAAGGTTCTCCTCATTTCACAGGATCACAGCATGGTGGGGTCTGGGAGGGACCTTTGAAGATCATCCAGTCCAAACCACCCTGCTAGAGCATTCCTGCATTCTGAGGGAGCTGGGGTTGTTCAGTCAGGAGAAGAGGAGGCTGAGGAAAGACCTCACTGCACTCTTGCAACTCCCGGCAAGGAGGTTGCAGTGAGGTGAGGTTGGGCTCTTCTGCCTAGTATCAGGTGACAGAACAAGAGGAAATGGCCTGAAATTGTGCCAGGAGAGGGTTAGGTTGAAGATTGGGAAGGATTTCTTTGCTGCAAGAGTGGTCAGGGATTGGCACAGGCTGCCCATGGAGGTGGTGGAGTCCCCATCCCTGGAGACATTCAAGAAACCTGTGGCCATGGCACCTGGGGACATGGTTTGATGGCCATGGTGGGGTTGGGTTGGTGGTTGGACTGGGTGACCCTAAGGGGTTTTTCTCCAACCCAAACAATCCATAGAATCATAGAATGGCAAGGTTGGAAGGGACCTCAAGGATCAGCCAGTTCCAACCCTCTGCCATAGGCAGGGACACCTCCCACTAGTACAGGTCACTCAAGGCCTCATCCAACCTGGCCTTCAACACCTCCAGGGAGGTTGTGGAGCACAGAATCACTGAATGTGATCAAAGATCACATTCAGTGATTCTGTGCTNGAAGTTGTTTGCAGTGAGGGTGGTGAGACACTGGCACAGGTTGCCCAGGGAGGTTGTGGAGCACAGAATCACTGAATGTGATCAAAGATCACATTCAGTGATTCTGTGCTCCACAACCTCCCTGGGCAACCTGTGCCAGTGTCTCACCACCCTCACTGCAAACAACTTCCTCCTAACATCCAGTTTCAATCTCCCCTCTGCCAGTTTAAACTCATTGCTCCTCATCCTCTCATTACAAGACCTTGTCAATAGTCCCTCCCCAGCCTTCCTGTAGCCCCCTTCAGATACTGGAAGGCTACTCTAAGGTCTCCTGGAAGCCTTCTCTTCTCCAGGCTGAAGAGCCCCAACTCTTGTAGCCTGTTCTATGATTCTATAATCATCTATGAATATAGAAGGTGGTGAGATACTGGAACAGGTTATCCAGGGTGTCTGTGGATGCCCCCTCCATGGAGGTGTTCAAGACCAGGCTGGATGAGGCCCTGACCAACCTGGTCTAAGTGAAAGGTGTCCCTGCCCATGGCAGAGGGATTGGATACCCTTAAAGGTCCCTTCCAACTCAAACCATTCTAGGATTCTATGAATTTACCATTTTGTTTCTTTTACAGCTCTCAAGACTACAGCAGAAGATGCACTACTGACAAGGGTTTGCAATGCCAGGACAAGGGGCAATGGGTTTGAACTGGCAGAGGGGAGACTGAAACTGGATGTTAGGAGGAAGTCTTTGCAGTGAGGGTGGTGAGACACTGGCACAGGTTGCCCAGGGAGGTTGTGGCTGCTCCCTCCCTGGAGGTGTTCAAGGCCAGGTTGGAGGAGGCCTTGAGTGAGCTGTGCTGGTGGGAGGTGTCCCTGCCTATGGCAGGGGGTTGGAACTGGATGATCCTTGAGGTCCCTTCCAACCTTACCATTCTGTGATGCTATGCAACCAACAAGATGCAAAACCCATTTGAGTGGAGAAACTGTGTGTACTCTATGGACTGATCTCCAAACCCATACCCAACCTATCCTCTGCTGTTAGTCCACCAGCAAGGAAGGCTTTAAAGCCACCAGCTGCAGAGTGACACCCAGAAGGTTATCTCAGGCAGCACCTCTGAAGCACAGGGAGCAGAAAGCACGTGGGCCTGTTGGAGCTGAATCCATCCCCAGCAGAGGATTAAGCAGGAGGTTATATTTAGAATGACACAAACATCAGAAGGAATGAATGGAGAGATAAGACCCATCCTGGTCTCTCAGCCCAAGAGCTGCTCCCAGGGAAGAAGGGACACCAAGTTAGGAGCAGGTGTGGACCTGTTGGAGGGTGGGAGGGCTCTGCAGAGGGACAGATAAGCTGGATGGGTGAGCAGAGGCCACTGGGATGAGATTTAACAAGGCTTAGTGCAGAGTTCTACACTTTGGCCACAACAACCCCAAGCAGTGCTCCAGGCTGGGGACAGAGTGGCTGGAGAACAGCCAGGCAGAGAGGGACCTGGGGGTGCTGGTAGATAGTAGCTGAACATGAGCCAGCAGTGTGCCCAGGTGGCCAAGAAGGCCAATGGCATCCTGGCCTGGAGCAGGAACAGTGTGGCCAGCAGGAGCAGCGAGTTTATTGTACCCCTGTGCTCAGCACTGCTCAGGCCACAGCTTGAGTGCTGTGTCCAGTTCTGGGCCCCTCCATTCAAGAGAGATGTTGAGGTGCTGGAAGGTGTCCGAAGAAGGGCACCAAGGCTGGGGAGGGGCCTGGAGCACAGCCCTGTGAGGAGAGGCTGAGGGAGCTGGGGGTGTGCAGCCTGCAGAAGAGGAGGCTCAGGGCAGAGCTCATTGCTCTCTGCAGCTACCTGAAGGGAGGTTGTAGCCAGGTGGGGTTGGGCTCTGCTGCCAGGCACCCAGGGACAGAACAAGGGGACACAGCCTCAAGTTGTGCCAGGGGAGGTCTAGGCTGGATGTTAGGAGGAAGTTCTTGCCAGAGAGAGTGATTGGCATTGGAATGGGTTGTCTGGGGAGGTGGTGGAGTGCCCATCCTTGGAGGTGTTGAAGCAAAGCCTGGATGGGACACTTAGTGCCATGGTCTGGTTGATTGGCCAGGGCTGGGTGCTAGGTTGGGTTGGGTGAGCTTGGAGCTCTCTTCCAACCTGCTTGATTCTATGATTCTAAGGGCTGGGGAAGGTGCTGCTCCTGTGCCCAGGTAAGGATGCTGGTGCC
This sequence comes from Eubucco bourcierii, assembly GCA_013396675.1. Classification (NCBI taxonomy): domain Eukaryota; kingdom Metazoa; phylum Chordata; class Aves; order Piciformes; family Ramphastidae; genus Eubucco; species Eubucco bourcierii. The sequence goes on along the minus strand of VWZE01018026.1, from coordinate 95,635 downwards.
TTTCTTGGCCACCTGGGTACACACTGGCTCATCTTCAGATGCTGTCAAGCAGCATCCCCTGGTCCTTTTCTGCCAGGCAGTTTCCAGCCACCCTGCCCCAAGCCTGAAGCTCTCATGTGGTTGCTGTGACCCAAGTGCAGGACACAAGCACTTGGCCTCGTTGAACCTCAGCCAGTCTTAACATGATACATCTGAAGTATTTGCCCACTTAAGAGAGGGACAAAACCCAAATCAGCTGGGTCACTCACACAGCACACCAAGAGCACTCAACCTAATTAGCTACTTGATTAAACACATCATGGCTTTGAAAAGTCTCTTGAATTCACTGTCAACAAAGAGTTTGTCCCTTTGAGAAGCAATCACTACTGTATAAAATGTTGTCTATTAGGAATAATCCATCCACAGAATCTCACAATGTCATTCAGAATGCATCAGGTTGGAAGGGACCCTCAAAGTTTACCTTCTCCTACCCCCCCTGCAGTCAGCAGGGACATCCCCAACTAGATCAGGTTGCTTGGGGCCCCATCAGCTTTGACCTTGAATGTCTCCAGGGATGGGGCCTAAACCACATCCAGTATTTCACCACCCTCATTGTGAAAAGCTTCCTCCATGAAGCTGAAATGGTTCACAACAACGTGCACCCCTGCTCACCTTTCCTTCATCCTCAGCCCCACTTACCACCCCCACACCCCCAAAACCCCACCAGCAGCCACTTACCTCTTCATAGAACTTCAGCTGAGGGACAGCCTCATCAATCTCATTCATGCAATAATCTTTGAAAAGCAAAAATCCTGGAAAGGGGAAAAAAAAAAAGAAAAAAGAAAAAAAGAAAGAGATGATTGCTCCAGCAACTTGTGAAGGACACAAAGCCACTTGGGGAAGATCAGAGGCAGGGTGGATCTGTGGATCTGTCCCTAGTGACCATGGTTTAGCAGCAGTGAGTAGTGAGCAGCTGAATGGGAGAGGATCATAAACCTCACTCACCTCCCAGAGGTCCATTAAGCATATTCCAATCTCTACCTGCTGAGAATGTTATGAGATGCTCCCCAAACACACCCAAACATCCCATTCCACTTCAGGGATCTGATTTCATTTCTCTTCTCAGGGTAAAAACCAGAGAGGATTCATGGCTTTGGGGGGCCTGACACAGATTCATCTACTTCTGATCAATAACAAGCAACCTCTCCTGCATTCTGATTTGACAATTACTGGTTCATCTTACCTCTAATAGGTTTTAAAACCCAATAAATGACATCAGGAGTTTGAGAGGTCTTCTGCAAGTAATTTAAGGCCTGACCTCTGCAGCTTCCATTTTCCATCACAGGCATTTTAATGCACCCTTACAAGCTCCAGCTCACAGAAGCATCACCTTTATCTGCATCTGAGCTGATTCCTGCAACCCTTCCAGTCTACCTTGGGACAGTTCATTGTCTGGGTTATCTGCCAGCTTAGGAGCTGCCAGTGAAGATGCTTTCAGTTTAGTCCAGCAGGTGAGGCCTCTCCTTATTTAGGTTTCCCATGGGCTTCCTGAAACCACAGCCAAGCTTTGGCCATCAGATCACTGAAGTGTAGCTTAAAACCAGCACCTCAGTGTGTGCTCACCTAAGAAATAGGGACTGGAGCATCTCTGTGAGGAGGAAAGCATGAGAGACCTGGGGCTGTTTAGCCTGGAGAAGATGAAGCTCCAAGCAAGCCACAAACCTATAGAATTGTTAGGGTTGTAAGGGACTTTTGAGATCAAGTCCAGTTACTCTCCTGGAGCTCACAATCCCACCACTGCCACTAATCCACATGCCTCAGCACCACAGCCACACCTCCAGGCATGGTGACTCCACCACCTCCCTGGGTAGCCTGTTCCAGGGCCTGAGAACCCTTCTGGGAAGATTTTTTTTCCTAGCACCCAGCCTGAAATTCTCCTGGCACAGCCTGAGGCAGCCATCACAGCACGGGTGGGAGATAGATTGTATGGTTCTGCTCTGGCAGGGGGGTTGGACTCCAGGATCTCTTCCAACCCCTAACACCTTGGGATCCTGTGACACCTGAGCAAGTCCCAAACTGTCCTCTCCACCACGAAAACCTCCCCAAGCCTTCCAATACCAAGCTGGGAGGCTTGGCTGATACACCTGAAGGTTGTGTTGCCATTCAGTGAGACTTGGACAGGCTGAGAGCTGGGCAAAGAGCAACCTCATGAGGTTCAACAAGGATAAGTGCAGATGGTGCTGCAGTTGGGAAGGAATATTGTGTTCAGTTTTGGGCCCTCCCCTTCAGGAAGGACAGGGGTCTGCTCAAAAGAGCCCAACAGAGGGCTATGAGGATGATGAAGGAGCTGGAGCACTGCCCTGTCAGGAGATGCTTTTTGGGTTGAGTGAAGAGAAGATTTAGAGGGGATCTAATCAATGTTGATAAATATCTGAGGGCTGGGGGTCAAAAGGCAACAAACTCTTCTCATTTGTGCCCTGTCATAGGACAAGAGGCAACAGATAATAAACTATAGCACAAGAAGTTCCACCTCCAACCCTGGATGTGTTTAGAAGTCCTTTGGATGTGGTGCTTGGGGATATGGCTTAGGGTGCACCTTGGAGGGTAGGGTTATTGGTTGGACTTGGTGATCCTGAGGGGCTTCTCCAACCTGGATGTTTACCAGAAGGGTCCCAGAGCACTGGTACAGGCTGCCCAGAGAAGCTGTGGAGTCCTCCTCTGGAGACTTTCAAGCCCTGTCTGGATGTGTTTGTGTGCAACCTGTGCTATATCCTATGGTCCTGCTCTGGCAGGGAGATTGGACTCAGAATCACAGCATTAACCAGGCTGGGAAAGACCTCTGAGATCGTTGAGTCCAACCTATCACCTAACACCTTCTAATCAACTATCCCATGGCACTAAGGGCCTCATGCAGCCTCCTCTTAAACACCTCCAGGGATGGGGACTCCACCACCAAACTGGGCCCATTCCAATGCCAATCACTCTCTCTGGCAAGAACTTCTTCCTAACATCCAGCCTGAGGCTGTGTCTTCTCATTCTGTCCCTGGGTGCATGGCAGCAGAGCCCAACCCCACCTGGCTACAACCTCCTTTCAAGTAGTAGCAGAGAGCACTGAGGTTTGCCCTGAGCCTCCTCTTCTGCAGGCTGCACACCCCCAGCTCCCTCTGCCTCTCCTCACAGAGCTGTGCTCCAGGCCCCTCACCAGCCTTGCTGCCCTTCTCTGGGTACGTTCACAGAATCATAGAATGGTTTAGGTTGGAAAAGACCTCAAAGCTCAGCTAGTTCCAACACCCCCCCAGGACATAGGCAGGGACACCTCCCACCAGAACAGGTTACTCAAGGCCTCATCCAACCTGGCCTTCAACACCTCCCTGGGCAACCTGTGCCAGTGTCTCACCACCCTCACTCCAAACAACTTCCTCCTCACATCCAGTTTCAATCTCCCCTCTGCCACTTCAAACCCATTGCCCCTTGTCCTGGCATTACAAGACCTTGGGAATAGTCCCTCCCCAGCCTTCCTGTAGGTTCCCTTCAGATACTGGAAGGCTACTCTAAGGTCTCCTGGAAGCCTTCTCTTCTCCAGGCTGCAGAGCCCCAATTCTCTCAGCCTGTCCTCACAGCAGAGCTGCTGCAGCCCTCTCAGCATCTTCATGGCCTCCTCTGGACCCGCTCCAACAGTTCCATATCCTTCTTGCATTAGGGGCTCCAGAACTGTACACGTTCAAGGACCTCAATATCTCTCTTAAATTGAGTGATCCAGAACTGGACATGGTACTCAAGATGTGGCCTAACCAGTGCTGAGTACACAGGCAGAAGGATTTCCCTGGTCCTGCTGGCCACACCATTCCTGATACAAGCCAGGATGTCCTACAGAGGTTCCTTCCAACCCCTAACATCCTGTGATGCTGTGAAAGCCATCCAGAGCTAGATAACCCCCAGGCTCTGCAGAGCACACCTGCTTCTTGCTTTCTCCTCCTGGAGCAGGCAGTATGGCACCAGCCCTGTCTGGAGGACAAAAGCTGCCAGTTTCTGCAACTGCACCCAGCTCCTGAACTCTTCTTTCACACAGGATGGCAACGGCAGCGGCGCTGAGCACACACAATGCTGAGCTGACCAAACTCTCCTTTGGACAACCAAGCAGAGAAGATGGCAGTGGTGAAATTAAGAGTCTAAAGAGTGGCACAACCATCAATGAATGCAGTGAAAGAGGAATCCTTGGCCTGCTCCCAGTTGCTGGCTGTTGACCAAAACCAAGCCACAAACAACACAAAAAAACCCCAATCCCAAACCTTACAAAGGCGACTGCGGGAGGAGTGTCAAAACAGATCAACAAAAACCTTCAACAAAGCCACCCTGAGCACTTTGGCCCAGCTTAGCTGTTTTCCAAACTTTTTAATGGAATTAGCACAGAGAAAAGGTTCAGGAGACCAAGGAAGAAGGGACAACAGCAGCAGGGTTACGCTGCCTGGGCACTGCAGCCTGATTCTCACCACAGGAGATTCGTAGAACAGTCTGGGTTGGAAGGGACCTCAAAGTTGCAAGACTCCTGCCATGGGCAGGGGTAACTTCTACTAGATCAGGTTGCTCAAGGCCTCATCCAACCTGGCCTTGAACACTTCCATCTCTTCTTCAAGCTGCATTATTATGGGAAACATCTTATGACTACAAAACAGAGGTTAGAACTTTCTACAGGTGATTGATCTAAACGTAAATAGTTACAGAAGTGAGGCTGTGTGAAGTTCAACAAGGCCAAAATCAAGGTCCTAGACCTGGATCAGGGCAATCCTTGGTATCAGTCTAGGCTGGAGAACAGTCCTCTGGAGAAGGACTTGTGGGTGCTGCTGGGTGAAAAGCTGGACGTGAGCTGGCACCATGCACTCCCAGGCCAGAGTCAGGGTTAGGCTATTAGGACAAACTTCTTTGCTGCAAGAGAGCTCAGGGATTGGCACAGACTGCCCAGGGAGGTGGTGGAGTCCCCATCCCTGGAGGTGTTCAAGCAGTCTGTGGACATGACACTTGGTCTGATGGTCATGGTGGTCTCCATGATCTTAGAAGTCTCTTCCAACTGAAACAATTCCATGCTGCTGCTTCTCAACATGAGCTCTTCCACAGCCCACATGCAAATGCAGACAGGCTGCTCCTCCCTCCTCCAGCTCATCTCAAAGTGCCAGCCACATCCCCAGCTACCAGCANAAATCTCCCCTCTGCCAGTTCAAACCCATTGCCCCTTGTCCTGTCATTGCACTACCTTGTAAATAATCCTTCCCCAGCCTTCCTGTAGTCCCCTTCAGATACTGGAAGGCTACTATCAGGCACCCTCAAAGCCTTCTCTTCTCCAGGCTGCAGAGCCCCAACTCTCTCAGCCTGTCCTCACAGCAGAGCTGCTGCAGCCCTCTCAGCATCTTGGTGGCCTCCTCTGGACCCGCTCCAACACTTCCATGTCCTTCCTGTGCTGAGGGCTCCAGAACTGCACACAGGACTCCAGGTGGGGTCTGACAAATCCTTCCACTCTCCTCAATTCCAGCAAGTCCAATTAGAGCTTCATTTTCTCCTTCCTGGCCACCAGAAGGATGGAGACTCCCTTTTTGCAAGGAGTCCCATTGAAAAGACAAAAGGTGATGGTTACTGCTGGGAGGGGGTGGAAATTCCTCTGGAAGTCCAGTAGAAAATGCTTCCCCATGAGAACAGTTGGGACACTGGAATCATCTCCCAGGGGAAGTGGTGGATTCCTCTATGCTGCACAGTGTGAAGCCTCATCTTGACAGCTCATTTCAACTGCCTTCTGAGGAGAGGCTGAGAGACTTGGGACTGTATAGTCTGGAGAGGAGAGGGTTGCAATGGGACCTTATCAATGTTTATAAATATCTGAGGGGTGAGGGGCAAGAAGAAGTGGTCAGGCCCTTTCCAGTGGTGTCCTGCAATAGGACAAGGAGCAATGGATACAAACTGGAAACCAGGAGGTTCCATCTAACCAAAAGGAGAAAAATCTTTGCTGTGAGGGTGACAGAGCCCTGGAACAGGCTGCCCAGAGAGGCTGTGGAGTCTCCTTCTCAGGAGACTTTGACCCTTCTGGATGCACTTCTGTGTGGCCTGCCTTAGGTGATCCTTCTTTGGCAGGGAAGTTACCATAGAATCATACAATGGTAAGGTTGGAAGGGACCTCAAAGATCATCTAGTTCCAACCCCACTTTCCAACCAGATAAACTGCTTAGTAACTGATGGAAGTGTTCTTTGCATTCAAGCTTCATCTGGAAGCATCAGTTATAGAATCATGGAATCATAGAATGGTTTAGGTTGGAAGGGACCTCAAAGATGATCTAGTTCCAACCCCCTGCCATAGGCAGGGACACCTCCCACTAGTACAGCTCACTCAAGGCCTCATTCAGCCTGGCCCTGAACACCTCCAGGGAGGTTGTGGAGCACACAAGACCTCCAGGGAGGTTGTGGAGCACACAAGACCTCCAGGGAGGTTGTGGAGCACACAAGACCTCCAGGGAGGTTGTGGAGCACACAAGACCTCCAGGGAGGTTGTGGAGCACACAAGACCTCCAGGGAGGTTGTGGAGCACACAAGACCTCCAGGGAGGTTGTGGAGCACACAAGACCTCCAGGGAGGTTGTGGAGCACACAAGACCTCCAGGGAGGTTGTGGAGCACACAAGACCTCCAGGGAGGTTGTGGAGCACACAAGACCTCCAGGGAGGTTGTGGAGCACACAAGACCTCCAGGGAGGTTGTGGAGCACACAAGACCTCCAGGGAGGTTGTGGAGCACACAAGACCTCCAGGGAGGTTGTGGAGCACACAAGACCTCCAGGGAGGTTGTGGAGCACACAAGACCTCCAGGGAGGTTGTGGAGCACACAAGACCTCCAGGGAGGTTGTGGAGCACACAAGACCTCCAGGGAGGCTGTGGAGCACACAAGACCTCCAGGGAGGCTGTGGAGCACACAAGACCTCCAGGGAGGTTGTGGAGCACACAAGACCTCCAGGGAGGTTGTGGAGCACACAAGACCTCCAGGGAGGTTGTGGAGCACACAAGACCTTCAGGGAGGTTGTGGAGCACACAAGATCTTCAGGGAGGTTGTGGAGCACACAATCACCCAACGTGATCAAAGATGAGGCATCAAAGATCACATTGGGTGATTCTGTGCTCCACAACCTCCCTGGGCAACCTGTGCCAGTGTCTCACCACCCTCACTGCAAAGAGCTTCTTCCTAACATCCAGTTTCAATCTCCCCTCTGCCAGTTCAAACCCATTGCCCCTTGTCCTGGTATTACAAGACCTTGTCAATAGTCCCTACCCAGCCTACCTGTATCCCCCTTCAGATACTGGAAGGCTACTCTAAGGTCTCCTCGAAGTTAGATTCTAATGAGCTCCAGAGATCCCATCCAACCCCTGCCATCCTATGATTTTATGATTCCATTACATAAAAACCTTGGACCAGTTGATCCTCAGGATCCCTTCCAACCTACCATCCTCTAAAACCCTTCTCTTTCAACCTCCTCCTGTTGCACCAACAAGTCCTTCACCTGCACTCGCAGCGGCAAGGAAATCTCTTTTACTGTTCTTCTTCCTTTGAGTGAAAAATTATTAGCCAGGAACTGGAGCTCTTAAAAAACAGCAAAACGAAGTGACAGGCACAGCATTGACTAAGTGACAGGAGTCTGAAGGAGTTCAAGGAGAGCTGACGTAAAGCACAATAAGAAGAGTTCAGCTCCAGACGGTAAAAGAGGCCCCAGAACAGAAAGCAGGAATTAAAGAAATGATAGCGTTAAGTAACAGCTTAAAAGGAACCGGCAATTAGTGATGGAATCAAGATGCTGACAGCTTCTGCTTTCAAGCTTTCTTCTTCCATCCAACAGAACTCCTGCCACAACCAGATCACTGCTTCTTAAAGGGAGGAGAAAAATAGGTTTTTTAACCCTTTTTTTTTTTTTTTTTGGGGGTNATGGGAGTGTGAGGCACCAAGATGGGAGTGTGAGGCACCAAGATGGGAGTGTGAGGCACCAAGATGGGAGTGTGAGGCACCAAGATGGGAGTGTGAGGCACCAAGATGGGAGTGTGAGGCACCAAGATGGGAGTGTGAGGCACCAAGATGGGAGTGTGAGGCACCAAGATGGGAGTGTGAGGCACCAAGATGGGAGTGTGAGGCACCAAGATGGGAGTGTGAGGCACCAAGATGGGAGTGTGAGGCACCAAGATGGGAGTGTGAGGCACCAAGATGGGAGTGTGAGGCACCAAGATGGGAGTGTGAGGCACCAAGATGGGAGTGTGAGGCACCAAGATGGGAGTGTGAGGCACCAAGATGGGAGTGTGAGGCACCAAGATGGGAGTGTGAGGCACCAAGATGGGAGTGTGAGGCACCAAGATGGGAGTGTGAGGCACCAAGATGGGAGTGTGAGGCACCAAGATGGGAGTGTGAGGCACCAAGATGGGAGTGTGAGGCACCAAGATGGGAGTGTGAGGCACCAAGATGGGAGTGTGAGGCACCAAGATGGGAGTGTGAGGCACCAAGATGGGAGTGTGAGGCACCAAGATGGGAGTGTGAGGCACCAAGATGGGAGTGTGAGGCACCAAGATGGGAGTGTGAGGCACCAAGATGGGAGTGTGAGGCACCAAGATGGGAGTGTGAGGCACCAAGATGGGAGTGTGAGGCACCAAGATGGGAGTGTGAGGCACCAAGATGGGAGTGTGAGGCACCAAGATGGGAGTGTGAGGCACCAAGATGGGAGTGTGAGGCACCAAGATGGGAGTGTGAGGCACCAAGATGGGAGTGTGAGGCACCAAGATGGGAGTGTGAGGCACCAAGATGGGAGTGTGAGGCACCAAGATGGGAGTGTGAGGCACCAAGATGGGAGTGTGAGGCACCAAGATGGGAGTGTGAGGCACCAAGATGGGAGTGTGAGGCACCAAGATGGGAGTGTGAGGCACCAAGATGGAGTGTGAGGCATCAAGACGGGAGTGTGAGGCACCAAGATGGAGTGTGAGGCACCAACCAGGACCTGGAATATTCTTCTCATTATCTTTTTTATGGACAATCATAGAATGGTAAGGTTGGAAGGGACCTCAAAGATCAGCCAGTTCCAACCCCCTGCCATAGGCAGGAACACCTCCCACTAGCACAGGTTACTCAAGGCCTCATCCAACCTGGCCTTCAACACCTCCAGGGAGGAAGCAGCCACAACCTCCCTGGGCAACCTGTGCCAGTGTCTCACCACCCTCACTTGGGGGCTCCAGAACTGCACACAGGACTCCAGGTGAGGTCTGATGAGAGCAGAGCAAAGGGGCAGAATCCCCTCCCTTGCCCTGCTGCCCACACTGCTCTTGCTGCAGCCCAGCACTCAGTTGCTGTCTGAGCTGTGCATGCACACTGCAGGCTCATGTTGAGCTTTTCATCCTCAATCCTGTCCCTATGTTTGCCCAATGCCATTAATTACACTAACTCCAACTGCCAAGACAAAATGCCTCTCAAGGAGGGATAAAGAAGACCACTGAGTTTTGACTGGATGCTAGTGAGCAGGCACAGGTGGGGAGGCATTGGAACAGGCTGTCCAAGGAGCTGGTGGAGTCACCATCCCTGGATGGGTTCAAAAAAATGAGTAGATGAGGCAGTTCAGGACATGGTGGCAGGGGGTTGGAACTAGATGATCTTTGAGGTCCCTTCCAACCTTATCATTCTATGATTCTGTGGTTTAGTGATCATGGAGCTGCTGGGTAGAAGGTTGGACTTGATGATCTTAGAGGTCTTTTCCAACCTTAATGATTCTATGTTTCTTTGCAGGCAAGCACCAAGCAACTTGGTTGACAAAGTCTGCACACACACACAAGTGGCTGAGCCATTCCTACTCAGAGAATCAGTCAGAGTTGGAAGTCACCACAAAGATCATCCAGTTCCAACCCCCCTGTCATGCCCAATTTCACCTCACACTAGATCAGGCTGCCCACAGCCTCATCCAGCCTGGCCTTAAACACCTCCAGGGATGAGATTGCCACCACCTCCCTGGACATCCCATTCCAAGGTCCATAGAATTGTGTGGGTTGGAAAAGCCCTCTAAGATCATCCAGGCCAACTCAACCCCACCATGGCCATTAAACCATGTCCCTAAGTGCCATGGTCACACATTTCTTCAATCTCTCCAGGGATGTGGACTTCACCACCTCCCTGGGTACCCTGACCACTCTTGCAGCAAAGAAACTTCTCCTCATCTCCAAGCTAACCCTCCCCTGGCACAATTTCAGGTTGTTTCCTCTCACTCTATCATTGGTTAGCAGGGAGAAGAGACCAAGCCCCACCTCACAGCAACCTCCCTTCAGGGAGCTGGAGAGAATTTAATAAAGAAGGGAGGGAGTTTGCTCCCTCCCTGGAGGTGTTGAAGGCCAGGTTGGACGAGGCCTTGAGTAACCTGTACTTGTGGGAGGTGTCCCTGCCTATGGCAGGGGTTTGGAACTGGCTGATCCTTGAGGTCCCTTCCAACCTTACCATTCTATGAAGCTAAGAAGTGCTGCCCTTTGCACTGGGAGAGATAAAAGCTGCTGTCATTTTCCTGCCTGGTTACTTGTGTTACCAAAGCAGGAGCACTGCCCCATCACCAGGATGGTTCTGCCCACACTCACCAGGCTTGGCCAGGCCAGCTCAGACAATGCTCACCACAGAACCACAGAATGTTAGAGGTTGGAAGGGACCTTGAAAGGTCACCCACAAGGATGGCAGCTCAAGCCACGGTGCCAACCAACAAGAGGGCTTAGTGCTGGCTGCCTGCCTGCTTCTTGCTGTCTAAAGGTCACCTCTGCATCCATAATGTCCTATCTTGAGCCTCAGGAGAAAGTCAATGAACTCAGAGCCTGGAATCATCAATAAAAAAAATTAATGAGGAACTCTACAAACCAACCTTGGAGAGCCTTATCTCACTGGGATTTTATTAGGATCTGATTCAAATGTTCTCTTAAAGAGGAGTAAACAACAAGCTTATTAAAACAAACAGAAGGGCCTAGGTTAAGACAGTACAGCTAAAAATAGGCACCTTTAGCCCTGCTCTAAGTCTTCACAATGCCCCTGGTTGAAAGGAAGTTGAATCTCCTTCCAGCAGACCTGAACCTGCTCCAAAATGCTGAGGTAGGTTCTTTCCAGTAGGCAAATCAGCAAATTAAAGCAAGAAATAAAAGTATTGGGTTGGTTCCAAACCCCAACCAAACATGCTGTGTATAAACAGGGAGTAGTGACAAAGACATAAGCAGTGACATCTGCAGCAGAATCCTGCAGGATCATTTCCCAGTGCCTGCAGCTCCTGCAAGGACAGAGTTTCAGCACGAGCTGAAGGCAGGCACACCTCCCACTACACCAGGTTGGTTGTTCAAGGTCCCATCCAAGCTGGCTTCCAGGAATCATAGAATCAAAGAATGGTAAGGTTGGAAGGGACCTCAAAGCCCATCCAGTTCCAACCCCCTGACATAAGCAGGGACACCTCCCACTAGCACAGCTCACTCAAGGCCTCCTCCAACCTGGCCTTCAACACCTCCAGGGAGGGAGCAGCCACAACCTCCCTGGGCAACCTGTGCCAGTGTCTCACCACCCTCACTCCAAACAACTTCCTCCTAACATCCACTTTCAATCTCCCCTCTGCCACTTCAAACCCATTCCCCTTGTCCTGGCATTACCAGACCTTGTCAATAGTCCCTCCCCAGCCTTCCTGGAGCCCCCTGCAGATCCTGGAAGGCTACTCTAAGCTCTCCTGGAAGCCTTCTCTTCTCCAGGCTGCAGAGCCCCAACTCTCTCAGCCTGTCCTCACAGCAGAGCTGCTGCAGCCCTCTCAGCATCTTGGTGGCCTCCTCTGGACCCACACCAACACTTCCATGTCCTTCCTGTGCTGGGGGCTCCAGAACTGCACACAGGACTCCAGGTGGGGTCTGAGGAGAGCAGAGCAAAGGGGCACAATCCCCTCCCTTGCCCTGCTGCCCACACTGCTCTTGCTGCAGCCCAGCACACAGTTGCTGTCTGGGCTGCACTCACACTGCAGCCTCAGCTTGAGCTTTTCATCACCCCACACCCCCAGGGCCTTTTCCTCAGGGCTGCTCTCAGCCATTCCCCACCCAGCCTGGAGTTGTGCTTGGGATTGTGCCTACCCAGGTGCAGGACCTTACACTTGGCCTTGTTGAATTTCATCAGGTTGGCCCGGGCACAGCTCTGCAGCCTGTCCAGGTCCCTCTGGATGGATCCCTGCCCTCTAGCAAGTGACTGTGCCACACAGCTTGGTGCCATCTGCACACTTGCTGAGGGTGCACTGATTCCTCTGTCCATGTCACTGACGAAGATGTCAAACAGCACTGGTGCCAGCACTGACCCCTGAGGGACACCACTTGGCACTGGTCTCCAGGTGGACATTGTGCCCTTGATCCCCACTCTCTGTGTGCCACCATCCAGCCAGTTCCTTACCCAGCAGAGCTCCACCCATCCAGTCCATGTTTTTCCAGTTTGGTGCCCAGGATGTCATGTGGCACAGAGTCAAATGCCTTACTCAGGCAGGTAGATGCCATCAGTTGCCCTTCCCTTCTCCACTGTTGCTGTGACTTCATAAAAAGCCACTAAATTTGTCAGGCAAGATCTGCCCTTGGTGCAGCCATTGCTGGTTGCCACCGATCACCTCTGCTTTGTTTTCCATTTGCCTTAGCAGAGCTTTCAGCAGGATCTGCTCCATCATCTTGCCAGGCATCCACAAACTCCCTGAGCAACCTGTTACAGTGTCTCCCCACCCTGACTGTGAAGAATTCCTTCCTAATCTCCAGTGTAAATCCCCTCTTATTGTATTTGTCTCAGGCAACACAAGGAAGCCCACTGCTGGCTACCAGCAACAGAGCTGGTTCTTAAACACAGAACCACAGAAGTGTGGAGGTTGGAAGAGACCTCTGAGATCATCAGTTCCAAGCACTCCAACACAAAATGTTCGGTTAGAGGTCTCTTAAAACCATACAGAAACTGTAATTCCACCCAGCAGAACAGCAGCCAAGTCCCAGATCCCCTTCTCTAAGGCACACACACACACTCAGTTGCCATAGCACAGGATAATTAAGACCACCTAACAACTCCCAAATTGAGCAAACCACCAATTTCCTTGCTCAAGGAACACAGAGACTTGCTACTAGCAGGGGGAAAAGAAAAAATGCCTCTGCGTGGGAATGCCAGCTCTGGCTAGGGACAAAAACCACACAAATCCTCACAGCCCAGAAGGCACCACAGATTTCACTCCTTCTCCTTCCAGTTTGGAGCTCTTTGTTCTTAACCTCTTTCTCCTGCCAAAGCCCTGATGTACCTTCACTTTTCACTCAAAACAATACATCCCAACGCATTAAAACATCATCCCCGTGCAGAAAACAAGAGGCAGAGGACAAAATCCTACCCCACAGGTCAGGATTTGCATGCAGTGGGGAGGAAGGCAGAACAATTTCCTTCCAACAGGAGCAAACTGAGCTCAAAATGAGGCTGGAATTTGCCAGGTAGGTGATTTAATGACTTGTAAAGATCATCAGGAGGAAATAAACTTGGGCTAAAAGCTTTCATGAGTCTTTGAAGAAAATCCTTCTTGCCAGGTATATTTTCCACTGTTGTCTGTGGAGTTTCTTTCCATAGATTCATAGAGTGGGTTGGGGTGGAAGGGAGCTTCAAGATCATCTAGTTCCAAGCCCCCTGCCATGGGCAGGGACACCTCCCACCAACCCAGTCTGGACCTGTTCCATCAGCTCCATGTCCTTCCCATAATGAGGGCTCCAGAACCGGATGCTCAGGTGAGGTCTCACCAGAGCAGTGGCAGAATCACCTCTCTGGTGATTCACCCTCCAAAACACCTCCCAGTCCCATTCCCTCACCATCCCACCAGGCACTCACCCTGCTGTGAGCTGCACCAAGCACCTCTCATAGAATCCTAGAATGGTTTGTGTTGGAAAGGACCTTAAAGATCACCCAGTTCCAACCCTCTGCTGTGGGCAGGGTTGCTCACAGATTGCTCAAGGCCTCATCCAGCCTGGCCTGGAACACCTCCAGGGATGAGGCATTCACAGTCTCCCTGGGCAACCTGTGCCAGTGTCTCACCACCCTCCCTGCAAAGAATTTCTTCCTAACCTCCAGGTTCAATCTCCTCTCTGCCAGCTCCAATCCACTGCCCCTGGTGCTATCACTACAAGCCCTTGCCAAAAGTCCCTCCCCAGCTCTCCTGTAGTCCACTTCAGGTACTGGAAGGCCACTCTAAGGTCTCCCTCAAGCCTTCTCTTCTCCAGATTGAAGAGCTCCAACTCTTTCAGCCTGTCCCCAGAAGGAAGGTTCTCCAGCCCTCTGATCATGACCATCCCCTGGACCTGCTCCAGCATTTCCATGTCCTTGTGCTGGGGGCACCAGAACTGCACTCAGTGAGCTCTCACCAGAGCAGAGGAGCAGAATCACCTCCCTTGTCCTGCTGCTCACACTGCTTTTACTGCAGCCCAGGATACCTGAGGTTCAAACAGAAGTTTTCCACATCCTTTCCTTTCCATGGCTTTCAAAAAGAAAAGAATTTGTTGCATGTTCAGCATTCAGAGGCACATTTCATGAGGATATTGAGGGGACTGTGGTAGGTTTGGGGGTTGTTTTTTGAAGCAGAGCTCCTGTGGCAGTCACAGTGGGTGAAGCTCAGACCTCATTTTCTTTTGAATGATTTACAGCAGCCTGTTAAAAATAGAGCAGATCTTTCTTTTCCTTAGAAGATTCCTTTTATCATGTGGATTGGTGTCCCACCACTTGACATCTTGACAGCTGTTGGTCCTACCCTTTGAAGCCTGCTGTCAGAGGACCTGGAGGGGTGTTTATCATGAGAGCACTGTGCTCCAAACAGCTCTTCTGAGCCTGGAGATGAACAATAAGTGCCTGCCCTCAGTTAAGCCAATGCATTAGCTGCTGAGGATCCTCTGCCTTGAGGTTTGACACAGAACTAAAGAATCATGGAATGGTTTGGGTTGGAAGTGATCTCACAGCTCATCTATTCCAACCTCCCTGTCATGGGCAGGGACACCTCTCAACAGTTCAGGTTGCTCAAGGCCTCATCCAGCCTGGCCTTGAACATCTCCATGACCTCTCTGGGCAACCTATTTCAGGCATCTGAAGAGCTTCCTAAGATGCAGTCCAAATCTACTCTCCCTCAGCTTAAAACCATTTCCTCTTGTCCTGTCTCTATGAAAAGTCCCTCTGCAGCCTTCCTGTGGGATCCCTTACTGTATTGGAAGGTAGCTCTAAGGTCCTCCTGGAGCCTTCTCTTCTCCAGGCTTAGCAACACCAGTTCCCTCAGCCTGTCCTCACAGCAGAGCTGCTCCAGCCCTTGGATCACCTTTGTGGCACTCCCTTGGACTCACTCCAACAGTTTCTTGTCCCTCTTATGATGGGGACACCAAAACTAGATGCAATATTTGAAGTGGGGCCTCACAAGAGCAAAGGGAAAGAATCACCTCTGTTGACCTGCTGGAATCTGGGAATTCATCTCATGTCCTGCCTGGAATGTGTGTGCTGGAGCAGCACTGCAGCTCTCTTGGTCCTGTAGCTGCAAGAGCTCAAGGTATGCTCAGATTCTGCACTTGAGAAGGTGACTGCCCAACTTCAGCAAGGGTTACTGACCTCACTGGGCAATGGGAGCTTGCAGCCCAGAAGCCAGCTGAGTCCTGGGCTGCATCAAAAGAGATGTGACCAGTTGAGTCTCCCCATCTGCTCTGCTTTGCTGAGACCTCACCTGATGCACTGCATCCAGTTCTGGTGGCCCCAACACAAGAAGGATATGGAGCTGATGGAGAGAGTGCAGAGGAGGCCATGAAGATGATCAGAGGGTTGGAGGTTCCTGTACTATTCAACATAGCAAAGGTGAAAGCAAAGACAGAGGTGTAGAGAACAAAAAGGACCTTTGAAAGATGAAGGATTATATATAAAAAAAAAAAATTACTAAACAAAGATATGGAAAAATATTTCCCTTTTTTAAATGACAGCTAAAGACAAAATGGAAGCATTCTGCATGATGGCACCAGGCACCTTGCAATGGTGCCCAGGGGCAGGACAGTGGGCAACAGGCACAAACTGGAACATCAGAAGTTCCATCTAATCATAGAATCATAGAATGGTAAGGTTGGAAGGGACCTCAAGGATCATCTAGTTCCAACCCCCTGCCATAGGCAGGGACACCTCCCACTAGTACAGGTCACTCAAGGTCTCCTCCAACCTGGCCTTGAACACCTCCAGGGAGGTTGTGGAGCACAGAATCACTGAATGTGATCAAAGAAGCTCACTCAAGGCCTCCTCCAACCTGGCCTTCAACACCTCCTGGGAGGGAGCAGCCACAACCTC
>VWZE01018026.1:65600-75698 GCA_013396675.1 Eubucco bourcierii | reverse complement strand
AGGTGTTGAAGGTCAGGTTGGATGAGGCCTTGAGTGAGCTGTGCTAGTGGGAGGTGTCCCTGCCTATGGCAGGGGGTTGGAACTAGATGATCCTTGAGGTCCCTTCCAACCTTCCCATTCTATGATTCTATGAATTCTTGAAAACCTAAAGCCAAACCTGCATAACTGCTGTGCAAAGCTCATTTCCCCCCCAATATTTTAATGATGCAAGACCTACCTTGTATCTAAATGCTATATATATATCTATATATCTCAGCATGCACACAGTACCCTTTAGCACAGAACCACAGAATGAGATGAAATGCCAGCTAATAGGACACAGATATATATATTCCTTATCATCAAGCTCAGACTTCATCTGCAAGTCCCCTGGGAAATCACACAACTGAGTATCTTCAACCCTTCCACAAAGGCAGGCAGGGGAGCACATCAAGCTGCATCCCAACAAAGGGATGCTCAATTATTTATGCTGAGAAGCCCAAATGAATCCATACATTTTTTATAGTGACTTTGAATATTACTTGTCCCTGACACGCAAGGCAAGGCAAGGCACCTCCTCAAAACAGCCTGAGGATTAAAAAAGCCAAGGGAAAAACAAAAACTACAGCAGGAAGCTTCAGCTTAGATGTAGGAGCTGGGATGAATAAATGGGAGAGACTTTTTGAGCAGGGCCCGTTGGGACAGGACAAGGGGTTAAGGGTTTAAGCTAAAAGAGGTAGATTCAGAGTGGAGAGAAGGGAGGAATGTTGGACATTGAGGGTGGTGAGAGCTTGGTTCAGGTTGCCCAGAGAGGTGGGAGATTTCCCATGCCTGGAACCACTGCAGGTCAGGTTGTTTGGGGCTCTGAGAAACCTGCTCTAGTTACAGATGTCCCTGCTGAGTGCAAAGGGGGTTCCCAGTGGATGAGCTTGAAAGGTGCCTTTCCACCCAAACCAACCTGTCCCTCCAAATGATCTTTAACACAATCCATGCCACTATCACATTTATTTTAGCACAAACTCCAAGTCTATTAAAAGAAACACACCTCCCAGCAGCATTTTAATGATGATGGAAATCTGGATCTTAAACCTGAGGCTAATTCAGAGAAACAAAAATTGCCAGAAGCCAAAGAGACTGAGTTTTGTAAAAGGGTCCTGAGGGGCATCATAGAATGCTTTAGGTTGGAAGAGACCTCAAAGATCATCCAGTTCCAACCCTCTGCCATAGGCAGGGACACCTCCCACTAGAACAGGTTACACAAGGCCTTGAACACCTCCAGGCAGGGAGCAGCCACAACCTCTCTGGGCAACCTGTGCCAGTGTCTCACCACCCTCACTGTAAAGAATTTCTTCCTAACCTCCAGGCTCAATCTCCCCTCTGCCAGCTCCAATCCATTGTCTGTGGTCCTATCACTACAAGCCCTTGCCAAAAGTCCCTCCCCAGTTCTCCTGTAGTCCACTTTGGGTACTGGAAAGCTGCTCTAAGGTCTCCCTGGAGATTTCTCTTCTCCAGGTTGAAGAGCCCAAACTCTCTCAGCCCATCCCCAGAGAGAAGGTTCTCCAGCCCTCTGATTATGACCATCCCCTGGACCTGCTCCAGCATTTCCATGTCCTTGTGCTGGGGGCACCAGAACTGCACTCAGTGAGCTCTCACCAGAGCAGAGGAGCAGAATCACTCACTGCAAACAATGTCCTCCTCACATCCAGTTTGTCTCCCCTCTGCCACTTCAAACCCATTGCCCCTTGTCCTGGCATTACAAGACCTTGTCAATAGTCCCTCCCCAGCCTTCCTCTAGTCCCCTTCAGATCTGGGAAGGCTACTCCAAGGTCTCCTGGAAGCCTTCTCTTCTCCAGGCTGCAGAGCCCCAACTCTCTCAGCCTGTCCTCACAGCAGAGCTGCTGCAGCCCTCCAAGCATCTTCATGGCCTCCTCTGGACTCACTCCAACACTTCCATGTCCTTCCTGTGCTGAGGGCTCCAGAACTGCACAGGTGGGGTCTGATGAGAGAAGAGTAAAGGGGCAGAATCCCCTCCCTTGCCCTGCTGCCCACACTTCTCTTGCTGCAGCCTATCTTGCTTCCCTCACTGCCCACACCCCAGTTTGACCCCAGTGCTGCAGAGGAACAGATCCCCTGTGAGCTGTCTCACGATGATAGTTTCTGTTTCAGTTTGCAGTCCCACAGTTTCCAACCTCCACTTGTGGTTTGAGCTGTTTTTAACTGCTCTCACCAACCCTGCAAGGACAGCAAGAGTCCCACAGATCCAAAGGCCTCCTGCAGACCATCTCCGAGCCAGGTTTTAGTCTGAACTTGACATGAAAATCAGAAGTAACATGAGAAAGAGGAAGATCAGCCCTCAAACAGTATTTTAAACATTTTTTTTGTTGTTGTACAAGTTTCTTCCCCATTTGGCTGGTGGTTGCTTCTGCTTGGTGCCTGTCCTCCCCTCATCCCACGTGGAACCCCAGAATCAAGCCACTTGCATTACTGGAGAGAGTCCAGCAGAGCCTACGAGGATGATGAAGGGACTGGAACACCTATCTGATAGGAAAAGGCTGAGCACTTGGGGTTGTTCAGCCTGGAGAACAGCCTGAGAGGAGATCTTGTGAATGTTTGCAAATATCTGAAGGGTGAGGGGCAAGAAGGAAGGACCAGGCACTTTTCAGGGGTGGGCTGTGATAGGGCATGGGGCACTGGGTACAAACTAGAATCACAGACCCATCCAGATTGGCAAAGTCCCTCAGGAGCACCGAGCCCAGCCTAGAGCCCTACTCTACAAGACTGACCTGAAACCATAGCCCCAAGCACTACATCCAAACCACCCTTAAACACATCCAGGGTGACTCCACCACCTCCCTGGGCAGCTCATTCCTGTCCCTGACCACACTCTCTGCCTGAAAAAACTTCTTCCTAATGTCCAATCTAAACCTCCCCAGCCTCAGCTTGAGGCCATTCCCCCTTGTTCTGTCTCCAGTTCCCTGTGAGCAGAGCCCAGCAGCAGCCTCTCCACAATGTCCCTTCAGATTCTAGCTGTGGAGAGCAATGAGGTCTCCCCTCAGCCTCTTTTTCACACTAACCATCCCCAGCTCCCTCAGACATTCCTCATCAGATTTATTCTCCAGGCCCTTCCCCAGCTTTGTTGCCCTCCTCTGGACCCACTCCAGCACCTCCACATCTCTCTTGTATTGCAGTGCCCAAAACTGAACACAATACTCAAGGTGTGGCCTCACAATTTAGGAGGTTCCATCTGAACAGGAGGAAAAATTCTTTGGTGTGAGGATGCTGGAGCCCTGGAGCAGGCTGCCTAGAGAGGTTGCAGAGTCTCCTTCTCTGGAGACATTCCAAACCCACCTGGACAAGTTCCTGTGTGACCTGTCCTAGGTGACCCTGCTTTGGCAGGGGTGTTGGACTTGATCTTCAGAGGTTCCTTCCAACCTTTACCATTGTGTGATTCTATGAACAATCAAGCTGCCTTCTTGCTCTTCCAACAGAAAACCCACCAAGCAAGGAACTCTCTTTCCTACTTCATGGCTGCACATGGTTTGCACATCCTCTATGTTGGAGGATCCCAATCCAGCCCTGGGGGAACCACCACACACACCTTAGATCCTCAGTGCACTTGGGCCAGCCCTGGAACTCTCAACAGGTTAGTTGGAGTGGTGGGGGACAGCACATCCAATCCTAAAAGTCTTGGTAAAATGAAAATGGTCTAAGATCACTGAGTCCAACCAGTGTAATATAAAATACACAAACAATCACAGAATGGGTTGGAAGGGACCTCCAAAGGTCATATAGTGCAACCCTCCTGCAGGCAGCAGGGACATCCTCTGCTAGACCAAGTTGCTCAGAGCCCTGTCAAGCCATATCTTAAATATTTCCAGGGATGGGGTCTCAACCATATCTTGAATATTTCCAGGGATGAGGCCTCAACCACATCTTAAATATTTTCAGGGATGGGGCCTCAACCACCTCCCTGGGCAACTGGTTCCAGTGATCCTCCACCCTCACAGTGCAGAAGTGATTCATAGAATCATAGAATGGTAAGGTTGGAAGGGACCTCAAAGATCATCTAGTTCCAATCCCCTGCCATAGGCAGGGACACCTCCCACTAGTACAGGTTACTCAAGGTCTCATCCAACCTGGCCTTGAACACCTCCAGGGAGGAAGCAGCCACAACCTCCCTGGGCAACCTGTGCCAGTGTCTCACCACCCTCACTGCAAACAACTTCCTCCTCACATCCAGTTTCAATCTCCCCTCTGCCACTTCAAACCCATTGTCCCTTGTCCTGGCATTACAAGACCTTGTCAATAGTCCCTCCCCAGCCTTCCTGTAGCCCCCTTCAGATCCTGGAAGGCTACTCTAAGGTCTCCTTGAAGCTTCGATTCCTGACATCCAGCCTCAATCTGCTCTCTAATTTCAAACCACTGCCTCTCAACCTATCCCTGCAGGCCTTTGCAAATAGTCCCTCTGCAGCCTTCTTGTAGCCCCCTTCAGGCACTAGAAGGCTGCTCTAAGGTCTCCCTAGAGCCTTCTCTTCTCCAGGCTGAACAACCCCAGCTCCCCCAGCCCATCCTCCTCACTGATCCTTCCCTGACAGCAGGCAAGGCTGCAGTTCCAGAGTCATCACAAGCAGCTAGAAATGACTAGAAGCAAGATCTTCTAATTTTGCCATCCCTTGTTCATTCCAGAGCCAAAACCCCAGGTGCTTCTCTTTACTCCCCACCAAGTTTTATTGCTTTCATTGTTATTTCCTCGGAGGACTCTTTAATTAGTTCAGAATGCCAACAGCACATAGATCTTATGCTTAAATTAAACAATAGCTGAAATAATGCTCTGGGGAGGTACTTTTCCCAGCCTGTTATTTTTAGGTATCTCAGGGAGCTCACTGAGCTGTGCTACCACAGAAAGAGGAACAGCAAGAATGTTTTTCTCAACAGATTTTTAACTCGAGACCCAAGCTAACGATTAGCATCAAAATTCTGAACCCATAAAAGAAGATGGGTGCAGAACTAGAGAAGCAAGCAGCAGAAAACACCATTCCCTGCCCTAAAAAGCAGCTCTTGAGCTGTTCTCACCCTAGTTTGTTAGGTTGGTTTTTTTTTTTAAGCACTGGAGGAAACAGCAACCAGAAGAGTCAGGAGAATGTTTCCCTCTAACGCAGAGGGCAGGCAGAAAAAGTCCCACCCCATGGCTGGAGCTTGTCTCTGCAGAAGGAACTACAGACCAAACGTTCATCTGCTCTGGAGACTCAGCTTAAAAAGCAACCAGAATATCCCCCTGGCTATACTTAGCTGCAAGCAGGAGAAAAGGAGCAGATAAGAAGGCAGAAGAGCCCTGCACAAGCCCTGGGTGTGTAGGAAGAAGAGCTGATACAGATGGTAAAACGCTCACCCTGGCTGGGCTGAGCTCCAGCTTGCAGCCTGCTGATTGCAGAGGCTAGAAAAGACACTTGCAATGAATCACCCCCAGAAAGATCATTCCTCAGGAAACAAAAGTGGATGGGAAGTAAGAAAGAGAAAAAAAAAAAAATATATATATATATACATATGTAACTTATGTCAACTACAAGTTCTTTTTTGAATTGCCTCTTTTAACAAGTGGTGTATTTTGAGCATATAAACCAGAAACCAGATCAGCTTTGAGGGGAAAAAGAGAGCAAGCTGCTTACAAGGCAAGGTGAAAAGCTTATCTTGCAGCATGACCAGCTGCTGAAACAGCTAAACTTCATCTTTCTCCAAGACTCTGAGCCAAGGGCTCTGTGTAACAGAAGAGAAACCAAGAAGGGTGTAGCCAAATGGTCCCAGCAGCTTTCAAGCAGTCACCAGAGAACCCAAGACTGAACCAAAGCTAAGACCTGAAGCTGTAGAATGATTTCCCATCACATCCCAGAATTTCCAATCCAATTTCATTCATTGCCCACCAGGTAGATAAAAATTTAGGATTACAGAATTGTTTTGGTTGGGAAATACTTTGGGGTGATAGGAAAAGGGGAGATTGAGACTGGAGATTAGCAAGAAATTCTTTCCAGTAAGGGTGGGGAGATACTGGCACAGGCTGCACAGGGAAGCTGTGGAGATACTGGCACAGGCTGCCCAGGGAGGCTGTGGATGCCCTCTCCTTGGAGGTGTTCAAGGCCAGGTTGGATGAGGCCTTGAGCAACCTTGGGCTAGTGGGAGGTGTCTCTGCCTATGGCAGGGGAGTTAGAACTGAATGACCTTCAAGGTCTTTTCCAACCCAAACCACTACCTGAAGGGTGGTTGTAGCCAGGAGGAGGTTGCTTTCTTCTCTCAGGCAAGCAGCACCAGAACAAGAGGACACAGTCTCAAGCTGTGCCAGGGGAAGTTTAGGCTGGAGGTGAGGAGAAAGTTCTTGCCTGAGAGAGTCATTGGCTGCTGGAATGGGCTGCCCAGGGAGGTGGTGGAGTCACCGTCCCTGGAGGTGTTCAAGGCAGGTTTGGACGTGGCACTTGGTGCCATGGTCTGGTCTTGAGGGCTGTGGGAATGGGTTGGACTTGATGAGCTTTGAGGTCTCTTCCAACCTTGGTGATACTGTGAATCCATTCTATGAATCATGGATTCCAACCTTCTGTCAGAAAGCCCAGTGTCAGACATAAGGCTCTCTGAACTGTAACTGGCAACAGGTTTGGACCAAAGCATTTAGGTTGGACATCAGAAATTCTTCCCTACAAAGGTGGTGAGGCACTGGAACAGGTTGCCCAGATAAGATGTGGATGCTCCAAGCCTGGAAGTGTTCAAAGGCAGATGGAATGTGGAACTGGGGTTGTTCAGCTTGGAGAAGAGGAGGTTCAGAGGAGACCTTATTGTGGTCTACAACTACCTGAAGGGAGGTTGTAGCCAGGTGGGGTTGGGCTCTTCTCCCAGGCACCCAGGGGCAGAATAAGAGGACACAGCCTCAAGCTGTGCCAGGGCAGGTTCAGTCTGGATGTTAGGGAGAAGTTCTTCCCAGCAAGAGTGATTGGCATTGGAATGGGCTGCCCAGGCAGGTGGTGGAGTGCCCATCCCTGGAGATATTTAAGAGGAGGCTGCATGAGGCACTTAGTGCCATGGCTTAGTTAATTAGAAGGTGTTAGGTGAGAGGTTGGACTCAATGATCTCAGAGATCTTTTCCAACCTGGTTGATTCTGTGTGAATGGGACCTTGAGCAACCTGGTCCAGTGGAAGGTGTCCCTGCTCATGGCAGCAGGGCTAGAACTAGAAGATCATAGAATGGTTTAGATTGGAACGGACCTCAAAGCTCAACCAGTTCCAACCCCCTGCCATAGGCAGGGACACCTCCCACTACCACAGCTCACTCAACGCCTCAACTAACCTGGCCTTGAACACCTCCAGGGAAGGAGCAGCCACAACCTCCCTGGGCAGCCTGTGCCAGTGTCTCACCACCCTCACTGCAAACAACTTCCTCCTAACATCCAGTTTCAATCTCCCCTCTGCCACTTCAAACCCATTGCCCCTTGTCCTGGCATTGCAAGTCCTTGTCAATAGTCCCTCCCCAGCCTTCCTGGAGCCCCCTTCAGATCCTGGAAGGCTACTCTAAGGTCTCCTGGAAGCCTTCTCTTCTCCAGGCTGCAGAGTCCCAACTCTTATAGCCTGGATCTTGAAGATCTTGATGGTGTTCTAGAACTAGAAGCTCTCCCAACCTAAACCAGACCATGACTCTATGATTGAAGTTTAATAACCACAATAATCCTGTTCTACAGCAATCTCATGACCTAAGTGACTCCCTTTGACGTTGGCACCCTCTGAGGCAGACCCCAACCCACCCAGCAGCCGCAGCCATTACAGCTGCTCTGAACTCAGCGATTCCACGAACAAGGAGTTCAGAAGAACTCCACCTGCAATTTCAGCCCAGCCATGAAGCACAGTGGGTTCCACACGTCAATGAGAGACACTGGGCCAACAGAAAACATCTCTTTTCTTCTTTTTTTTTTTTTTCCCTTATTGCTCTGAAGCAAACACATCATCTGGTGTTGTAGCAAACAGGATGTGGTGAGGAGACAAGGAGCTAGAGGTGGTTACGCACTCGCTTCGACACACACTGTACTTCCCCACCAAGCTTCTGCTGGGGAGGAAGCAGCTTCTGAGGGAACAGCCTGCTGCTGCTGCTGCTGGGCTCTAAAGGGCTGCCAGAGCATTTTTCTGGGCAGTTCTATTATCTTCATGTCCTCTGACTCATTAGAAGATTCTTAGAGAGTTCAAGATCATTCTGGAGCATCGCTCCTGCAAACTGTCAGCTCCCAGAGATGAGAGAGATTTGTTTGCCTTTGTGCAGCAAAGCAAGATGGAAACAGAGGACAGGCACTTGTTCAGGCAAACCTTATGATGCCTCCAGGCCATGGGTTAGATGGGAGATAAGAACAATTTCAAGCACTGGAACAGGCTGTCCAGGGAGGTGCTGGGCTCACCATCCCAGGGGGTGTTCAAGGAATGTGTGGCCATGGCACCTAGGGGCATGGTTTGGTGGCCATGGTGGTGTTGGGTTGAGGGCTGGACTTGATCTCAGAGGTGTTTTCCAACCTTAATGATTCTGGTCTATGGTTCTAAAAGTTGTGTAGATATGGTGCTGAGGGACATGGTTTAGTGGCCATGGGGGTGTTGGGTTGAGGGTTGGACTCACTCATCTCAGAGGTGTTTTCCAACCTTAATGATTCTGGTCTATGGTTCTAAAAGCTGTGTAGATATGGTGCTGAGGGACATGGTTTAGTGGCCATGGGGGTGTTGGGTTGAGGGTTGGACTCACTCATCTCAGAGGTCTTCTACAACTTTAATCATAGAATCATAGAATGGTAAGGTTGGAAGGGACCTCAAAACTCATCCAGTTCCAACCTCCTGCCATAGGCAGGGACACCCCCCACTAGTACAGGTCACTCAAGGCCTCCTCCAACCTGGCCTTCAACACTTCCAGGTAGGGAGCAGCCACAACCTCCCTGGGCAACCTGTGCCAGTGCCTCACCACCCTCACTGTAAAGAACTTCCTCCTGACATCCAGTTTCAATCTCCCCTCTGCCAGTTCAAACCCATTGCCCCTTGCCCTGGCATTGCAAGACCTTGTCAATAGTCCCTCCCCAGCCTTCTTGTAAGGATTCTATAAGGGCTGCTGTCAGCCTGCTCACTGATGGACTTTCCTGTTCTTACTCTAATCCTCGAGGGCAGAGACAAGGTTTTGGGTTCCAAACCCAAGCTGCTGTACAACTCCCTGAAAATGCACATTGGGAGGAGGTGGTGGGGTGGGAATTCAGGAACATCCTCACAGTGAGACCTGGAAAGTGCAGATCTTAAAAGGCTTGAGGGGCTCATTAAGGTCAGACACTTGCCACAGAGAAAACCAGCACCATCATTAGCCCTGTGCAGAGGAAACCATCCAACAGGAACAACTTCTACACCATCAGACTCCTATCAGACAACTGATCAAAGCCCTGGGTTTTACATTTGAAAGAAGGATGCTAAAGAACCAGATAAAACAATGACCTGGAGCTGTAAGAAAAGAATTGTGGTCTGAGAACCTTCAACAGCCCTCATCTGCATACCTTGCCCAAGGGGAAAATAGGTAGCTTGATGAAGTTTTCTAATTAGTACACAGGGATAAAGCATTGTAGAGTGGATTGCTCTTCCACTGAGCAAATAAAGGCAGAGGAAGAGCCAGCAGCAAAGGGATGAAGCAGCAGAATTGTAGCTCCTGAGGAGAGACTCATTTGACCTAGGTTAATTGCAACTCCTCAGAACAGGAGTTGCAACACCCCCGTGGGGCACCCACCCCAGACATGCATCCACAGGTCCAGCCTCAGCTGCGGTCTCCCCACATCCTCAGCATCCAAGTAGATAACAACAAGAGTAAAAGAGACAAAAAAAAAAAAAAAGAGCTGATTAGACTTTTAATTACCTTGCCATCTTCATTTTCACAGCCTTTTGCATAATGCCTGCCTAAAATTGAAGGTACTTTACCACAAGCAATTATGCTAATGTCTGGAAACAGAGCTAATTTAATGGCAAAGAAGGAGCTAGAAAACGCAATAAAAGCTAAATGAGCGACCACAGAGAGGAAATGCAACATTTGCCATGGCAATGCAAAGTCTCTTGGTGAAAGCAGGCATCTTCAGCTTGAAG
>VWZE01018026.1:47016-65577 GCA_013396675.1 Eubucco bourcierii | reverse complement strand
TTTTTTCTTTTGTAGTTTTTCCTTTTTTTTTTTTTTTTTTTTGGTTGTTTGTTTTGTTCCATTCTAAACCCTCCTGCAGAAGGAACCAGCTTCAGAGGTAACTGAAACTCCAGCAGAGAGGTCTCAGAAGACCTTTCTCATTTCCAGGTAACCCAGGGCAAGTATTGCTATGACTGTACCAAGGGAGGAGTGGATGTATGACTGCACCAAGAACAGGAGAAAAGTTCTCTGCATGGCTATGAAGCAAGCAGTTCAAGGTATGGGGAGGAGAAATTAAGATTGTAATGAAACTCTGGGTTCTAAAATTCCAACTTCAGTGGCTAACAAAAAAAAAAAAAAAAAAGATCTAATCCTTCCAAGGTTACACAGATTGCAGCAGGTTGNAATGCTACACAGATTGCAGCAGGTTGGAAGGGATCCACAAAGGTCACCTTGTCCAACTCCCCTGCAGTCAGCAGGGACATCTCCAACTAGAGCAGGCTGCCCAGGGCCACATCAAGTCTGATCTCAAATGTATCCAGGGATGGGGCCTCAACCACCTCCCTGGGCAACCTATTCCAGCGTCTCATCACTGTCAAGAACCTCCTCCTGATGTCCAACCTAAATCTCCTCTGCTCCAGCTTCAAACCATTGCCCTCATTCTACCTCCACAGCCCCTTTTAAACAGTCCCTCCCCAGCCTGCCTATAGGTCCCCTTCAGATACTGAAATGCAGCTCTAAGGTTTCCCTGGAGTCATCTCTTCTCCAGGCTGAGCAGCCCCAACTCACCAACCTGCCTGTAGGTCCCCTTCAGATACTGAAATGCAGCTCTAAGGTTTCCCTGGAGTCATCTCTTCTCCAGGCTGAGCAGCCCCAACTCACCAACCTGCCTGTAGGTCCCCTTCAGATACTGAAATGCAGCTCTAAGGTTTCCCTGGAGTCATCTCTTCTCCAGGCTGAGCAGCCCCAACTCCCCAGCTAGAACTGAGGAGCACAACATTGGACACAGTATTCCAGGTGTGATCTCAGCAGGGCAGAGCAAAGGGGGAGAATCATAGAATGGTAAGGTTGGAAGGGACCTCAAGGATCATTCAGTTCCAACCCCGTGCCATAGGCAGGGACACCTCCCACTAGCACAGCTCACTCAAGGCCTCCTCCAACCTGGCCTTGAACACCTCCAGGGAGGGAGCAGCCACAACCTCCCTGGGCAACCTGTGCCAGTGCCTCACCTAGACCTGCTGAGCAGATTTTTCTTGATGCAAACCACCACAATGGCAAGCAATCAAGAGTCCATGCCTAGTATCTTTCCTACTACTGTTACCCCACCTCAACAAGGCTTCTTACCCTGCAGAGGGAAGGAAAAAGCCTAACTGATGTGACACATTGGATTGCTGACAAGCCCGTACCAAGTAATGTAATTTTCTCCTTGATGTTTCCAAATAATTTCATTAGTTTTCCAGTAGTTTTCCAGAACACAAAGTTAAGTTGACAGATTGCCTTGCTTCATCTTCCTCCCTTTCAGGACCTTTCATTTAACTTTGGTTGCACTAAGCCCTGTTCCATACCCCTGTGCTCTTCAGACCATTTACACCACTGATTGCTCTGCAGCTGTTACAGAGAAAGGGGCAGGGAGCCAACCTCACAAATGCTGATGTGAGTAACTTTGGATTGAGCCAAAACTTACCAATCTTTTGATGAAAGATCTTGTCAAAGGTTAATTCACCTCTTTCCTCAAGGTATTTCTGCATAACGCTGCGGATACTGAAAGGGGGAAAAAAAAATAAGGTTAAACAAAAATAAATAAATAAGAGTTAACTTCAAAGTGCTGATTTTCAACCAGGCCTTTAGCATTCTTTGGAGAAAAGGAGCATTAAAACAAAACATCAGTATCAAATTCATGCAAAGTGAGATGCCACTGCCCATCTCCTGCAGCACCTCACAGCAGAAGATCCAGCCTGAGGTTCCATCTAAGGAGCACCAAGGTCAATTGGCCCACAGGCAGGTCACAAACGTGGAGACCCTTTCCAATTCAGCATTCAACTCTGCAAAGATCAATCATAGGATTGTGGAATGGTTTGGGTTGGGAAGGACCTCAAAGATCACAGAAACATCCAGGTTGGGGAAGCCCCTCAGGGTTCACCAAGTCCAACCTAGAACCCTACTCTATGAGATGCACTTCAAACCATAACCCTGAACGCCACATCCAAACGAGCCTTAAACACATCCAGGGTGGGTGACTCCACCACCTCCCTGGGCAGCTCATTCCAGTGCCTGACCAGATCATCCAGCTCCAATCCCCCTGCCATGGGCAAGGACACCTCCCACTAGGCCAGGGAGCTCAAAGCTTCATCCAACCTTGCCTTGATCATCTCCAGGCTTGGAGCTTCCCCAACTCTCTGGGTAACCTGTTCCAGCACCTTCATAGAATCACAGAATCATAGAATGGTAAGGTTGGAAGGGACCTCAAGGATCATCTAGTTCCAACCCCCTGCCATAGGCAGGGACACCTCCCACTAGCACAGCTCACTCAAGGCCTCCTCCAACCTGGCCTTGAACACCTCCAGGGAGGGAGCAGCCACAACCTCCCTGGGCAACCTGTGCCAGTGTCTCACCACCCTCACTGCAAACAACTTCCTCCTAACATCCACTTTCAATCTCCCCTCTGCCAGTTCAAACCCATTGCCCCTTGTCCTGGCATTGCAAGACCTTGTCAATAGTCCCTCCCCAGCCTTCCTGTAGCCCCCTTCAGATCCTGGAAGGCTACTCTAAGGTCTCCTGGAAGCCTTCTCTTCTCCAGGCTGCAGAGCCCCAACTCTCTCAGCCTGTCCTCACAGCAGAGCTGCTGCAGCCCTCTCAGCATCTTGGTGGCCTCCTCTGGACCCACTCCAACACTTCCATGTCCTTCCTGTGCTGGGGGCTCCAGAACTGCACACAGGACTCCAGGTGGGGTCTGAGGAGAGCAGAGCAAAGGGGCACAATCCCCTCCCTTGCCCTGCTGCCCACACTGCTCTTGCTGCAGCCCAGCACTCAGTTGCTGTCTGGGCTGCACTCACTGCAGGCTCATGTTGAGCTTTTCATCACCCCACACCCCCAGGGCCTTTTCCTCAGGGCTGCTCTCAGCCATTCCCCACCCAGCCTGCAGTTGTGCTTGGGATTGTGCCTACCCAGGTGCAGGACCTTACACCTGGCCTTGTTGAATGTCCTGAGGTTGGCCTGGGCACAGCTCTGCAGCCTGTCCAGGTCCCTCTGGATGGATCCCTGCCCTCTAGCAAGTCGACTGTGCCACACAGCTTGGTGTCATCTGCACACTTGCTGAGGCTGCACTGATTCCTCTGCCCATGGCACTGACAAAGATGTTAAACAGCACTGGTGCCAGCACTGACCCCTGAGGAACACCACTTGGCACTGGTCTCCAGGTGGACATTCTTCATGGGGAAGAATTTCCTTCTAATGTCCAATCTAAATCCAGCTTCTTCCAGTTTGAAGCCATCATCTCTCATCCTATGACTACATGCCTCTGGAAAAAGTCACTCTCCAATCTCCACCTATAAATCACAGAATCATTAAGGTTGGAAAAGATCTCTGAGGTCAAGTCCAACCTTCTCCCCAACGCCTCCATGGCCACCAGACCATGTCTTGAAGTGCCACATCTGCTCATTTTTTAAACACCTCCAGGGATTCCTTTCCAGACACCACTTTGCCAGCCTAAAATTAGCTTTGCAGTCTCAAGACTCTGAATTTTAAGGTTTGGGATTTTTTTTTAAAGGTTCTTGGAATTATGAGGCAGGCAAGAAAAAAATCACTGCTCCCCACTGTAAATATCAACACTACCCAGTGCAGAACACCAGGACCTACAAGCTCAACATCTCAACAGCCTTCACCACACAGCATGATGTTGCCAGGCCTCCTCTCAAGAACCTGAACTTCTCAAATAAGGTTTGAAAATGCCACAACTGAGCATCACCTGGAGGAAAAAGCCACCACTGATGGCACATCATTCTCTTTGTAGCTCTTTGCCAGCTCAGAAGCAGGAAGACACCAGCTTAAAGGAGAGCCCTCAGGTTTTCCCTGGGTTTGCCCAGTTAGGTTTTGATCTCAGTAGTAGATTTTGTGGGTAGAATTGGGTTGCCAGACAGAGCTGGAGCACCACAGGCTGGGTGGCCTTCCTCAAAATCAGAGACTGCAGGCAGGAGTACAAGAGGGGAGCATCAGGTGGAGGAGGCCTGGACTGACCCTGCCTTGATCACAGCACTTCCCAGGGGGATATTCTGGTCATTGCCTTGTTTCTTTTTTCTTGAATCAGGCTTTAGCTTGCCCTGTGTAAAATCAATGTACAAGTCAATCAAAACTGCATCAGGCTGTTAATGCTGCCACCACCACCTAGGACTGAGGAAACGAGCCAACACAAGCTCCATTAGATTCCCTCGTTTGGCTGCAGTGCACTTAACATCTACTCTGCCTAATTTATAATCTCACAATCACTTATTTAAAGCCCATTAACTCAGATTTCCTTTATTTGACAAGTAACCTCAATCATCACTTCAGTATTATGCCTATAAAAGATTCATATGGGCAACAATGCAAGTCCATAAATCTCCAATTCGCTGTAGCCCAGCAGGCCTGGGTAAAACAACTCCATTGTCACAAGATTAAGGCAAAATTCCACCAGACTGTTTTTGTTTCCAAGTTTAAATCTGACTTTTTTTTTTTTTTCCCCCTAGGTATTATTTATCTTTATAAAAATAACCACAAATAGCCTGCACAAAGCACTCAGGACTTAAATGTCACTCACTTTTTGGGCAGCAGTAAAGACTGAGCACCCAATCCTTCGAAAAAGTAGACTCTGAAACACTTCATGTCAAGAACAAACTGGACAGGAGAGTTCTCATGAAGAGATCTGAACACCTTCTGGAGAATCATAGAATTGTTTGAGTTGGAAAAGATTTCTAAAATCAAGTCAAACTACCAACCCAACACCACCATGGTCACTAAACCATGTCCCAGTGTGCCGTGACCACAGGTTTCTTGAAACGCCTCCGGGGACAATGACTCCACCACCTCCCTGGGCAGCCTATTTCAACACCTGGCCAGAAGGAAAACCAGATTTCTATGGTTATTTCCCACCTATTTTTAAACCTAAAGCCTCTTCATTAACATTTACTTGTGTAATTTTTGGGTCAGTGTAAGCAGCAAAGTCCTGTCCAAAAAAGCTGCAGACCCCATGGACAGTCCTACAAAGGGATGAGACCATCTTCTCCCATCTACTCACCAGGAGCCATCACCAGAGCTTCTGAAAACCCTCTTCAATATTAACAAGCATCTCTTCCATTGTTTTTGGGAGAGGAAAGAATTTGTGTTCCTCCAGGCATGAAGCCTGAATGGCTTGCCCAGAATAAAGTCTGTAATAAAAGCCAAGATATTGATGACAAAATCCCTAAAGCCCAATCAGGAAATAATTTTCTGTGACTACTTTTGATGTACACCTCAAAGCCCCACATGGAACACAAACCTACAATCCAAAGCATGAAGTCCAGAGGCTAACCACCACACCACAAGAAATAGGAGGGGCTAAACCTTGTCAATCATCCCTGGCAACCTTCCACATCACTCTTCACCCAAGCAGGCCCAGGTTGACAGGAAGACCACTTAGACCCAAGCACAGTGTCATAAAATCATAGAATGGTTTAGGTTGGAAGTGACCTCAAAGTTCAGCCACTTCCAACCCCCCTGGCCATAGGCAGGGACACCTCCCACTAGTACAGGTCACTCAAGGCCTCCTCCAACCTGGCCTTCAACACCTCCAGGGAGGTTGTGGTTCACAGAATCAATGAATGTGATCAAAGATCACATTCAGTGATTCTGTGAACCACAACCTCCCTGGGCAACCTGTGTCAGTGTCTCACCACCCTCACTGCAAACAACTTCCGCCTAACATCCAGTCTAAATCTCCCCTCTGCCAGTTTAAACCCATTGCTCCTCATCTTGTCATTGCAAGACCTTGTCAATAGTCCCTCCCCAGCTTTCCTGTAGCCCCCTTCAGATCCTGGAAGGCTACTCTAAGCTCTCCTGGAAGCCTTCTCTTCTCCAGGCTGCAGAGCCCCAACTCTCTCAGCCTGTCCTCAGAGCAGAACTGCTGCAGCTCTCTGAGTATCTTTGTGGCCTCCTCTGGACTGGTTCCAACACTTCCATGTCCTTCTTGTGTTGGGGAAAGACCACAAACTTTCCTCTTCTCAGCCTCCAGCTTGACCCAAGCCCATCAGCAATGCCCTTCACAGTGTTTGCACTCTGGAGCACTCATGGGCAAAGTCCCATTCCCACCACCCACCAGACCATTAGTAACAGAATAAGCCTTTTTAATAACAATAATGACATCAAGAAAGCTTTCTTCTGCTCAAACAAGTGCCTGGTGAGAAATTACATAAACAGATCTCAGTCTAGACGAGGGGAAAAGATAATGAAAAATTTAACTGACTGAAGTGCCCAGGAAAACACTGCCATTGTGTACAGGACAAAGCTCTCCTCCTCCCTCCCCCCCCTACCCTGGCATGGAGCACTTCTGCTCTGATGGGCAGCATGGCAAAAGAACAAAAACGTTTCAATCTGAGTAGATCTGTCAAATGATCATGGGCCAGGGGAGTCCAGCCTGCATTCCAGTTTCTCAACACCAGCCTTTCAGCCCTTCAAAAGCATTGCTCCTCTGCCACTCCAATAAAGAGGAATAAAGGACTGGATTAGGACTACCCAGAAGAATCAACTCCTGATCCTCACGTGGAATTGAAAGGTTAAAAAAACCTCACTGAGCTCACAACAAACAATGCAGAGTCTCTTTACCCTTCCAAAAGGATGGAAACATAGAATCATAGAATGGTAAAAGGTTGGAAGGGACCTCAAGGATCATCCAGTTCCAACTTCCTGCCATAGGCAGGGACACCTCCCACTAGCACAGCTCACTCAAGGCCTCCTCCAACCTGGCCTTCAACACCTCCAGGGAGGGAGCAGCCACAACCTCCCTGGGCAACCTGTGCCAGTGTCTCACCACCCTCACTGCAAACAACTTCCTCCTAACATCCACTTTCAATCTCCCCTCTGCCAGTTCAAACCCATTGCCCCTTGTCCTGGCATTCCAAGACCTTGTCAATTGTCCCTCCCCAGCCTTCCTGTAGCCCCCTTCAGATCCTGGAAGGCTACTATCAGGTCTCCTGGAAGCCTTCTCTTCTCCAGGCTGCAGAGTCCCAAATCTCTCAGCCTGTCCTCACAGCAGAGCTGCTGCAGCCCTCTCAGCATCTTGGTGGCCTCCTCTGGGCCCGCTCCATGTCTTGTAATGACAAGATGAGGAGCAAAGGGTTTAAATTGGCAGAGGGGAGATTGAAACTGGATGTTAAGAAGAAGTTGTTAGTAGTGAGGGTGGTGAGACCCTGGCACAGGGTGCCCAGGGAGGTGTTCAAGGCCAGGATGGATGAGTCCTTGAGCAACCTGTTCTAGTGGGAGGTGTCCCTGCCATTGTGTGTGTGTCGGGGGGGTGGTTTGGAACTGGTTGAGCTTTGAGCTCCCTTCCAACTTAAACCATTATATGATTCTATGCTTCTAAAACTGTAGGCAGTGCTGCATGTGGGGTCTCGCCAGTGCAGAGCAGAGGGGCACAATCCTCTCCCTCATCCTGCTGATCTCACT
This sequence comes from Eubucco bourcierii, assembly GCA_013396675.1. NCBI lineage: Eukaryota > Metazoa > Chordata > Aves > Piciformes > Ramphastidae > Eubucco > Eubucco bourcierii. Next base: position 57,927 of record VWZE01018026.1, on the reverse strand, counting down.
GCTCTCACTTGCTCCATGTGATAGGACAAGAAGCAATGGATGGAAGCTGCAGCACAGGAGGTTCCACCTCAACACAAGGGGGAACTTCTTTCCTGGAAGGGTCCCAGAGCATTGGCACAGGCTGCCCAGAGAGGTTGTGGAGTTTCCTTCTCTGGAGCCTTTCCAGGCCTGCCTGGATGTGTTCCTGTGTGACCTGAGCTAGATTGCCTGGTCCTGCTCTGGCAGGGGGGGTTGGACTGGATGATCTCTTCAGGTCCCTTCCAATCCCTGACATCCTGTGAGCCTGTGAGATCCTGTTGCTGCAGCCCAGCACACAGCTGCCTCCAGGGCTGCCAATGCCCTTTGCCGGCTCACGTTGAGTTTTTCATCTAACCGACACCTCCAAGTCCTTCTCCTCAAGCCTGCTCTGAGGCCACTCTTCATCCAGCCTGGATTTGTACAGTCTGGGCTGCAGAGCTACATTTCACAGCAAAACATCCACTGCTGCACAGCCAAACACAGCCAAATGTGCTCCCAGCACAGACAATGCACCGAGGCCAGAAGTGGACTCTCTGTACAAGTTCATCTCAGTTCACAGCATGGAGCTACCTGAACAGCAACACTCAAAACAAGCAGAAACAAAAGCTGCCTAAAAATGAACTCCTGGGAGACTTCAGAAACAAAACCATATCTGACTGTACAGCAGCTGAACCTTTTATCCATCTATGTCTTGTTTCTGAGAGGAAGAAAAATAGTAAGTAATGAGAGGAGGAAAGGCTGAGAGCCCTGGGGCTGTTGAGCCTGGCAAAGAACAGCCCCAGAGGGATCTGGTATTGACCAGATTCACCAAGAGCTAAAGGACCTGTGGGGGGCAAGGGGATGTGGACTGACTCTTCTCAGTGGTGCTTAGGGACAGGACAAGGGGAAATAGGCACAAGGTGCAACCCAGGAGGTTCCATCTGAATAGGAGGAGGAAACTCTTTGGCATGACAGGTGCTGGAACCCTGGAGCAGGCTGCCCAGAGAGCTTGTGCAGTCTCCTTCTCTGCAGAGCTTCCAAACCCACCTGCACATTGTGATGCTGGGCAAGCTGCTGTGTGTGACCCTGCTTGAGCAGGGGAGATTGGACTGGATGATCTGCAGAGCTCCCTTCCATGCTGAGATACTGTGGAATTGAAGTGGGTACCAGGGAGCACAGTGCAGCCCTTTGTCCTGTAACCAGGGGCACAGCAGCCCCCACGCCAAGGTCAGTCACAGACATCTGCCAAGTGGTGACACTGTAAAGAAGTTCTGGGAGAGTTTTACTGCAGGTGAGGCAAGGATCCTGATCCCTGGCACTGCAATGGCACCACCCACTGCTGATGCAGAGGGGTGTGGGCAGCAGGGTGCTGCAGCACAGCCGTGGGTGCTGAGCAGGCTCAGCTCTTGCAGCCCCCCAAGCAGAAGCTGACCTTCAAGAAAGAGCTGAACGGAAACACAAAGCTCATGAAGCAGGTCAGAACGTGCTGCCTGCCCAAAAGCAGAGAGAAAGATGACTACCTGCATCTTCATCATCAAAGCATGGTCTTGGTGAACAGCTTGGGTCACCCTAACCTGCCCAGCTCCTCCACTTCACCCCAGAAGTGAGGTTTGTTCCAAGCATGAAGTGAAGAACCTGTTCAAAAGGAGCTTTAAGCTGCGTCGTGAAGCTCCGGTTCCTACAGCCAGCATCTTGGCCCTTCAGACTTGAGCAAAGAAATCCACTGCAAAGCAAGCTTCAAGGTTAAAATGCATTCTGTAATTAAAATCTGTCACTGTCTGGAAGCTCACATGGTGGCAGGCAGTCTGACAGGACGCAGACAGTCGCAGTGCCAAGGTCAGGACAGGTGGAAAATGCCTGCTTGAAAACACATCTTCTGGAAAACTAAAAAGCAAACACCTTATGTTCTTTTTAACACAGTAAAGGAGGTGCATGGCAAGAGCATTGCTCATCCACAAGCCTCCCTTTCAGCAGAGCTGCATTACAAGTAGTAAACCAGGAGGTCTCCTAGAGAAGGAGCTCACCCCAGAGCCAGGATCTGTCTTTGGCTGCAGGAAAATCATAGAATTCCGCAGTGGTGTGGATTGGAAGGGACCTCTGCAGATGGAGTCCAACCTCCCTGCTCAAGCAGGGGCACTCCCAGCAGTTTGCCCAGCACCACAACGTCCAGATGGTTTTGGAATTTCTACAGAAGATACTCCACAACCTCTCTGGGTAGCCTGCTCCAGGACTCCAGCAGCCTCATGCCAAAGAAGTTTCTCCTGCTGTTCAGAGAGAATCTCCTAGGCTCCAGTTTGTGCCCCTTGTTCCTTCTCCTAGCACTGGGCACCACCAAAAAGAGCCTGGCACCTTCATCTTGACAGCCACCCCTCACATATTTAGAGACATTACCAAGATCCCCTCTCAGCCTTCTCCTCTTGAGACTAAATAGCCCCAGTGTCTCAGTCTTTGCTCATAGCAGAGATGTTCAAGTCCCTTCATCACCCTCACAGCTCTCCACTAGACTCTCTCCAGCAGATCCCCATCTCTCTTCAACTGGGGAGCCAAAAACTTGGCACAGCATTCCAGGTATGGTCTCACCAGGGCTCAGTAGAAGAGGGGGAGAACCTTCCTAGACCAGTGCTGACAGAAAGAGCTCCTCCTGCTCTTCCCCACCCACAACAAATCGGTGATGTTCTGTGGCTCCACAGCTAAGCCTGCAGACTTCTACTAGGCGTTTGCATCTGCAACCACAAGGCCATCAGATGGCCACCAGAGCCTGAGGAACAATCCATCAGGCAGCCAGAAGCACAACCACAGCACACATGGGACTACACAGAAAGCATGAGTTATGGAAGAGCCTAAAATAAAGAGCACTCCTTTTGACATCCCCTGAAAGTTCTGCTATTCATTTCCAGGCTGCGTGGATTTGGTCCCTACAGGTTTGTTGCACTAAATGATGCAGGAGCTCTTTCGAAAGCATCTCACACCTAGAAATGAGAAGGGGAAGGGAAGATGTGATGGGATGTATGATAAACATACTCTTATGGTTGGAACTGGATCAAGAAGCCTTCTTACTACTGTACCTTAAAGGAGCTTTTAATCATTTACCATAAAAGCAGCTGATTCCTTCTCGTCAATAGATCAGAGCTCAGCTTTGTGGGCTATTATCTGTTGCACTCCACAGCTTGAAAAAATCAATGTTTGGCCTTAAAGAATCAGATTTCCATCAAGATTGGGCAGTGACACTCATCAATATATTCACCTAAGAAGCTAAACAGAAAAAGGAAGGGTCTGGAGAACAGGGCTGGAGAGGAGCAGCTGAGGGGACTGGAGGTGTTCAGCCTGGAGAAGAGAAGGCTGAGGGAAGACCTCATTGCTCTCTACAGCTCCCTGAAAGGAGGTTGTAGTGAGGTGGGGTTGGGTTCTTCTGCCTAGTATCAGGTGATAAAAGGACAGGAAATGCCCTGAAATTGTGCCAGGAGAGGTTTAGGTTGAAGATGAGGAAAAGTTTCTTTGCTGCAAGAGTGATCAAGGATTGGAAGACGCTGCCCAGGGAGGTGGTGGAGTCCCCATCCCTGGAGAGATTGAAGAAATGTGTGGCCATGACACTTGGGGACATGGTTTAATGGCCATGGTGGGGTTGAGTTGATGGTTGGATTGGATGATTTTAGAGGGCATTTCCAACCCAAGCAACTCTATGAAAGAAAGCAAGTCACATAGCAGGAGACAACAGGGAGAAGGAAAGAAACATCTCACCACAGAGTAAATCTGTGAGTGATTACTAATGATGCTACTATTGCCTTGTAATCTGTTGATGCCTGTTGTGAAGCACCTCTCCAAATGAACACCCAACTCTCCCTGAATGAGATTGTAAACTGCAGTGAGTCACTGGAGCACAGCCCCAGGTCAGCCCAGCACTTCACTGCAGGGGTGAAAGCAAAGGGCAGACACTTGATGGAAGCAATAAAAAAGAATTAGCTTCCCTCTTGTATCAGAGCTAAAATAAAAAATAGTGAGCACCTCACAAAGCACTCAATCCATTTCATTTTGCTTTCTCTCAGCCCTGTGCCCAGTTCAGAGGTCAGCAGAAGTTAAAACCTCTCCAAATGATTCTGTTCCCAGATGCTGCAGAAGGCATTTCGCACCTTGCAGCTTCTCTTCAAATAATTCATGAGGCAAAGGAACCTCCCCTCAGATCCTACAGCCAGAAAGGCTCAGGAGACTATCTCACCTGATACATCTCTCTAAGGCTTGGAAAATTCTGGCATTCAAGAGGAAAGAAATCATTAGAAGCCTGGGAAAGAAACATTTTTGGACAATAAAATTAATTAGGGGGGGGGGAAGTTCCTTTTGTTCTGTGACTTTTGAGCATGCTGCAATACTACAAGACAACAACACAACATCCAACTGACTTCATCATGCAACAGAAAAATAGAAGTGGTGCATTAACTGGTTGCTTGAATCAGCAAGAGTGTAAGCAGCAGGACCAGGGCAGGGTTCAGCTCACTCCAAGCTGGGCACTGATGAGGGCACATCTCGAATCTTGGGTTCAGTCTTGAGTCCCTCACTCCAAGAAGGACATTGAGGGGCTGCAGCAGGACCAGAGAAGGGCAACAAAGCTGGGGAAGGGTCTGGAGAACAGGGGTGGGGAGGAGCAGCTGAGGGAACTGGGAGTGTTTGGTCTGGAGAAGAGGAGGCTGAGAGGAGACCTCATTGCTTTCTACAGCTTCCTGAAAGGAGGTTGCAGAGAGATGTGGGTTGGTCTCTTCTGCCTAGTATCAGGCAACAGAAGGAGAGGAAATGGTCTGAAGTTGCACCAGAGGAGGTTAAGGTTGGATATGAGGAACAATTTCTTCCCCTTGAGGGTTGTCAAGGCCTGACCCAGGCTGCCCAGGAGGGCAGTGGTGGAGTCCTCATCGCTGGAGGGGTTTCAAAGCCATGGAGATGTGGTGTAGAGTGCCACAGCTTAGGGGTGCCCTGGCAGTGCTGGGTTAAGGGCTGATGATCTGAGAGGACTCTTCCAACCACACCAATTCTGTGATTCTGTCACCCAGGGCAAGACAAGCCCTCTGCCATATGCTACCCCAAGCTCACCCATTTCCATCTCCCTTTCTGCCTTTGCACCCTGTTCAAGTTGATGCTGAGCTCACTGCCAAGTCCCTTCACCGCGCTGAACTAATGCACTTAGAATTGCCAAGGCTGATTAACAACAGCACATTCCACCCAAGAACCAAGTGTGTGACAGAAGGATTAAAGCCCAACAACACCCTCCCACCACCCCCCTTCTGGTGTATCTCACCCAAGGAGAAGCAGTAGCTTCGCTTCTGCAAATTGTATCGACGGAGAAAGCTGACACCAAGGCAGCCAACAAGCAATAGCTTTGTAGCTACTTCCAAACACGCAGTGTCCTCATGTTCCTGGGAGGATCATCTGCATCATGGCTGCTGAAATCCGAAACGACTATAAAAGCTTCTGAGGACATGAATTTTTCAGGAAGAATTAAGACAGAAATGTCAAGGGCCTGCCCCTTCCACCAGAGTGCTGCTGCTGAAAAACTGCGAGGGAGAGAAGCGGCAGCAAAAATCCAATCTCCTCGCTCCTGCTGCAAAGCAATTGGCAATTAGAATTCTTCTTTATTAAAAAACCAACACAGAATTAATGAAAGAAATTTAAAAAAAAAAAAAAAGTGCCAAACCTTTTTAATTTTTCACTATTTGTAAAACCTTTAGGACCTTCTTTTAAAGGGAGATGGAATCATAAACATCGACTGAGCTACAGCCAAGGCTGGCTGAAACACGTCTGCCGTTTATTTATTCATCTATAGTCTTGGGATGCAGCTTCACAGAGGCTTCAATCTCTGTTTGCACTAAGCCAAACCCCTCAGGAAGCTCCTAAAACTGAACCAAAACTCCTGCCCCAAAGGCCTCTGAAGTGAGAGTGTGACAGGGTCAACAAGCGCCATTCAAACAACAGCAGAGTGGCACAGGGTCACTCACAAAGCCGCAGCATGGTTGGGGTTGGAAGGGAGCTCTGAGGATCACCAATCCAACCCTCCTGCTAAAGCAAGAGCTGAGCCTGCTCAGCACCCACAGGTTTGCTGCAGCACCCTGCTGCTCACACCCCTCTGCATCAGCAGTGGGTGGTGCCATTGCAGTGCCAGGGATCAGGATCCTTGCCTCACCTGCAGTAAAACTCTCCCAGAACTTCTTTACAGTGTCACCACTTGGCAGATGTCTGTGACTGACCTTGGCGTGGGGGCTGCTGTGCCCCTGGTTACAGGACAAAGGGCTGCACTGTGCTCCCTGGTACCCACTTCAATTCCACAGTATCTCAGCATGGAAGGGAGCTCTGAAGATCATCCAGTCCAACTTCCCCTGCTCAAGCAGGGTCACCCACAGCATCTTGCCCAGCATGCAGGTGGGTTTGGAAGCTCTGCAGAGAAGGAGACTGCACAAGCTCTCTGGGCAGCCTGCTCCAGGGTTCCAGCACCTGTCATGCCAAAGAGTTTCCTCCTCCTATTCAGATGGAACCTCCTGGGTTGCACCTTGTGCCCATTTCCCCTTGTCCTGTCCCTAAGCACCACTGAGAAGAGTCAGTCCACATTCTCTTGCCTCCCACAGGTCCTTTAGTTCTTGCTGAGCATCGCTCAGATCCCCTCTGGGGCTGTTCTTCTCCAGGTTCAACAGCCCCAGCTCTTTACAACCACAGCCTGGTTTTCCCCTTTAGAAGGTTCAGCAAAGCAAGATTCACCAAGAGTGAAAACTGTGAAGCAATACCTGGCTTCAGAACCAGACTTTCTCAGAATTCTTTTCAAGCAGCTAGAACTACAGAAAATCCCTTGTATCTTCTCTCCCCCTGAGGAACTGATTCCTTTTGAAGAGGCCAAGCATCCCTGTGGAGCCCAGCATCCCAAACACAACAGCAGCAATTCCTCTGAAGCAAAACAAAAGCAGAGGTGTAAAATTGTCTTCATTGATTTGCTGCTTCTCGATGGGCATTTTAACCTGGCAGTTATTTTAAGGTCCCAGAAGGGAAATGTGAACAAAGTAACCATCATCATTAGAGCAATTTGGCAAGGAGACCAGAGAAAATCTGGGGTTAAAAAAGATAATAAAGAATAAAAAAACCCAGAGGAGTGATGCACAGAGACACAGAATCACTTCAACAGTGAGGAAGATGTAGTGAAACCTCCAGGCTGGGAGAGTTGGGGCTGCTCAGCCTGCAGTAAAGAAGGCTCCTAGGGAGACCTGCTGGTAGCCTTTCAGCACCTGAAGGGGGGATACAGGGGAGTTGGGGAGGGACTTCTGACAAGAACCTGTAGTGACAGGAACTGGCAGAGGGGAGATTTAGGCTAGATCTTAGGAGGAAATTCTTTCCAGTGAGGGTGGTGAGACGCTGGCGCAGGTTGCCCAAGGAGGTTGTGGCTGCTCCCTCCCTGGAGGTGTTGAAGGCCAGGTTGGAGGAGGCCTTGAGTGACCTGTGGTAGTGGGAGGTGTCCCTGCCAATGTCAGAGGGTTGGAACTGGATGATCCTTGAGGTCCCTTCCAACCTTACCATTCTATGATTCTGTGAAATTCTTTACAGTGAGGGTGGGGAGACACTGAACAGGTTGTCCAGGGAGTTGTGGATGCCTCCTCCCTCCTTGCAGGTGTTCAAGACCAGGCTGGATGAGGCCTTGAGTAACCTGGGCTAGCGGAAGGTGTCCCTGCGCAGAGCAGGGGAGTTGGAACTGGATGATTTTTAAGGTCCCTTCCAACTCAAACCATTCTAGGATCTGTGAAATAGTGAATAAAAATGTGGTAAGGAAGAGATGATGAAGCCAGGTTGGAGCCTTAAAATCAGCAAATGATGAGAAGGTTGAGGGAGAAAAGCTGTGGAAGCCTTCCCCAAAACATACATTGGAGGCACTACCCTGACTGTCTTTATAGCCCTGGCCACAGCACCCCTTCATCCTCAGCTCCATTGGGAGCTCCTGCACCCTGCAGAGCCCCAAGGCTGGGTGATGAGCACCCATCCATCATCTCCACTGGGAGCTCCTGCACCCTGCATCCCTGCAGAGCTCCAAGGCTGGGTGATGAACACCCATCCATCATCTCCACTGGGAGCTCCTGCACCCTGCATCCCTGCAGAGCTCCAAGGCTGGGTGATGAGCACTCATCCATCAGCTCCGTTGGGAGCTCCTGCACCTTGCAAAGCCCCAAGGCTGGGTGATGAACACCCATCCATCCTCAGCTCCATTGGGAGCTCCTGCACCCTGCAGAGCCCTAAGGTTGGGTGATGAGCACCCATCCATCATCTCCATTGGGAGCTCCTGCACCTTGCATCCCTGCACAACTCCAAGGCTGGGTGATGAGCACCCATCCCTCAGCTCCATTTGCATCCCCAGAGTCCCCAAGGCTGCAGGAGTGTGGCAGGTGAGCATGCAGGTGCTTGTCTGCAGGGGCTGGTCCCCAGCACTCCCCAGCAGCCAGGCTGGGTTAGGGATGGCTTTGATTTGCTCAGCTCCCAAGCAAGCTGCCCTTTCCCCAGTTCCTTTCTCAAGAGGACACAACACATGCTGACAGGACACATTCCTGACATGCTGGAAGGGGACTGGGGGGGGTTCCTGTATGGAAGAGGTTTCTCCTGACACTCTCAGAACCCTTGCTTTATTTATGCAAGGAGTGTCTGTATCAGTGTTTATGCTGGAGGGGAATGATTTCCTTGGAGAAACAAGGGAAAGCATGGGGAGAAGCTGCTTCTGTGGGAGACAGCTGGATTTTCTACAGCCACAAACTGCTGCTTTCCCATCAATTTACTTCAATTAAAGGATGTGATTTGGGTTATGCACCTGGACCTGACGGCTCCTGAAAGGCTTTTTTTCCCCAATTTTATTAATTAATCTCCTTCCCCTCAGCCCCCATTAAGAAAAAAAAGAAACAAAACAAACAAAAAACCAACAAACCTGTTATTGAGAAGAAGATTAAACCAGGTCATTCCACATGATTTCACCAGAATTTAAACTGAAAGCTGCATATGTTCCTTTCCTGGTATTACAGATTCAGTGTTTCACTGAACACATTCCACATAGAAACACCAAGGGTTGGAAAAGACCTCTGAGATCACCAGGGATTGGAAAAAGCCTCCAGGAGCACCAAGGGTTGGAAAAGACCTCTGAGATCACCAGGGAGTGGAAAAGACCTGCAGGAGCACCAAGGGTTGGAAAAGACCTGCAGGAGCACCAAGGGTTGGAAAAGACCTCTGAGACCACAAAGTCCAACTGTCAGCCCAACATGGGAAGGTCCAGGCTCTACAAAGCCTCTGAAAGGGCCTACAATGTTTATTACCTGTGTCAAAAAGCCAGACCTGCCTTTATCTACCTCCCAGAGAAGCATGGAGTGTGGTTTGTGTGCAACAGCTCAGCTGAACTTCCTTCAGCTGATGCACCCAGCCCTGGGCATTGCTCCAGGCTGGTCCCAGCAGGACCCACAGCCCATCCATAGCAGGCACCAGCTCCTGGCTCCACACGGATGCATCACAGCCAGAATGCAACATCCCACCCTGGAAGCTTTCCCCATTAACACTCTGCTGGTTGCAGTGCAGGAACAGAAGTTGATCTCCTCCCAGATCACCCTCAGCCACCTTCTTGCTTAATTAAGGTAATGATGCCCAAGGGAAGGTCTAGGTTTCAAAACATAAGCTTCAGCCTTACAGCATCCCCACAGGAGAACTAATTGGAACATGTCCCTGAAGGCCAAATCTCTCTTTGCTGTGCCCAGAGATGCTCCAGGCACTGCATTCTCAGGAGCCAAGACAGGCAATGGTCTCCATTGCTTCTCTGAAGCTCAGAACTGAACTCCTCCATCTGCCAAATGCCCTTTGTGCCAACAAAGGGCTTGGCCTCTGAGCTGTACAATATAGGTAATGAGAGTGCCCTTCTTCCAGGCTCTTTCGAGATGGACATGAGGAACAATTTCTTACTCAGAAAGGTTGTCAAGGCCTGGCCCAGGCTGCCCAGAGCAGTAGTGGAGTCCCCATCCCTGGAGGGGTTTCAAAACTGTGGAGGTGTGGTGCTGAAGGACATGGTTGGGTGGTTACCTGGCAGTGCTGGGTTGTGGTTGGACCTGATGATCTGAAGGGTCTTTCCCAGCCTAGAGAGTTCTGTGATGTTTTTGTCCATTAAAGCTGCAAACACTTTGCAACAGGACCTTCATCTTCCTTTTTTTTTTTGCATATTCCCACCTCAAGATATCAGACACTGCAGCTACAACAATTACCTGAATTCTAAAGTAAGAAGACACCCAACTGGTGTTCAAGAGCAGCACTTGCAGCAAGCAGGAGCCCTCCTGTACAGTCCATCTCCATTTTTCCTAAGAAACTGCTGCAGCACAAAGCTAACAAGATACAAAAGCAAGCACACTGCCACCAGCTCCAGCTCCCCTCATGGACACTCCACTATTTGCAGAGAGCCATCCTTTTACCACCTCCTCCACCACACACTTCTACAGACAGCAAAGACAGTAGTGCTGAAGACGTTCAACACAGAACCATCGAGGCTGGAGAAGGGTTCCAGGGCCATCGAGGCTGGGGAAGACTGGAGAGGCTGCAGATGTGGCCCCAGGCCAACCTCATAAAATTCAACAAGGTCAAGTGGAAGGTCCTGCACCTGGGTAGGCACAATCCCAAGCACAACTCCAGGCTGGGTGGGGAATGGCTGAGAGCAGCCCTGAGGAAAATGTCCTGGGGGTGTGGGGTCATGAAAAGCTCAACCTGAGGCTGCAGTGTGAGTGCAGCCCAGACAGCAACTGAGTGCTGGGCTGCAGCAAGAGTAGTGTGGGCAGCAGGGCAAGGGAGGGGATTCTGCCCCTTTGCTCTGCTCTCCTCAGACCCCACCTGGAGTCCTGTGTGCAGTTCTGGAGGCCCCAGCACAGGAAGGACATGGAAGTGTTGCAG
>VWZE01018026.1:3471-23932 GCA_013396675.1 Eubucco bourcierii | reverse complement strand
AGGAAGGGGAAGAAGGGAAGGGGAAGAAGGGAAGGGGAAGAAGGGAAGGGGAAGAAGGGAAGGGGAAGAAGGAAAAAAAGAAAAAAGAAGAAGGAAGAAGAAGGAGAAATAATCATGGCAATACATAAAGGATAAAGCAGCTCCTCTGTGGACAGAGATAAGATCAGAGTTGGAAGCCACTCCACGTCCTGAGTCTTCCATGAGAAAACCCAGGCACAAGAGAGGTCCTGCAGCTTGGAATTGCCTCACACCATTTCTCTCAGCACTGCAATAAAAAAAATCATCTTTTAGCAGTTTGTTATCTTTGTCTTTTCTTTTTTTTTTTTTCTGGCTCATTTTAATTGCCAAGCAAGACAGAAATGTCCTGCTGCTGGCTGTTTCCTCAGCCCATACCTTGCCAGGCTGCTGCTTCCTCAGCCCAGGCTGCTCTTTTCTCCCTAGCTGCTCGAGAGCCTGCCAGCTGTGCCCCAGGTGTGCTCCCAGAGTCCCCTGCAATCTTTTCCACCTGGAAATGGTCCTGTGGGGACAGTTTAGCAGAGCCTGGCAGTCTGTGGCAGCAGGGTGAGGAGGCTGCTGCTGGGGCCAGCAGGTGATCTTGTCCTCCCTGCTGGGTGCGGTGCCAGAGCCTGCCTGGCCTCTGGCTTGGCTCAGTCCTCCAGGAGGAAATTTGTGTTCCTTTCAGACTGCCTGCCACTGATTGTAGTGGTATTTTTTCATCAGAATAAATTGTGAAGGAGTAATGAATCTAATTCAGATGATGGCAACATCAGAATGCAGTTCTTCTGGCCCCTCACTAATTCGATTGCCCAGCCACACAGGACGTTCTCCAGTAGAGATCATCTCATCAAAACTGGGGCCTGAATCCTGGGCAGATATTGATTTATGTGACCACATTGGCTCTGGTGGGCACCCCTGGACATCCTGCTGCTCTGGTTTAACTGTGCTCATTCCCCAGAGGTGAAGAGCAACCTGGCCCAGGAATCATAGAATCATAGAATGGGAAGGTTGGAAGGGACCTCAAGGATCAGCCAGTTCCACCCCCCTGCCATAGGCAGGGACACCTCCCACTAGCACAGCTCACTCAAGGCCTCATCCAACCTGGCCTTGAACACCTCCAGGGAGGGAGCAGCCACAACCTCCCTGGGCAACCTGTGCCAGTGTCTCACCACCCTCACTGCAAACAACTTCCTCCTAACATCCAGTTTCAATCTCCCCTCTACCACTTCAAACCCATTGCCCCTTGTCCTGGCATTCCAAGCCCTTGTCAATAGTCCCTCCCCAGCCTTCCTGGAGCCCACTTCCTATCCTGGAAGGCTACTCTAAGGTCTCCTGGAAGCCTTCTCTTCTCCAGGCTGCAGAGCCCCAACTCTCTCAGCCTGTCCTCACAGCAGAGCTGCTCCAGCCCTCTCAGCATCTTGGTGGCCTCCTCTGGACCGGCTCCAACACTTCCATGTCCTTCCTGTGCTGGGGGCTCCAGAACTGCACACAGGACTGCAGGTGGGGTCTGAGGAGAGCAGAGCAAAGGGGCACAATCCCCTCCCTTGCCCTGCTGCCCACACTGCTCTTGCTGCAGCCCAGCGCTCAGTTGCTGTCTGGGCTGCACTCACACTGCAGCCTCATGTTGAGCTTTTCATCACCCCACACCCCCAGGGCCTTTTCCTCAGGGCTGCTCTCAGCCATTCCCCACCCAGCCTGGAGTTGTGCTTGGGATTGTGCCTACCCAGGTGCAGGACCTTCCACTTGGCCTTGTTGAATTTTATGAGGTTGGCCTGGGCACAGCTCTGCAGCCTGTCCAGGTCCCTCTGGATGGATCCCTGTCCTCTAGCAAGTCAACTGTGCCACACAGCTTGGTACCATCTGCACACTTGCTGAGGCTGCACTGATTCCTCTGCCCATGGCACTGACAAAGATGTCAAACAGCACTGGTGCCAGCACTGACCCCTGAGGGACACCACTTGGCACTGGTCTCCAGGTGGACATTGTGCCCTTGATCACAATGAGCTGATGGATTTACCACAAGCATGGTCCAACTCACCTCGACATCGATGGAAACCTCCAGCCTGATTTCCATGGCCTCTGAGGTTTTGGGATGGCTGCCCAAAGGAAGACTGTTACTCTGGGGTTTACTCACAGCAATGGTGTTTTCAGACTCCTACAGATGACATTTCTCACCACTCTCACTGTAAAGAACTTCTTCTTAATCTCCAGTCTAAATCTCCTCTCTTCCAGCTCAGGTCTGGTTCTGTGGCAACGTCTTACAGGAGTGAACTGATGCAAAGCTGCAAATTCAAGCCCTCGTTTCCAGGGTGGCTTTGCTGCCCGTTGCAGGAGTAGATCAGAAGGACACAATTAGCTCTGGCAGGCAGCAGGAGCAGACAGCAGCACCCCGAGGCAATGCTGGCTGTGCCAGGTGCGGTGGGAGCAGGTTGGCAGATGGAGAAATCCAGGCTGAGATTCCCCCAGAGTGCCAGTGAGGCTGCTTGTGCCCAGCCAGCCTGTGAGGAAACCTTCACAACATGCTCCCTGGAAACCATTGTCCTTCCCTGGGAGATGCTTTTGGGTTATTCCTCTTCTCCTGGCTTTTCATACTCTATTTGCACACCCATTGGCATTTGCTCTCCTGGCTGATCATTCACTCAGATCCAATAGCACACATCTGGTCTCTGAGCTGGCCCTGCCTGTCTGATATCCTGACAGACAACAGCAGTGTCAGCTGGAAGCTGTGTGGTGGTGAAGGAAGCCAAAATTCTGGTAACTCAGGGCTGAGCCACCCCTGAACTGGGGTACCCCAAGCACTGGGTGAGAACAGGGCACCCTCTGCCAGGCAGGCAGCAGCAGCATCTCACCCAGGACCAGGGTGCAGAGCTCTGGTGCAAACACACATGCCTCCAGCACTGCTGTGATCAGGATCACAGAATGCCAGGGTGAAAGAACTCCAAGGATCACCCAGTCCAACCTTGAAAGTATGTCCCCTGCCCTCCAGCCTAGCACCTCAAGTTAGATCTGGGCACAGCAGAGCCAAGACCTGTGGCTAAGCCTCCCCTCAGCACACGCAGCCCAGGTGCTGCTACTTGGTCCTGCTCACCCACTGCTCTCACTGCTTGTCTTGCTGGAGGAAGCAGGAGATGCTTTCTGCCTGTAGTACCAGCTGTTGTGCCCACAAACTCAAGAGGCACGAAGGGAGGCTCTCTTATAGAATCATACAATGGGAAGGTTGGCAGAGACCTCAAGGATCATCCAGTTCCAACCCCCTGCCATAGGCAGGGACACCTCCCACTAGCACAGCTCACTCAAGGCCTCCTCCAACCTGGCCTTGAACACCTCCAGGGAGGGAGCAGCCACAACCTCCCTGGGCAACCTGTGCCAGTGTCTCACCACCCTCACTGCAAACAACTTCCTCCTAACATCCAGTTTCAATCCCCCCTCTGCCAGTTCAAACCCATTGCCCCTTGTCCTGGCATTGCAAGCCCTTGTCAATAGTCCCTCCCCAGCCTTCCTGTAGCCCCTTCAGATCCTGGAAGGATACTCTAAGGTCTCCTGGAAGCCTTCTCTTCTCCAGGCTGCAGAGCCCCAACTCTCTTAGCCTGTCCTCACAGCAGAGCTGCTGCAGCCCTCTCAGCATCTTCGTGTCCCTCCTCTGGACCTGCTCCAACACTTCCATGCCCTTCCTGTGCTGGGGGCTCCAGAACTGCACACAGTACTCCAGGTGGGGTCTGAGGAGAGCAGAGCAAAGGGGCAGAATTCCCTCCCTTGCCCTGCTGCCCACATTGCTCTTGCTGCAGCCCAGCACTCTTGATGGAGGCAGTGAGACATTGGGGACACACAGGCTGCCCCAGGCTCCTGCTGCCTACTACCCATGTCCCAGCCCTCCTCTCCTCTTACCTGGGTGCTGTATTTGAATCCCACATGGGCAAAATCCTCCCTGCCAAGCTGCTCAGGAGCCCAGAAGGGCAATCTTATGTTTCTGAGCCAACCATTCTGCTATTAATTTTTCTACTTGGCTGCATCCCTCTCCAGTTCAGTGAGAGAAAACAACTCCCTCTGCACACCAGAGCCAACCTGGTGCTTTGCACGTCCTGTGGCAGCGCAGCAGAGCCGTGGGCTGCTCCTCCACCTTGGTCACCCTGCTTCAGGGCACTTCAGGTGCTGTGGGTCGAGCCCTGGTCCAAGCAAACCCCACTAGAAGCACAGGCATGAAGCAGCAGGACCGCACTGCCTGCTCGGGAACGACCTGAGGTGGAGGTTATTTGCACTTCCATCACATCAAAGGGGAGCTTGTTTGAATTCTTCTCCCTTTAGCCGGCAGGAGAAGAAGGGGAAAGATTAGTTCCTATTAATAGCCTCGCAGCCCACAAGATCTGAGCCTTGCAAGGAGCCATGAAAGGCTGCAGCATCTAATTCTCTGGATAAATGCAGTCATTTGGGAAGTGTGTGCTCAGCAGCTTTAATTACTGCCTTCTCCAGTCTGGCAGGAGATGACAGTGATAACTAACTTCTGGGTGTTGATAGCACCCAGGTCCCAGGGGAGCTGCGTGGTGTCACTGTGCCCCGGGAGCCCCCAGCATGGTGCTGCCTTCCTCCACAACTACCTGATTTTACAGCAGGCATTCCCAAGATTGGCATGCAGTGAGGGGCAGGAGCACTCCAGCAAGTTGGGCAAAGCTCATCACAGTGCTGGCAAGCAGCTGGTCCTGGTGGGATGCTCATGGTATCATCTCTACCAGGGTAGGAATCAGCAGGAAGCAAGATCCTGTGGGGACAAACAGGGTGAAGGTATCAGGACCTGCCTACTGCAGGGAAGGACCAAGGGTTGCAGGCAGGGTGGTCATTTTAAGGGCATCTGCTGCCCATCTGCAGGCACCTGGCCTCATCCTGTAAGAGGTTTTCTCTCTTGTTGGCTGTAGGATAGTGCAAAGGGGTGTCCAGCTGTGAGTGAGGTTTGGGGTGCACCGTTCATAGCCACCTGCTTAGCATTAGCAGGACAGCAAGGAGGGACCTGCCCCAGCTCCTCGGTGCCCACCCTGGGAACACCCAGAATTATGTCAGCTCTACCTTAAGCTGATTTTCAGGCTCTTCAGGTTTAATCCAGACACCAAAGGTCCCTGTGGCAGCAGGTGCCCCTGGCAGGCAGCGATGGCTGTGTCATCACCCCACGCAGGGGTGCTGAAGACTGGGTTGACCTTTGCGTGCCAGGCATGAGGCCACCAGCAGTGCCATCCCCAGGATACTGGTTCTGCTCTCATGCCAGCACCTGAGTCCACGGCTGGTTGGCCAGGAGGGAGGCCAGAAGAGAGGTCCACGGGGACAGAGAGCCTGCAGCGGCTGCGGAGCGAAGCTGTGCTGCACTGTGCACAAGAAGCAGCAGAAGGATTTGCAGGATCATAACCCAGCCTTCCCGCAGTCCCCAGATGCCAAACAACTCATCCACCCTCTCCGTGCCCTTGTGAAGCAAACCAGTACATTATCTTCATTTCACAGCTGAGGAAACGCAGTCCCCAAGAGGCTGCGCGGCCCCAGGGGCACAAAGGCAGCAGGACTGCGCATGGCTGGGGGTCCCCGAGCACATCTCAGCAGCATCGCAAAGCCAACATGCCCTGGGGAGAAAAAGAACGATTCACAGAGAGATCTGCCCCTTGAAAAAGCACAGTTGAGTAAATTGCCAGTGACCTCAAAAGCATCTTTCTGCTAAAATGCATTCACATGGATTTAGCATCAGCGTTAGCTCAGCTTTGAGCCGCGGTGATGGTGAAAAGCACCTCTCCTGCAGGACAAAGTAGTTTGTCCTCTCGGAGACGTAGTCATTATGCGCTAAAAGCAGAGCAAACCGCCGCGGGATGGAGAGCAGACACTTGTTCCAATTAAACACTAAAAGCAACGAGTTCCTTTCAGCTCGGGGTAGGGCTGGGAGGGACTCAGCGCCGGGAAACCACAGACAGGCAAGTGCAGGTCCCTGCCGCTGCGCAGGTGAGCGCCTCGCAGCCTCTGCAGATCCCCACACCTCTCCTGCTGCCTGCACTGCCTGAGAAGGGGGCTCCGGGGGCAGGCATCTTCTGCTTTAGAGGGCTGTGGGGTGATGCAACCAGGTGTTGTACCCACGTATGGAATCCGAGAACTGTGCTGGTTGGAAGAGACCTCCGAGATCACCGAGTCCAACTATGAGCCCAATGCCACCGTGCCCATCACACCATGTCCCACAGTGCCACGGCCACAGGTTTCTTGAACACTCCCAGGGATGGGGACCCCACCACCTCCCAGAGTAGCCTGTTCCAATCCCTGACCACTCCAGCAGCAAATAAATTTTTCCTCATCTCCAACCTAACCCTCCCTGGCACAATTTCAGGCCCTTTCCTCTCTTTCTATCGCCTGATGCTAGGGAGAAGAGGTCAACCCCATCTCACTGTGGCCTCCTTTCAGGGGGTTTTGGAGAGCAATGAGGTCTCCCCTCAGCCTCCTTTTCTCCAGACTGAACAACTCCAGTTCCCTCAGATGCCCCTCATCAGCTCTGGTCTCCAGACCCTTCACCAGCTCCTCAATATCTTGGGAGTAAGGGATCCAAACCTGAAGCCAGTATTCCAAGTGTGGCCTCACCAGTGCCCAGTACAGGGGCACAATCACTCCCCTGCTCCTGCTGGCCTCACTATTCCTGATGCAGGCTCACATTTTCCATGTGGCCAGGCTGTTAGAGAGAATCAGGAGTAATTCAGGTACCAAAATGTCATTAGTGGGCATGCACCTGCTGTGGTCGCTGTGCTGGCATCCTCACAGCAGCAGTCACCGTCCCCGCGGGAGAGCAGCTATCCCCTGGACACCAGATCGGTGTTGAAAGGGGCTTGAACAGTTAAAGCGCCCTACTTCCCCGCTCAGCAGGGCTTCTGCCTTCGGAGCTCATCTCAGCAGATAATGGACTTAGCCTTCGGACTTAATCTTCTGTAAATCTCTCTCCCTTAATTGCTTATCATTGGAAACCTCAGAGCGAGCCAGGACAGACACTCCCTGCCATGTGATCCAGCTGTCCTCTCCCTCCCTGCTACTGTCGGGCTGCCAGCGTGCACCCAGGGCACCCAGAACATTCGGGGCACCCAGCACACCTAGCACAACCAGGGCACCCAGCACACCCTGCACACCCAGGGCACCCAGCACACCTAGCACAACCAGGCACCCAGCACACCCAGGGCACCCAAGGCACTCAGCACAACCTGCACACCCAGGGCACACAGAACATTCGGGGCACCCAGCACACCCTGCACACCCAGGGCACCCAGCACACCTAGCAAACCCAGGGCATCCATAGCACCTAGCACACTCAGGGTATCCAGAGCACCCAGCACAGCCAGGACACCCAGGGCACCCAGGGCACCCAGCACACCTAGCAAACCCAGGGCATCCATAGCACCTAGCACACTCAGGGTATCCAGAGCACCCAGCACAGCCAGGACACCCAGGGCACCCAGGGCACCCAGCACACCTAGCAAACCCAGGGCATCCATAGCACCTAGCACACTCAGGGTATCCAGAGCACCCAGCACAGCCAGGACACCCAGGGCACCCAGGGCACCCAGCACACCTAGCAAACCCAGGGCATCCATAGCACCTAGCACACTCAGGGTATCCAGAGCACCCAGCACAGCCAGGACACCCAGGGCACCCAGGGCACCCAGCACACCTAGCAAACCCAGGGCATCCATAGCACCTAGCACACTCAGGGTATCCAGAGCACCCAGCACAGCCAGGACACCCAGGGCACCCAGGGCACCCAGCACACCTAGCAAACCCAGGGCATCCATAGCACCTAGCACACTCAGGGTATCCAGAGCACCCAGCACAGCCAGGACACCCAGGGCACCCAGGGCACCCAGCACACCTAGCAAACCCAGGGCATCCATAGCACCTAGCACACTCAGGGTATCCAGAGCACCCAGCACAGCCAGGACACCCAGGGCACCCAGGGCACCCAGCACACCTAGCAAACCCAGGGCATCCATAGCACCTAGCACACTCAGGGCATCCAGAGCACCCAGCACAGCCAGCACACCCAGCGCACCCAGGGCACCCAGCACACCCAGGGCACCCTGCACACCCAGCACACCCAGTACACCCAGCACACCTAGCAAACCCAGGGCACCCAGCACACTCAGTGCATCCATAGCACCTAGCACACTCAGGGTATCCAGAGCACCCAGCACAGCCAGGACACCCAGGGCACCCAGCATGCCTAGAGCACCCAGCACTCCCAGTGAATCCAGAGGACTCGACACTCCCTCTGCAGCCAGCACACCCAGAGCACCCAGTTCAGTCCCAGAACAAAAGGCCTCTGGTCCTCCCCTCTCCATATGCCATTTTCTTCCCACCCACAGCAGAGCCCTCGGTCAGGCACCACACCAATGCGCTGGTGGCAAGTCCAGCAACCAAACCATCTGGGACCCAACGCGGGGGGCAGCAGCCTCAGCCAAAGATTGGCTGCTCCTGGGAGCTGCTGCTGTCTTCCGATGCAAAAAAAACCGAACCAACCAAAACCATCTTGGGTGGCAGCTGACAGCTGCCTTGCGCTCTCCTGGCTGTGGAAGGAGCCACCCGGCGGTGCCGAGGGAAGACGTCAGCCGCGGGAAGGTTGCTAAGCGAGCGGTTCCCTCCTTGTGATGCACAACTCGATGGCTTGGATCCCTGCGCGGCTGCTGCTGCAGAAAAGTGACATTTGTCTTAGAGCAGACGAGCAGCCCAAAATAGTGCCTGTGTCTCGCTGCTCTTCCGAGGCTCTGCTGAAAGAATGTCCCCATTGTCTGCTGCCTGGTGGCTGGAAAAAAAAAAATCACTGCTTGCTGCAAAACCCTTCCCCGGTGGGCTTGGCTGTGGTGTGAGGAGACTCCAATCAGTCGAGTCATGCTGAGGGGCTGAGCGTCGAGCGAGCCCCGTGTGCGGGATGGAGCTGCTGGGGTCATGGGGGTACGACGATGGTTTCTCTCTTGCTCTGATCATCTTCCTCTCCCTGCCTTGAATTTCTGCTTTCCTGTTGCTTCACCTGGTGTTTTCCTACAGGTGGGATGTCAGGAGCCTGCCTGAGGAGGAGAACTTCTTCTGCTCCGCTTCAAGGATGCCGAGGGACATATCCTGGGGATGCTTAGGAAGGCATCCTGGGGATGCCGAGGGACATATCCTGGGGATGCTCAGGAATGCATCCTGGGGATGCCGAGGGACATAGCCTGGGGATGCTCAGGAATGCATCCTGGGGATGCCGAGGGACATATCCTGGGGATGCTCAGGAATGCATCCTGGGGATGCTGAGGGACGCATCCTGGGGATGCTCAGGGACACAACCTGGGAATGCTTAGGAAGGCATCCTGGGGACTCTTAGGAAGGCATCCTGGGGACTCTTAGGAAGGCATCCTGGGGATGTTGAGGGACACAAGCTGGGAATGCTGAGGGATGCATCCTGGGAATGCTGAGGGACACATTCTGAGGATGCTCAGGAATGCATCCTGGGGATGCTGAGGGACACATCCTGGGGATGCTCAGGAAGGCATCCTGGGGATGCTCAGGGACACAACCTGGGAATGCTTAGGAAGGCATCCTGGGGACTCTTAGGAAGGCATCCTGGGGATGTTGAGGGACACAAGCTGGGAATGCTGAGGGATGCATCCTGGGAATGCTGAGGGACACATTCTGAGGATGCTCAGGAATGCATCCTGGGGATGCTGAGGGACACATCCTGGGGATGCTCAGGAAGGCATCCTGGGGATGTTGAGGAACACAAGCTGGGAATGCTGAGGGATGCATCCTGGGGATGCTGAGGGGTGCATCCTGGGGATGCTGAGGGACACATCCTGAGGATGCTCAGGAATGCATCCTGGGGTTGTTGAGGAACACAAGCTGGGGATGCTCAGGAATGCATCCTGGGGATGCTGAAGGACACATCCTGGGCATGCTCAGGAATGCATCCTGGGGATGCTGAAGGACACATCCTGGGCATGCTCAGGAATGCATCCTGGGGATGCTGAAGGACACATCCTGGGGATACTCAGGAATGCATCCTGGGGATGCTGAAGGACACATTCCCACTCCTGCACAAGCCTCCCACAACTGCTGCACTCCTGCTTCTCATACAGGGCACGGTGCTGCACCAAGGACCAAATTCTGCTCAGGCCTCACCTTCCAGACCCACCAACTAGCAAGAGTAAAACAATACAGAGGTAGCAGAAGGGATGGGCACAGAGGTGGCAGAGGGCACAGCACCCCAAGCACCCAGTTAAAACCTGTTCCCACAGGCTGCAGCCTCATACTGGGGATGGACCAGGAGGGACCAGCTGCTCATGAGGCTGCTTCTTTTCAAGCAGCTTAAACCCAGCTCAGCCCAAGCTGAGGAAGTGACCCACAGAAAGGCACAATCCCAGCTCCTCTGGGGAAGGAAGCAGAAGGTTGTGTCCATCCTGAAGAGAGGAACTTGTTTTCCCTTGTTCCCCTGGTTTCCTAAGCACATCCCAGCAGCTGACCTGTGCAGCACTGACATAATCCTCTGATAGATTTTAATCCCATTAGGTTGCCATGTGCTTGCTCCCAGTCTGCCTGGGCTGTGCCTAGCAGATGGTCCCTAATTGGCACTTGTACTGCCCAGGACTCCACAGCACTGGAAGGAGGTTCTTGGCCTTTCATCCTGATGTTGGAAGTGAGACCCAACACTGAGTTTTCCAGACTCAGATCATAGAACTGTTTGGGTTGGAAAAGACTTTTCAGAGCCCAACCATCAACCCAACACCACCATGCCCATCAAACCATGGCTCACAGTGCCATGCCCACACATTTCTTGAACTCCTCCAAGGGTGATGACTCCACCACCTCCCTGGGCAGCCTGTGCCAATCCCTCACCACTCTTGCAGCAAAGAAACTTTTCCTCATCTCCACCCTGAGACTCCTACCACAATTTCAGGCCATTTCCTCTCCTTCTATCACCTGATACTAGGGAGAAGAGACCAACCCCACCTCACTGCAACCTCCTTCCAGGGGGGTTAGAGAGAGCAATGAGGTCTCCCCTCAGCCTCCTTTATTCCAGACTAAGCACCTCCAGCTTCCTCAGCTTCTCCTCCCCAGCCTTGTTCTCCAGACCCCTCATCAGCTTTGTTGCCCTTCTCTGGCCCTGCTCCAGCCCTTCCATATCCTTCTGGGAGTCAGGAACCCAAAACTAAACTCAGAATTGGAGGTGTGGCCTCACCAGTGCCCAGTGCAGGGGCACCACCTCTGCCCTGGAAGTGGTGGAATGCTGCTGGCTGCCTGTGCCCTGTTCCCCACCTCGAGCTGCTGTTTCTGGTGCCAAGGGGCAGCAACTGACACCGGTGGCAGTGTGTGGTGTGATGGATGGGTCACACCACATCTGTTGTTGATCAGCAGGATGAGGAAGCAATTGGGGCTGCCCTGGAGGCTTGCCCAGCAGCAAAAACAATTTAAATTATTTTTTTTTAACAGCCTTTTCTGGCTAAAGCTGATGGGTGCCAAGCCCCATCCCATACCAGAAAAAGGCACAGAGGTGGCTGCAGCATCACAGCCTCGCCCAGGAGGCTCCTCAGCTCCCTCAAACTTCTTATTTCACATCACAGACCTTTAGCTTTCCGTGTCACTAAAGCATTTGGGGTTTGTCCTGTTTCATAACCGAGCTGGGACACACAGGGAGGGGCTGAGGGCAGCACGCAGGGCAGCAGCAGCTGCTAATCCCCGGCTACATTTTAATCCCATTATGGCTCCATGTGGCTTTCCAGGGCTGGTCTTTGAACAAGTGATGTTTCCTAATTAGCATGCCAACTGGACAGGAGTCCTACTGGCTGGAGGAAGCCTGGGAAGCTATAAACCTTTCTGCCTTTCCTTATTTATTTTTTTTTTTGTTTGTTTCCCCACTTCACACTCACTGTAAGAAACAAACCCAAGCAGCAGGGGAGCCTGGCACCAGAGCATCCATCAGCTCTCGGTGCAGCACAGAGCCTCAGGAACAATGAGAAGAGGAGGTTGAGAGGAGACCTCCTCGCTCTCTAGAACCCCCTGGTAGGAGGTTGGAGCCAGGTGGGGGTCGGGAACATGCAACAGGAGAAGAGGAAATGGCCTCAAGTTGCCCCAGGGGAGGTTTAGGTTGGAGATGAGGAAAAATTTCTTCCCCTTGATGGTTGTCAAGGCCTGTCCCAGACTGCCCAGGGCAGTGGTGGAGTCCCCATCCCTGGAGGGGTTTCATAGCCCTGCAGATGTGGTGCTGAGGGCCACGGCTTAGCGGTGCCCTGAGCAGTGCTGAGTTGATAGTTGGAGTGGATAAGCTGAAAGGTCTCCTCCAACCAAACCGATTCTGCTTTTCTCTGACTGTTTATCCTGGCATCAATTCCTCCTGCAGCCAGCACCCATTCCTACCTCTGACCCACGGGCACAGCCACCCCACAGCATCTCCAGCACCCCTATGGCACCTACAGCTCTCACAAGCACAACAGGCATAGCTGGAAACCCTACGGGGCAACGGCTGTGAAGCCTCCCCCGTAGTATTTACCGGGTGGGGAAAAAAAAAAAAACCAAAACCAAAAAGAAAAGAAAAGAAATCCCACTTTGCCAGTCTGGAGAGAACAGCTTTAGCTCTCCTGTCTCTTGGCACAGCAGCAAAGCCACCCACCCGCTGGCAGAGCCGTGGCACCACTCAAATATCACCAGCAGCGCCCGCCGCCGACAGCTCCTGCTGTGCCCCCGCAGCGAGGGCGACGCTCCAGGGGACACAGCCCAGGAGCCACCACGGCCGTGCCAGGGAGGGGATGGCTGGTGGCAGATGGCACCTCGGTTGCTGGTGTGGGATGGAGGCAGTTGGTGCCTTTTGGACCAAGTTTTAAATGAAAAATTGGAAAGGCAAAAATCCCTGCCCCTTTGTCTCCCTGGCAGCCGAGGTGGGGGCGCCTTGGCTCTGCCCAGCGGTTGCATCTTTGGGGTCATCACATCTCCCAAACCACTTCAGAGACTCACAGAATGGGTTGGGGTGGAAGGGGTCTTAAAGATCATCTACTCACCTGCCGTGGGTTTGCCTTTGGTTTGGTGGTGGTGTTTGCCACGGTGGCAAAGCTCCCCAGGGCCAAGGGTGGTCCTCGCACCCATAAATTACCTTCGCTCTCCAACCCAGCCCTTGCTCCTCGAGTTGGTTTCTCAGCTTTGAGTGCCAGCTGGTGGCTCTTACAATTTAACTGCCAAGCTCAGCGTCCTCCACATCTTAAAATTCCTGCTCCCCCTCTTCTCTGGTTCCTCGAAAAGGAAAAGGGAAAGGAGAGACAGGAGGAGGACACATCCTGGAGGAGGACACATCCCAGAGGAGGACATGAAGTTGGAGCCAGCAGCCCACGCTGCCTTCTCCAGCCCCACGCTCCTGGCTGATGGATCCAAACTTCAGGGAAAGCCATAAATGGCTGAAAAATGATCCCAGTGAGGGAACCCCCAAAGGCTGAACCCCAGTTTCCCCTGCTCCTGTAGCCCAGGGTGCCTTGTTCTCTGCCTCACATCCCACCAGCCCCATAGGTGGGTGGCCCGGCAGAACCGGGCACAAAGAGTGCTGGGGTTGCTTGTGCCATCACCTCCTGAGCACTGTGAGTGAGCTGGGGGGCAGCCAGAGCCCCACCAGCTCCTAGCCATGTGCTGGTATCTGACCAGCTCCCATGGTGGCACTTGGCACAGGGTGACAGGAGACCAGAGAATCAGCTCTGCCCTGGTGACACTGAGCTGCAAGTCTCTGTTTGCCTTCCCCAGACCAGACCTGGCTCTTTGCCTCTCCCAGCCCAGCCCATGGCTCTGGCAATGCTGGCAGGTGTGCCCACCCTGCAGTGCCAGGCAGATGGTTTCTCATTTGTCCTCTGTCCCTGCTTCAAAAATGCAACCAGGTGGGGAAATGGCTCCCTCCAGAGCCATCCCCTGCCCGTGCCAGTAGGGTACAGCAGTCAGGTTCCCAGCATGAACCAGGCAATGGTGCCTTTCTCACCTGAGAGGAGAGCTGGGCACCTACCAGCAGCATGGCCATGCCCTGATCCAGCTGGCAACCACGGTGCCTGGTGACACAGCGAGCCATGGAGCTGCATGGTCACCCAACTGCCATCTCTGCAGCTCTCTGACACTTCCATGGGCAGTGGGCAACAGGGAGTGTGGTGTCCCAGCCCATCTCCAGCCTGGCCAAGGACAGCTGCATGCCAGGAGTGACAAATTCCAGCAGCACGGTCGGCAGGAGGAGCTGTGACCTTCTTCGGTGAGGGCAGGTTGGGGACTGGGGTTAGCGTGAGTCAGAACAGGAGCAGCTGTGAGTCAAAGCAGGAGCAGCTGCCGCCTCGCAGGAGCCTCCCCTTGGTCAGGAAACCATCTTCCCAGCCACCTGAGCCCCTGCAGAAACCACCCACACCCTTGTCCCATCATCACCCTGCAGCCAGCACCTGGCTGGGGACAGGTCCTGCTTGTGCCACTGCCCCTCGGCTTCCTCCCATCTGTGGCTCAGGTCATGAAAGCACAGGGCCAGCCACAAGCAAAGTCTAACCTTGTGTTCCCTTTGACCAGGAGGAGAAATTTCTGTGCTGTGAGGGTGCAGAGCCCTGGAGCAGGCTGCCCAGAGAGGCTGTGCAGTCTCCTTCTCTGGAGAGCTTCCAAACCCAGCTGCACGTTGTGCTGCTGGGCAGGCAGCTGTGGGTGCACCTGCTTGAGCAGAGGGGTTTGGACTGGATGATCTGCAGAGCTCCCTTCCAACCTCCACCCTGCTGGGATTCTGTGACCCTGTGAAGGGCAGGACCCTGGGGGGTTTGGGGCATCACTAAATCCTCTTGATATGGCAGCTGGGGCAGTGTGAGGGCTTCTGATGCCCCAGGTAGCAGCCTGGGGTCAGGGAGCGGAAAAACTCACCTCAGCAGAGCATGAGAGCATCGAGGTGACCTGAGGGCACTCAGCCTCCAGGTGTGGGAATTCTCCTACCAGCCCCAGAGGGACACCTCCAGCCTCATGCATATTTTCCTCTTCCACTTTTGGTGCTTGTCCCTTCAGGAGCTCCCCTTTGGGGCTGCCCTGGTGCCCTTGCAGGGTCTGTGGGTCTCTGCTCTCCAGCTTAGCAGTTCCATCTCCAGCAGATGCTGTTTCCTGCTGACACACAGCTTGAACACCCAGGCAGGGCAGAGCTCACCCAGCAGCAGCTCAGTGGGGAGAGCATGAGTGCATTCTGCTGAAAGAGGGGACTGAGACAGCCCAGCAGGCTCCACCACCATCACCACCTCACCAGGCATCTCTACCACCACCAAAATCACCTCAGAGTCACAGAATCCCAGCGTGGTATGGGCTGGAAAGGACCTCTGGAGATCACTGAGTCCGACCCCACCTGCCAAAGCAGGAAAACTGCATCACCTCCACTACCTTCACCTCCACCACCACTTCCACACCATCTTCTCCATTGCAACGTCCAACACTTCCCATTTCACCTCCACCAGCAGCCTCTCCCACCTTCTCCATTACCTCCTCCAACACTTCCCATTTCACCTCCACCAGCAGCCTCTCCCACCTTCTCCATTACCTCCTCCAACACTTCCCATTTCACCTCCACCAGCAGCCTCTCCCACCTTCTCCATTACCTCCTCCAACACTTCCCATTTCACCTCCACCAGCAGCCTCTCCCACCTTCTCCATTACCTCCTCCATCTGCAGGGCACCACTGCCCCAGGTGCCACCCCAGGCCAGGTCAGGCTATGGTTCCTCTGCAGGAGCTGCCACTGCTGAAGGACTCCAAGCATTCTCCAGCATCATTCATGCCAAATGAATACCTTCTTGCTAACAAAGCTCACTGTGCCCAATAATTACTGCAATTGTTTGGCCTGGAGGTGTCCTGACCAAGAGGGCAAACCCCTCACCCATCATGGCACTCGCCCTGGCACCATGGTGCTTCAAGGACACCTTCTGCTGCCCACAGCAGGACATTTGGCCATGCACCCCAGCCAGACATCATGACTGGGTCTTCTCTGCAGAGTTTCCAATCTCACCTGCACATTCTGATGCTGAGCAAGCTGCTATGGGTACCTCTGCTTGAGCAAGGGGGAGGGGGGGATTGGACTGGATGATATCCAGAGCTCCCTTCCAACCCCCAACCATGCTGGGATTCAGGGATTCTGTGAGCCCCCCTGAGGCATGCTGGCTGGCAGACAAAATGAGCCCCCCCCACTGAGCCCCACATCTCCAGTAGGTGATCTACCAGCTCGGGTGATGAGCAGGAGGGTGGGAGGTGAGCAGGACATAGATGGCACGGAGAACACTGAGAATGGCATGGAGGGCACTGAGGATGGCATGGAAGGCACTGAGGAAGCAATCACAGCCTCNGCTTTGGCAGCGGCGGGCATCACACGGCGGGAGGTGGAAGGCGAGGCCACGGGGGGTCAGCAGCGGCCGGGGGGAAACGCTTGCTCCGCTCCCCGCACCCCAGCGCGGGCCGGGGGCTCTAGTTGGTAGGGTGGTAAGCGCCACGCTGGTGCCACTGCATGTCCCGGATGCGCCTGACCGACTGGATCTGGGGGTGCTGGGCGCCGAAGTCTGAGCTGTCCTTGTAGTCCCCCTTTTCAAACAGGTACTGGTAGCCCCTGTAGCCGGGGTACTGGTATCCCACCCACCTGCCAAGGCAAAACGGGGAGGGGGAGGCTGTCAGGCACCACCAGGGAATCGCAGAGAGCCCTGGGTTGGAAAGGAGCCTCGAGGATTATCTTACTCCCCACTCTGCGGGCAGCAGGGACACCTCCAACTCCGGCAGGCTGCTCGGGGCCACATCAAGTTGGAGATTGGATGCCACATCCCTGGGCAACCTGCTCCAGTGTCTTCCCCACCCTCACGGTGAAGAACTTCCTCCTGATGTCCAACCTAAATCTGCCCTGCTCCAGTTTCAAACCATTGCCCCCTCACTCCCTCACCACAGCCTTCCTGTAGGTCCCCCTCAGATACTCCAAGGCTGCTCTAAGGTCTCCCCGGAGCCTTCTCTTCCCCAGGCTGAGTAGCCCCAACTCTCCCAGCCTGTCCCCGCAGCAGAGGTGCTCCAGCCCTCCGACCACCTTTGTGAGACCCGCTCCGGTCCCTCTCGCAGCCCAGCAGCCGTGGGCGCTACCCAGCAGCCTTGGCACTGCCCGGGTCGCTCAGCCGCGCCAGGATGCCCCCCAGCATCACCCAGATCCCGCTGCCCTGCTACTCACGTGCCGCTCTGCACCCGCACGGAGGAGACCTTCTCCTGGTAGCCGTGGGCATGGAAGCTGGGCACATCGTCGTCGATGATCTCGATCTTCTTGCCGGTGAAGCTGGGGTTCTCGTACAGCACGATCTTGTGCTCCTGGCTGTCCTGCAGCGGGCAGAGCAGAGACGGAGCGGGCATCAGTTGCCGCCGGTGCCCGGGGCTGGGCAGAGTGTGGGGCAAAGCCCGGGGCTCTGGGGGAAACCGAGGCGAGGGGCTGGCACCTTGTGCCGCTGCTCCCACCCATGCCGGGGGCTGCATCCCTCCATCTAGCTCTGAGAGCCGGTGCCCGCCTGGGCACCGCCAGACTTACCGGCGGACGTCCTCTCCTCCGGGGTCACCTGCCAGTGCCCCCGTCCCCACGCTCCCTCCGAACCCCCCACCGGCTCCCCGGGCCCCGAGGGCTGGGGCGAGGGTGGGCAGGAGGGGGTGCCCCTCCGGAGGCCCGCGGGGCTGGGGAGGGCGGGGGAAGGCTGGGGAAGACCTTCTGGCTGCAGACCTTGGTCTGGCGGGTGGGTAGTGGCTGTCTGGGTGCTCTCACCACTTTGATGGGTCTCAGGGAAGTGATGCTGTCGCTTCTCCGGCTGTTGGTCCAGGAGTCCCAGCGGGGGTACTCCCCCTTCTCAAACACAAACTGCTCCCCTTTGCAGCTTGCTTGCTCGTAGCCCACCCAGCTGCAAGAGAGCGGGGGGAGGGGGCGAGCTTCAGAAGGGGCAGCAGCACGGGGGCTGGCGCCAACCCGCGGCACCGTCCCTCAGGCTGTGCCCCCTGGCAGGGCTCGAGGCCCTCTGCTCCCTGTTGGAGAAGGGAACTGAGCACCGAGGTGCCCGGTAAAGTACCGGCAGCAGTGCCAGGGTGGGAGCAGGCAGCCCTGTTGCAGAGCAATGCCTGGCACTGCCGGTCCCATGTCCGCACTGGCAGCGGCACCACAGGACTTGCTGGTGTGGATGCTCCAGCGTGGTGACCTGGAGAAGGATGGCATCACCCACATGTCCCCAGCCGGACTGTGCCCCTGCCAGGGTGCTCCACAGCCACCCTGTGGTTCCTGGGTGCAGGTAACACACCTGGCACTTCCCCAGGTGGGTTTCAGGGGCTGCCCATTGCCCAGAGCCCCCAGTCTGGGGACCACAGTGCCCAGCCAGGACCACACACAGGGGTCACTGGGTGGGACGGGGAGAGAAGGTGCCAACAGCAGCACCATGCACTACCAAGGTACCACCTCCACCTCTCCCTGTGCCCAAAAGGAGAAAAACCAAGCTGGGGGTAACACCATGATCCACACCCATGCCCACTCTGCTCCCCCCAAGCATGGTTAGGGGACACCAGCCCACCCAGAGGACCCTGTCGCCCCCTGCCCACCCACTGGCACCCAGAGCAGCCTTGGCCACACAAAATCTAGGCTGTGCTGCAGGTACCAGCAGCAGGGTTGGGGGGAGGAGATCCCCTCCACAAACCATCCTCTGTCAGCCACCCACCCACCAGGGGCCCCCAGCCCCCCTGGCACGTACGGTCCGGAGTGCACCAGGATGGAGCCCACTTTGTCCACGCCAGCTTCCTTCAGGTTGGGGCAGGCACCACTGAGCTCATGGCAGCGGCCCTGGAAGTTCTCCTGCTCGAAGATGGCAATCTGGAAGAAAATGGGCACCTCAGAGCCACCCCCCAGCACCACCATGGAGGGGGCACACACTGTCTCCAGCCACCAGCTCAGCCCCAACACCACCCCACCCCCCAAAACCTGCATGCTGGCAGCTTTGAACCATCTCCCAGATAGCATTCAACCCATCTGCTAGCATGAACCAGCACCTCCATCACTCTGAGCATGCAATTCGTGGTCCAGGATGGCTGCAAACCCCTACTGGGTGCCAGTTCAGCAGCCTGGTGCTGACCACAGAGGGATGCCCATGCCAGGCACGGCGGCTGGTGGTGGGACGCAGCGAGTTGGGTGCTCAGCACGCACTGGGGAGGGACTGGGGACACATTGGGTCAGCCCCAGGCGCTGAGCACTGCCAGCTCAGCACCGATTTCGTGGGTCAGTGGGTAGCAGGGACAGATCTGCTGTGTCTGCAGAGGTGGCAGGGATTAGGAGTTGATCCCTTCCCGCCCGCTCAGCCTGCACTGGGGCTGTGGGACACCAGCAAAGTCCTGTTCATCTGCCACCCCTGCTTCCCGTGCCCTCATCCATCAGCACCAGGGGCTGCATGATGAGAGCTCAGCTGCTCCCAGCCTGGCCAGAACCCTGGGATGTCCCCAGGGGGATGATCTGGGTGCTTGACGAGGCTGAGGGCACCTGGGTCTCAACACAGAGCAGAGGAGAAACCAGACACTGACCTTGGAGCTGGGTTGCTGCTGCTTGGAGGCTGGCATTTGGTGCTCGGAAGCCATCATAAGCTGGGTTGTCTGCTGCCTTGGGAGGAAAGCTCAGCAGGTTAAAAGCTGCCACCCAGGATGGAGCCAGGACTGTGCTCACAGACCCCTGTCTGGACCCCACAGCCCACCCAGCACCCAGCTGCTGGCTGCTCCTTGCCGCTGAGTTGGAAAAAAGTGAACAAGGGGACCAAGGCCAGGGGTAGGCACAGAGTGGGCTCAAAGGGGCCAGTCCCTGCTCAGAGTTACTCAGCACCACAAACCACCCAAGGTCATGGTGGAGCCCAGGTGATAGTCCCAGTGCAGCATCACCCATGATGGGACCTGCAAAGGGTCTCCAGGCCAGAGTGAGGGGACCCAGGGCATTCCCAAAGTCATTCCTGGGGAGCCCAGCTCGTGCAGCCAAGGCTTTTCCCACTGTCCCTGCCCAGCAAGTGACAGCTGGAGGGTCCCTGTCCTCTATGGGCTGATGAGGAGACACACAAGGGGCTCCCAACACCCACCCCAGCTGTGGTGTGTGCATAGCAGGAGGTGTCCCTGCCCATGGCACTGGGGGAGCTGGAACTAGATGATCTTTAAGGTCCCTTCCAACCCAACCCTGTCCATGATTCCACAGCCCTCATCCTCAGCCCCTTTGTGCAAGCAGGTTCCAAAACAGTTGAAACCAGCTCGTTCCCACTAAAACCAAACCCAAGCCATGGCTGGGCTGGGTGGGTGGAGAGCATCAACACTCCTGAGCTGGCCACCAGCTTGGGCTACAGAAAGCCAGGACCATGTCCTGAAGCTCACTTTCAGCGTGCCCACATCCCGCGGAGCCGCGGAGAGGCTCAGGAGGAGACACCAGCAACAAAAAAATAAAAATAAAAATTAAACAAAAAA
>VWZE01018025.1:34873-46302 GCA_013396675.1 Eubucco bourcierii | reverse complement strand
ACATCCAATCTAAATCTTCCCTCTGCCAGTTTAAACCCATTGCCCCTTGTCCTGTCATTGCAAGACCTTGTAAATAGTCCCTCCCCAGCCTTTCTGTAGGCCCCCTTCAGATACTGGAAGGCTACTATCAGGTCTCCTCAAAGCCTTTTGCTCTCCACACTGAAGAGCCCCAACTCTTGTAGCCTGTCCTTATAGCAGAGCTATTGCAGCCCTTTGATCATCTTTGTGACCCTCCTCTGGACTCGCTCCAACACTTCCACGTCCTTCCTGTGCTCCAGAACTGCACACAGTACTCCAGGTGGGGTCTGACAAGAGCAGAGTAAAGGGGGAGAATTACCCAAGAACCTCCCTTGCCCTACTGGTCATGCTTCTCTTGATGCAGCCCAACAGATAGTCCAATTCGTGTAGTAAATCAATTTCAATCTCCGCTTCTCTGTGAGTAAATACTCTGACCAATACATTTCTATCTAAAGGCTTAAACATTAACTTGCATCAGTCAGATGTTTGTCCTCTCACGAGAAAAGAATGTGTGACTATTGTTTTTATCTAACTTCAGGGGGTTTTTTTGTTGGTTTTGGTTTTTTGTCTCTACTAAGACTTGTTCTATAGCCCCTTCACCAGTTTTGTTGCCCTTCTTTGGACATACTCTGTCACCTTCTTGTAGTGAGGGACCCAAAACTGAACACAGTATTCAAAAAGCAGCCTCATCAACGCCATAAACAGGGGCACTATCACTTCCATACTCCTGCTGGACTCAGGGTTCCTGATACAGATCAGGATGATGCTGGCCACTGCTGGCTTATGTTCACATAGATGTCAGTCATTACCCCCAGGTTCTTTCTGCAAGAGAATTTTCCAACCACCATATCTCAAACCTGTAGCATTGCATGGGGTTTGAGTGACTCAAGAGCAGGGTCTGGAATTCAGCTTTATCAAACTTCATACAGTTGACCTCTGCTTGCTGATCCAGATCTCTTCGCAGAGCCTTCCTACCTTCTAGCAAACTACACAGCCACCCAGCTTGGTGTTATCTGCAAACATGCTGAAGGTGCAGCCAATTTCCGCATCCGGACCATTGATAAAGATATTAAAGAGAATTGGCCCTAATATTGAGCCCTGTGGAACATCACTAGTTACTGGCCACCAATGGGATTTAACTCTATTCAGGACAGTCTATGAGCCCAGCATTAGAGACAGTTCTTAACCCACTGAATCATCCAGCCATTCAACCATAAGCAGATAGATTCTCCAGGAGGGTGTTGTGAGAAATGATGTTGAAAGCTTTAATGCAGTCCAGATAAACGTCTATGGTCTTTCCTTCATCCAGGAAGAAGGTAATCTTGTTGTAGAAGGAGATCAGGTTCATGAAGCAAGACTTTCCCTTCATGAACCCATCCTGACGGCCTGATTATCTGGTTACCTTGCATGTGCTGTATAAAGACATTCAAGATGACCTGTTCCACAACCTTCTCCAAGGTCAGACTGACAGTTCTGTAGTTCCTTAGGTCCTCCTTCCAACCTGTCTTGTAGATGGGCATCATGTTTACAAATTTCCAGTCAGCTCGAATCTCTGCACTTAGCCAGAACAGTGGAAAGTGGATCGGTAAACACTTTGCCATCTCCCTCAGTGCCATTGGACCCTATAGATTAGTGCATGTCTAAGTGGTGCAGCAGGTCACTAACCATCTCGTCTTGGATTGTGAGGGCTTCATTCTGCTCCCGATCTCTGTCTTTCAGCTCAGAGGGATGGGTTTCCAATAGACAGCTGGTTTTACCGCTAGAGCAAAGAAGGTGTTCAGTACCTCATCATTTACCATTTTGTTCGCCTCTGCATCCAACAAATGACAGAGATTCACTTTAGCCCTCGTTTTGTGGCTAACCTATTTGTAGAATCATCTCCTGTTCTCCATAACAGATGAAGCCAAATGAATTTCCACTTGAGCTTTGGCCCTTTTAATTTTCTCCCTGCATAGCCTCATGACAATCTTGTCGTTCTACCAAGTGACATGACCTATCTTCCAGTGACCACAGACTTTCCTTTTCTCCCTGATCAGAAAACAATGCTCTCTATTCAACTAGGCCAGCCTTCCTCCCTGCCAATTCTTCTTTTGGCACATGGGGATGGCCCATTCCTGTGCTTTTAAGACTTAATTCTTGAACAGAGTCCAGCCTCCCTGGGCTCCTTGGCCCCTCAGGACTGCCTCCCAAGGGACTCTGTTCTCCAGCCTCTGAAACAGGCCATAGCCTGCCTACTGGAAGTCCCAGGTGGCAGTTCTACTGATCCCCTTCTTTACTTCTCCAGCAACTGAGAATTCTATCATTTTGTAATTGCTGTGCTCTATATAGCCCAAATTCACTACATTTCCCACAAATCCTTCTCTTTTCACAAGCAGCAGGTCCAGTAGGTGCCTTCCCTAGTTGGCTCTGCCATCAGCTGTGTCAGGAAGTTCTCCTCCAAACAGTCTAGGAACCTCTACTCTCTCTCTGCTTTGTTGCATTTCCAGCAGACATCAGAGAAGCTGAATACCCCCAAAAGAACAAGAACTAGTGATCATAAGACTTCTGGCAGGTGCTTAAAGAATATTTTATCTGTTTCTTCATCCTGATTGAGTTGTCTACAACAGACTCTCACCAGGATACCTATCCTGTCACTCTTCCCCTGATTCTTACACAGAAACGCCCAATTCTATCACCACCATCATCAATCTTCATGTAATCAAAATACTCCCTCACATATAAGAGCGTGCCACCACCTTTCCTCCCTTGCCTATCTCTTTTGAAGAATTTGTAACCATTAGTTTTAGCACTCCAGCGGTATAAGACATCCCACCACATCTCTGTGACAGCTGCTGTATCATAACTTCTGGTAGAGAATGACTTCCAGATGCTCCTGTTTGCTTCCCATGCTGTATACATTAATGTAGACACACCTTAGCTAGTCCAAAGCTCTTGGCACTTTTCTATACTGAGAAGTCTCAATTTATGTCTGTCTGTTTTCAAGTGTCCTGCCCTATCCATGGGCTTATATCTAGCCAGCCCGGTTTTGTAACCTTCCCCTGTCTGACCTAGGTCTAAAACTCTTTCAGTGAGCCCTGCCAGCATCTGGCCTAAGATCCTTTTCCCTTTCTGAGACAGGTGTATCCTGTCTGTTGCCAGCAGACCTCATGTCCTGTAAATCAACCCATGATGTCATTCTTTGTTGCCGAGGAAAGGCTCATGAAAAAAGGAAAAAAAAAAAAAAAAAGATGGAGCTTGCATTATGCTCTAAAAATAAGTGAGGCCATTCATATCAATAAAGTAGAATATTTTTTCAAGTTGAAGAAAATCTCACGTAACCTTACACAAGAGAGTACAGAAAATCATGGCAAAGTGCAGATAACGTACCAATGAGGTCTAACTGTGCAAAAGGACATCCAACATACTTAACACTAGGTTAATGAAAATATATTTTCTGTTGTGGTACTTTCAGGTTTATTGGAATATTCTAATGAGAAATATCAGTACAGAATCTGAATGACCAGGGCACTGGTAGGGAAAGAATAACAATGAAAAAGTCTACATCATTCATTGGCTTGTTAAGAGGTATAAAAAGTCAATGTATAAACAATTCTTTCTTCTCGGTTCTTGGGCACTGGGTCTGTTCGCTGTTCCTTTGCTTCTCTCTAATCTTTTCCACTAACCGTGGCTGACCAGATAACACATGAGCCTTGTGCTGGTCCCTTCTGGGCTTTCTTTGTCTCAGGGGGAAGATTGGATTTCTGTATAATTTCTAAATTGTACATAATAATAAATACATGTAAATATATTGTGTATATATGCTTGTAAATTTAGCTTTGCTGTAAATATAGTTGTATCTTACTTCTAAGCTGTCTGAACTACTCTGGTGAATTTTAATTGGGGAAGGTGGGGGGGTGGAATTCTCAACCCACCACATCTGTAAAATGTTTACTGAAGTTGAAAGTTTTCTGAGAAAATCTGTGAAATAGCTCTGTTGAAAAATGGAGGTGTCCTGAGCTGTTGGCTCTGAGAAATGTTGAGCAAGAGCCAAAGCATTCTTTTGAAAACTAGTAGAGTAGTGTTACACTGGAGGCTGGATGAGGCACTTAGTGCCATGGTTTAATTAATTAGAAGGGTTAGATGATAGGTTGGACTCGATGATCCTAGAGGTATCTTCCAACCTGGTTAATTCTGTGATTCTGTAATTCTGTGATACACAGAGAAGCGTGCAAACATATTGTAGTTCCTATCCTATGAGACCTATCAGTGTTTCAGTTCTATTTCCAAGGAAACAAAACATCTGCCAGGATCTAATAGCAGTTCCCCAGAATGATGTAGTTCAACAAAATTCTTGTAGGTAACAAAAAGGGGAAAAAATAAAACAAACAAAACCCCCTTCTTATTCTAAGACTCCCTGAGGAGCTCTTCAGCCTTTGAGGTTGTGAAAGAAAATTACTTTAGGTGATGCAGGATGGAAAAATCAGGTAAATATGTCAGTAACTCCTATAACAGACAGAACAATAATCAAATTAAATTTTAGCATTACCTTTGGTACATAGAAACAAGTAAGGGCAAGACCTTGCTCACTGAAACTGTATCACAGAATAGCAGAAACAATCAGGTTGGGAAATATCTTTGAGATCAGTAAGTCCAACTTATCACCCAATATTATCTAATCAACTAAATCATGGTGCTAAGTGCGTCATCCAGTCTCTTTTTAAACACCTCCAGGGACAGTGACTCCACCACCTCCCCTGGGCAGCCCATTACAATGCCAATCACTCTTTCAGTGAAGAACTTCTTCCTAACATCCAGCCTAAACCTTCCCTGTCACATCATTCTGTTGCTGGCTGTCTGAGAGAACAGACCAACCCCTACTTGGCTACAACCTCATTTCAGGTAGTCTGTAGACAGCAATGAGGTCTCCCCAGAGTCTTCTCTTCCCCTCATCTCCCTCAGCCTCTTCTCACAGGGCTGTGTTCCAAGCCCCTCACCAGCTTTGTCACCCTTCTCTGAACATGTTCCAGTGCCTCAACATCTCTCTTGAATTGATGGGCCCAGAACTGGACACAGTACTCAAGGTGTGGTCTAACCAGTGCTGAGTACAGGGGCAGAAGGACTTCCCTGGTCCTGCTGGCCACACTATTCCTTATGCAGGCCAGGATACCATTGGCCTTCTTGGCCACCTGGGTACACTGCTGGCTCATGTTCAACCTTGTAGAGAGTAAATTTAAAAAAAAAAAAAAAATTCAATATATGGACTGTTCTGTAATATATGGAGTTTCCAAATCTCTGAAAACCACAATTTAGCAGAGATAGCACTCTGCATGGAGGCAGAGGTCAGTAACAATGCCTTGAAATTGGGTCATATGCTGCTACTTATATGGACTCATGTTAGTACTGGAGGATTTGAAGACTCTGAATATTTACTTAACACGTGTAATTAGGTCTCTCCGTTAACCTTTGGGAGGAAGAGTCTGCTTCAGAAAGACATTACCCATTTAGATTCACTTAAGAATAAAAATATCTTCCAGGTTTCCTTTTAGCCTCTGAGCAAAGAACTTAATGATTTGCAATGCACTGCTCACACTGGAATATCCACATGCTCCTGAAGAAAATATTTTTCTCTCATGGAGGTTGCTGTGAATAGCAATCACAAGTTGTAGGTGCTTTATAATTAGTGCTTACTTGAGCAACTATAAATAGCCCTTTGGTTCTAATGCTTTGTACGGTCTTCATTCAGAAATAAACATTAAGTGAGTCAAATCTTGTCTTCTAATAAAATCCACGAAGGTAAGTGAAATTTAAGAGCTTAAGCTGGGAACACAAAAGTGCTCTCTGCCTAATCCACAGCTCTGCTCTCAAAGATTCTGAGAATCAAAGAATCTGGGAAGATTCAGGGAAAATATATGAGTAGGAATGCTAACTGCTGTATTGGTGAACTGATATTCACCAAATTATTTATTCTAACTGATCAGAACCCATACAGGGGAGACAAAAGCAGAAAGACTTAGGACTTGGTAGCATGCAGGTGTATCGCAATTTTATGTATCCCTGGCAGTTTGCTTTAGGTAGAAGCTGCTTTAATAAGCCAAGCGGTCTCTCACTGTGCTCCAAATTGAAACAGTTTTGGTGTCCTGCCTTTTAAATAATGGATGACGCTGGTCTGGTCTCCAAAGATAGAAACTCAGTGAAAAACAGATAATGATGCTGGCTTACAGTAACTATGTCCAGATGTAGCCAAAACCTCTTAATTTTTTTTCCAAAGTGTGTAATTACTTAGATCGTACAGGAGTTTCAACTGCTTGGCAACTTTTGTTACCTTCATGTATCTTACAGTCCTGGTTTTCTTCTACCTGAACTGAAGTGACTAAAATCTGTTCTTAATTCTGTTTCTAGCACACTCAAGGATCAGGCAAATGAGACAATGGATGATTTATGTCTGGTATTTGTCTTAAATGTTGTTAGCACATAGATTAATCCAATTCATACCAAAAAATTACTCTCTTTGATGGGTAGAAACAGCATCTTCAGATGAGTGTCTATAGGCAAAGAGGGTATTAGAGTACATATCTGAAATGTTGCTACTGTCCAGATTATATGTGACAGAAAAGTGAAACACAATGTAGTGTTATTCTACCCCCTCATTGTTCTTCCTGTGCTATTTATAGCATTTTGGTGAAAAGTCTTTTATCACTTTGGATATTTGTTGGTTCTCAAACCCTCTGACATGTGCTTCTGTTGTCTTGGGGAGAAGTGTGTAAAGTATCTGTTGACTCTAGTTTTTGTTGTATTGCATCTCTCATGTGTAAAGTTTGCTCAAGTACTACCTTCCCCTCCCAGGTCCACAGACTACCTTGTTTTATTTTAGTCTTTTTTATCAAAATATTCATTATGTCATCTGTCTTTATCCTAAAATTAACAACTTATTTCATCAATGTGTGAAGACCTGCAGACAGGAGGTGATTAATGCCTATTACCTCTCATTAATTTATATTAGATGAATAAATATTAGATTAGAAAATTAAATCTTAAGTTTGGTCTCTCAAAAAAAAAAAAACAAAAAAAAATCAACACGACTCACATTGCATCTTAGCTATCAATTGCTGAACAAATTGTGTCCACACCAGAAGCAATGCAACTGGTGAGACTGCTAGTCACTTGCATAGGGTAAATCATGTGTCAAGCAGAGTAACGTTTTATGAACCTGTGCTGGTTTGAGGCTAATTAGAATATTTTAATAGAGAAAATTACACTATAGGCTGTGAAAGGAAAACATGGTGATGTCTACTTCACTCATGCGCTTGCTAAGAATTGTTTTGGGAAAAATAACCAAAATATAGATAAGTGAGTCTCTGTCTGTTTCTTGCTGGGACAACAGCAGCTCAGGCGGTCTAGCAGTTTCTGGCTCTGGTTCCTCTCCTGATTAACTCTCACTAACCACTTTTTTCTTCCAACCCCCCTGGTCAATCCTCCTAATTTACCTTGTACATAAGGCTAACCCTGGGGTAAGGTACAGGGGTGGGGAGAAGGTGGAAGGGTGGTTGGGAACCGGTCCTGGAGTCTCTGATTTCTGGGAGGGGAGTTGTGTTTCTGTATTACCTTTTACTTGTGTATTTCTGTAAATATTCCTGTATATAGTGCATATATCTGCTTGTACATTCTGCTAAGCTGTAAATAGAGCTTCTTTCCTTAACTTAACGGCTGACTAAGTTCTAGTCTGGGTCATTTTACAAAGTGTGGGGGGTGGGTAACTCCCAAACCACCACAGAACATTTTAAGTGCCATAGGGCGCTGTTAAAATGAGTCAGGGGGATCTGATTTTAATGATATATTGGTAGATATTTAAACATGAAATATAATTTTGCTGAGAGATTTGTTGTATTGGTATTACCTGATGGACACAGGTGTATGGGGGTTTTTATTATCATAGTCTACTGTATCTCCTCATGTGTTTTATTTCTATCTGTCCCTCCTCAGTTTTTATGGACACTTTCTCACTGATGTTTCCCTGTGGTACTTCCAGCTTTCTGTTTGTTTTCCCTCTAATTTCTTTCTTAGCATTTCATTGTTGTGCCACAAAATTTCCCAAAATAGTGTTAATCAAGTGTTAAGAAACATACCCGAACCCATTTCAGCTTTTGAATGACATCTGGATTCCTTTTATCGTGACCTTAAATCTCATGAGGTACTAATGAAGGATTTTATTCAAGTTCTCAAAACATCTCATAAGAGGATCATAACCTTTTTTAATTAAATCCTTTAAGGGATCTATTAGATGTTCTCAAATTGTGAAAGTCTAAATATTGAAACCTAAAATTTAATTTTACATTACTGGAGACTGCTTCACACCCTTTAACCTGTCTCCTCAGAATAGAGTTCAACTGCATTCATATCTCTTTGTCAATGATGCTTGGTGTATATATTTTGACAGAATTGGAAATGGTTACAAACAAAGCATTCTGCATAATAATATCGGAGTTAGCTAGAGGCATGGATTCCTTGGGGTCAGGATGGCTAGGCTTTCTATGGTGTTAACAGAGTCACATCATGCTGCACATCTGAATTAGCAGTGCAGTTAGACTCTTCCTGGGGCCTGGTCAGGCTTTGCTGAACTTCTATGTCTCGACGAAGCAGTCTCTGGTCATGCCTCTTCTGTCAGAAGCTAGTTATCTGCAGGCTAATGGGGCATAACATAAGGTTAACCTGAGTCAACTTCATTTAATATTTCAGGGAAACCTTCTTATGTATTGAGACCCGATAGCTCTAAGGCTGTGCAAACCTGATCTAGGAGTACGTACCAGCTGCTATGAAGAGGATATCAAGTCACAACATAATTCCTTAAGCTTTCTGTTCACTGCCTGCAAATTCACAGATGCACAGATTCCTTGATGACAGTCTTCTAGATGGATCACATCCTATGTGGCATCCTAGACCCCTTTGCCTCTGACCTGCTCTGGTGCAACAACATTAGCCAATCATGGGAGACAGGCAAATCAAGAAGCCCAAGAAAGAAAATCAAAACAATTCACTTTTATTGAGAGAGTTATTATCAAGTAAATAACCCAAGTATTTTGAGAGAAAAATATCTCTGACCCCTTTATCTTTTCTTTTCCTTTCTTTGTTGGTTATTATATGCTTCCTATACTGCAGTTTCTTTCACCACACAAAAGACATGGGGGCAACAGTATCAGAAATTGATTGTGTTTTGGGGGGTGGGTTTGTTTGTTTGTTTATTTGGGGGGTTTGGTTTGGTTTGGTTTGGTTTTCAATTGGATTTATTTCACCATTTCTGGGAATAATTTCTAGCTCAGTGTGTCTCATCATACTTATTTCTTCCTGTCTTTTGAATTTATGCCTTCTTCTAATAAAGCTCTTGAGAATGTTCAGCTGCCTGTGACAAGACTTTCCTAAATGGAAACCTGGGGCTGTGTGGTTTCATGGATTATGGTGATTGTGAGATGACTTAGAAGAATGTTAAGTAGCTGCATTTTGCTTAAGGAAGCATACCAGGCTGTCAATTCAAATCTGTGAGGAGGCATAGGTATGTTACGGTTCAGCTCCTAAGCTTTATTTCAGAACATTTTACTGAGAATCTCTAAATGAAACTGGTCTCTGTATTAAGCAAAGCTACCTCTCCACTGTGGAAAAAAAGGACAAATATGAAAACAACACTGTCATTAATTCATTAATTGAATTCATCCTGCTGCTGTCATCCATACTATGATGCAGTCAAGATGCAGTCATGCCAGCTTAAAAAAAATGAAAATGCTAACTGGAGCAAAGTATTATGAGGTTTGAAGTTCAGATTGCAACATGGGAGGCTTCCTGTTCTGGTTGCTGCTTCTGGATTCTGGATTCTGATTGTTGACTCAATTTTTTTTTTTTTTT
Source organism: Eubucco bourcierii (assembly GCA_013396675.1). Taxonomy (NCBI): domain Eukaryota; kingdom Metazoa; phylum Chordata; class Aves; order Piciformes; family Ramphastidae; genus Eubucco; species Eubucco bourcierii. The sequence continues at coordinate 36,414 of VWZE01018025.1, read as the reverse complement.
TTTGGGGGGGTGGGGCAGGGTGGGAGAATAGCAGTAAGGTGTGTGCATGTGGGGTAGCTGCTTAGTTTTGGTTTTATAGCATCACAGATTTATAGAATTGTCAGGGCTGAAAGAGACCTCCAGGACTGTCTAGTTCCAACCCCACTGCCATGGTATGGGACACTCACACTAGAGCAGGTTGCCCATAGCCACATCCAGCCTGTCCTTGAAGACCTCCAGGGATGAGGCTGTCAGCACCTCCCTGAGCAACCTGTTCCAGCATCTCACAACCATTACAGTGAAGAACTTCTCCTGATTCTCGAGATAATAAACAGAAATTGGACCAGTGGAATGGACTCCTGAAACTTTGTTTCTCAAGGGATAAAGATGTTAAGAGTTACGTCACACTTGTTTTCACAAAATACCTGTAAAAGAACTTTGTGATAGATGTAATTGATAGAAAATATAGTGGGGTTTTTGGTTTTGGTTTGGTTTGGGGTTTTTTTGGGGGGAATGGGGCTGTTAATTGGGGCTCTAGTATGATCTGCTAATTCAGGAAGGAGTTCAGATCTGGATCAATACTAGGATATATTGATTTCTGAACTACATCTTCCAAGCTATGTTGGGAGCTTGGAAGCTTTACAGTGGTGCCAGTAACCGGACAAGAGGTAATGGGCCCAAACTTGAACACAGGAAGTTCCATCTAAACATGAGGAGGAACTTCTTTATTTTGAGCATGTTAGAGCACTGAAACAGGTTTCCCAGAGAGGTTACGAGGTCTCCATCTCCAGAGTCATTCAGAATTCTCCTGAATGCCATCCTGTGCAACCTGCTTGAGGTAAAAACCTACTCTGTCACGGAGGTTGGATTAGATGATCTCCAGAGGTCCTTTTCAACTCCTATTGTTCTGTGACTCACCAGTAACTAACAAGATGGATGCTACCTATGGGAGATTATAAGCTATGCACCAAAACTATATTCTGACTTGGTTATTCTTATGCTGAATGTCTCATACTCTGAACATATAGATTATTCATTGCTTCACAGGAATAGCAAAACAGTGTTACACTGGTTCCCCATTAGATGCAAATGGAGAACATCAGAGCACAGTACACTGTCTGCAAGAGGTTCTGTCAGAATGTCTCTGTCTTTGAAAAAAAAACTCCTGAAACATAGGTTCATCCTAGTTCTGGAAATTCATTAAAGATTGTTTATTTAGCATAATTACTCTGTTGCATTCTCAGAACTGAAAAAAAGATTCTTACAATAACATAACCTTGTTGACTGGGCATGACAGAGTAGCTCACATTTCTGTTCAGTTTGTTGTACCAATTTTAAAGCATGACTTCTGAGATCCTAAAAGACCACAAATATCTGCCCAGTGATGATTTTCTGGCAAATTTCTCTAGCACTGAGATGTTGCAAAATACAAGATTGATTCTAATTACCATCTGTAACATTTTCTTGAATAGAATTATAATTATCCAGAGGATAATAACATGGAAATAACTCCTTCAGTTTCTAGTTTTGGTTGGTTGATTGGTTGGTTGGTTTTTTCCCTT